>OU342744.1:420990030-421240565 GCA_910589775.1 Avena eriantha | reverse complement strand
CCACACATCAACCACTAGAGTCATTACATGTGTGTTCTTTTCCACAAACCACACATGGATCCACTAAACTCATTGCATGTGTGTTCTTTTCCACAAACAACTTATGTATCAACCAGTGGTCATTGCATCTGTTTCTTTTCCACAAACTACATGTGGGTCAACCAGTGGTCATTGCATGTGTGTTCTTTCACAAACCACATATGGATCAACCTGTGTCATTGCATGTGTGTTCTTTCCACAAACCACATATGGATCCATTTGAGTCATTGCATGTTTGTTCTTATACTAAAACCACAAACCGGCACTAGAGTCATTGCATGTGTGTTCAATTCCACAAACAACTTATGGATCAATCAGTGGTCATTGCATGTGTGTTATTTTCACAAACTACATGTTGACCCACTAGAGTCATTGTATGTGTGTTCTTATACTAAACTAGCACTAGAGTCATTGCATGTGTGTTCTTTCCACAAACCACTGATGGATCAACCACTAGAGTCATTGCCTGTGTGTTATTTCCACAAACCACACATGGATCAACCACTAGAGTCATTGCATGTGTCTTCTTTTCCACAAACCACACATGGAATCCACTAGACTCATTCCATGTGTGTTCTTTTCCACAAACAACTTATGGATCAACCAGTGGTCATTGCATGTGTGTTCTTTTCCACAGACCACATGTGGGTCAACCAGTGGTCATTGTATGTGTGTTCTTTCCACAACCACAATATGGATCAACTAGTGTCATTGCATGTGTGTTCTTTCCACAAACCACATATGGATCCATTTGAGTCATTGCATGTTTGTTCTTATACTAAAACCACAAACCGACACTAGAGTCATTGCATGTGTGTTCTTTTCCACAAACAACTTATGGATCAACCAGTGCTCATTGCATGTGTGTTCTTTTCACAAACTACATGTGGACCCACTAGAGTCATTGTATGTGTGTTCTTATACTAAAACTAGCACTATAGTCATTGCATGTGTGTTCTTTTCCATAAACCACTTATGGATCCATTAGAGTCATTGCATGTGTGTTATTTCCACCAAACCACACATGCATCAACCACTAGAGTCATTACATGTGTGTTCTTTCCAAAAACCACACATGGATCCACTAGACTCATTGCATGTGTGTTCTTTTCCACAAACAACTTATGGATCAACCAGTGGGTCATTGCATGTGTGTTCTTTTCAACAAAACACATGTGGGTCACTAGTGGTCATTGCATGTGTGTTCTTTTCACAAACTACATGTGGACCAACTAGAGTCATTGTATGTGTGTTCTTATACTAAAACTACCACTATAGTCATTGCATGTGTGTTCTTTTCCATAAACCACTTATGGTTCCATTAGAGTCATTGCATGTGTGTTATTTCCACAAACCACACATGGATCAACCACTAGAGTCATTACATGTGTGTTCTTTCCAAAAACCACACATGGATCCACTAGACTGATTGCATGTGTGTTCTTTTCCACAAACAACTTATGGATCAACCAGTGGTCATTGCATGTGTGTTCTTTTCAACAAACCACATGTTGGTCAACTAGTGGTCACTGCATGTGTGTTCTTTCCACAAACCACATATGGATCAACCAGTGTCATTGCATGTGTGTTCTTTCCACAAACCACATATGGATCCATTTGAGTCATTGCATGTTTGTTTTTATACTAAAACCACAAAACCGACACTAGAGTCATTGCGGTGTGTTCAATTCCACAAACAACTTATGGATCAACCAGTGGTCATTGCATGTGTGTTCTTTTCACAAACTACATGTGGACCCACTAGAGTCATTGTATGTGTGTTCTATACTAAAACTAGCACTATAGTCATTGCATGTGTGTTCTTTTCCATAAACCACTTATGGATCCATTAGAGTCATTACATGTGTGTTATTTCCACAAACCACACATGGATCAACCACTAGAGTCATTACATGTGTGTTCTTTTCCAAAAACCACACATGGATCCACTAGACTCATGCATGTGTGTTCTTTTCCACAAACAACTTATGAATCATGAGTGGTCATTGCATGTGTGTTCTTTTCAAAAAACCACATGTGGGTCAACCAGTGGTCATTGCATGTGTGTTCTTTCTACAAACCACATATGGATCAACCAGTTTCATTGCATGTGTGTTCTTTCCACAAATCACATATGGATCCATTTAAGTCATTGCATGTTTGTTCTTATACTAAAACCACAAACCGGCACTAGAGTCATTGCATGTGTGTTCAATTCCACAAACAACTTATGGATGAACTAGTGGTCATTGCATGTGTGTTATTTTCACAAACTACATGTTGACCCACTAGAGTCATTGTATGTGTGTTCTTATACTAAAACTAGCACTATAGTCATTGCATGTGTGTTCTTTTCCATAAACCACTTATGGATGCATTAGAGTCATTGCATGTGTGTTATTTCCACAAACCACACGTGGATCAACCACTAGAGTCATTGCATGTGTGTTCTTTTCCACAAACCACACATGGATCCACTAGAGTCATTGCATGTGTGTTCTTTTCCACAAACAACTTATGTATCAACCAGTGGTCAGTGCATGTGTGTTTCTTTTCACAAACTACATGTGGACCCACAAGAGTCATTGCATGTGCGTTCTGATACTAAAACTAGCACTATAGTCATTGCATGTGTGTGTTTTCCATAAACCACTTATGGATCCATTAGAGTCGTTGCATGTGTGTTAGTTCCACAAACCACACAAGGATCAACCACTAGAGTCATTACATGTGTGTTCTTTTCACAAACCACACATGGATCCACTAAACTCATTGCAATGTGTGTTCTTTTCCACAAACAACTTATGTTATCAACCAGTGGTCATTGCATCTGTTCTTTTTCCACAAACTACATGTGGGTCAAACCAGTGGTCATGCATGTGTGTTCTTTCCACAAACCACATATGGATCAACCTGTGTCATTGCACGTGTGTTCTTTCCACAAACCACATATGGATCCATTTGAGTCATTGCATGTTTGTTCTTATACTAAAACCACAAACCGGCAAGTAGAGTAGAGTCATTGCATGTGTGTTCAATTCCACAAACAACTTATGGATCAATCAGTGGTCATTGCATGTGTGTTATTTTCACAAACTACATGTTGACCCACTAGAGTCATTGTATGTGTGTTCTTATACTAAAACTAGCACCATAGTCATTGCATGTGTGTTCTTTTCCATAAACCACTTATGGATGCATTAGAGTCGTTGCATGTGTGTTATTTCCACAAACCACACATGGATCAACCACTAGACTCATTGCATGTGTGTTCTTTTCCACAAACCACACATGGATCCACTAGACTAATTGCATGTGTGTTCTTTTCCACAAACAACTTATGGATCAACCAGTGGTCATTGCATGTGTGTTGTTTTCACAAACTACATGTGGACCCACTAGATCATTGCATGTGCGTTCTTATAGTAAAACTAGCACTAGAGTCATTGCATGTGTGTTCTTTTCACAAACCACACATGGATCAACCACTAGAATCATTGCATGTGTGTTATTTCCACAACCACACATGGATCAACCATTAGAGTCATTGCATGTGTGTTCTTTTCCATAAACCACACATGGATCTAGTAGAGTCATTGCATGTGTGTTCTTTTCCACAAACAACTTATGGATCAACCAGTGCTCTTTGCATGTGTGTTATTTTCCACAAACCACATGTGGATCAACAAGTTGTGATTGCATGTGTGTTCTTTCCACAAACCACATATGGATCAACCAGTGTCATTGCATGTGTGTTCTTTCCACAAACCACATATGGATCCATTTGAGTCATTGCATGTTTGTTCTGATACTAAAACCACAAACCGGCACTAGAGTCATTGCATGTCTATTCATTTTTCACAAACAACTTATGCATCAACCAGTGGTCATTGCATGTGTGTTCTTTTCACAAAGTACATGTGGACCCACTAGAGTCATTGTATGTGTGTTCTTATACTAAAACTAACACTAGAGTCATTGCATGTGTGTTCTTTTCCATAAACCACTTATGGATCCATTAGAGTCATTGCATGTGTGTTATTTCCACAAACCACACATGGATCAACCAATAGAGTCATTGCATGTGTGTTCTTTTCCACAAACCACATGTGGATCAAGCAGTGTCATTGCATGTGTGTTCTTTCCACAAACCACATATGGATCAACCAGTGGTCATTGCATTTGTGTTCTTTTCACAAACCACATGTGAACCCACTAGAGTCATTGCATGTGTTCTTATACTAAAACTAGCACTAGAGTCATTGCATGTGTGTTATTTCCACAAACCACACATGGATCAAGCACTAGAGTCATTGCATGTGTGTTATTTCGACAAACCACATATGGATCCATTTGAGTCATTTCATGCTTGTTCTTATACTAAAACTAGCACTGCCCCCCCAATGGATCCACCGTTAGACCAAGTCTTCTAGAAGGCATGCCAGAACACAGTTTGTTCTGCTTGACGATTGTTACATACCGTTCGATTGGGGCGCTTGGACGATTGGGATGGTCTTTGCGAGAGCGATCCTCGAGTAGGCTGTTCTGTGGCATGATTGGCCACGCTTGCTCTGGACAAACTAGCATGTTGCAAGTGGTACGACTCACGAGTTTAGTGCGCCATATCCCAGTGTCACGTCCCTGTTACTTCTCTTCCTCCCCGTACTTCTCTTCCTTCCCCTCGAAGCCACTTTCCCCACTTCACTTCCATCCTGCCGTAGCCGCAAGCTGATGACATCTGCCAATTCTTCGGTCACTTCCATCCTGCAGATGGGCACTTGATCGAAGTGATTAGGATCTCGTACGGGCAAGCCCAACTTCTCCAAGAGCAGGTGTCGTTCACTGACTCGGCATGCCGCCTGCTAATTTTCCAGGGGGGACGGCTCTGTTTCGTCCTGACCATCATCGCCAGTGTTCTGGGAACTAGAGCGGGGGCCCACCGTCGTGGGTGCCGTATGTGTCAGGTCGGTCTCATGCGCCTGGCCCGTATACACGGTGCACATGTGGGCGAACGCCCAGCCGCCGTCGTCGGATAGCATTCTTGTGCTAGTCGAGGCGCCGAGCTGCCCGACACCACGGGAGTTGGAGTATGTGGACCTAAGGTGAATCATATGCGTGAAATCTCAGTACCTTGTCGGTGCTGGACCAAACAGGCAGATGCATTTCTACATTTGTATCGAGAAGACCGACAGGCAAATGTAGTACTTGTGTTGTCGTTACTATTAGACTTAAGCGATGCTTCTCAGGTGCTTAGAGCATACGTTGTTGTGCGAATGTACCCCAGTTGTAGTTTTCAGTACTCCTTAATATCGACGAGTTATTATATTGGTCCAATCAACTTGATGTTGTCATGTTGCAAAGTCCGCTTGCTCTGGACAAACCGACAATACCGTGTGCTCCCGCTCCCGCATGTCAGTGTCACATGTTCCGAGGGCCCACCTGCCAGTGTCACGCCCCCCCTTTCCTTCCCCTAGAAGCCACTCTCCCAACTTCTCTTCCATCCTGCCACTCCCATCTGGGGCTGAGCTTCAGTGACTTGGTGTTATGAATTCTCACCGTGACTTGGTGCTACCATCAACCATCCATCTCTGATTCAACGTACTAGATTGACTCTGATTCTGAGCTAAATAATTAAAACTACTCAAAAAAAATTGAAAAAATTCTAGTAAAGTGTAACTATCTTGTTTTGAAACCTGTGAATATTTCATATTGGATAAATAGTTTATGACTAAATAGCTTTTTACGTTTTCGAGCACTAGTTTAAACTAAATATATATTTAATCACAAACCTTTGATCCAAATGGAATGAAACTTCACCAGAATACAAATCGAAACATGCAAATGGCATAGACACAATTTCTAAAGTGGAAGCACTCACACGCTGCTATTGCACATATTTCTCAATATAGCTCGACAAACACATTACAACAATTGTACTCGCATTAAACACAACCGAAATTCCAACCATCCTAAAAAACATCTAAACCCACATCACACCGCTGTCGTTGGAGTCCACCTCGATTGGTGACACCGCCGTGCCCTTCCCGGCGACATCCACTCCCACCCGTGGCTTGCCCTTCGCCAAGGAGGCAACAATGGCGTTCTGCACAGCTTCGTCCCCGTCGTCCTCCACATCGGAATCGACAATGACGAAGGTGACGGGGTTGGCGTGGACCGAGCGCCGTCGCGCCTGGCGGCTCCTGCTCGAACTCGATGCCACATCAGTCCTTCTACAGGTAGGAGGGGCCGAGCTCGCATACGTAGCGTCATCGCTCCTCTAAAGAAACCATGGCCATTTGATACTGCGACGATAGGATCTTGGGGTGGATCCGCCGCGGCGAGCCCTACCGGAAGCGGTGGAGCGGATGGATCTACCGGCGCGAGCCATGACAAGTTCCTAGGAGGGCCGAGGGAGTAAGATTGTGGGCCAGGCGTGTCTCGTTCCTGAGCAAGACCTCCCAGTGATATGTACGCGGGCAAGGTACCAAAAAATTTCGTCCAATGCACGCGATAGGGCTTTTGAACCACGGAGGCGCGAGTTTTTTTTGATAAGTCCACACGCTAGGTCCCCTACCTGTCAGCCGAATGTAGACGGTAGGATTCTGCCCGAGTTATGAAGTAGGGATAAATCACGCTTCACCACTACCCTGACATCCAAAGGCTCCTCTTTCCTCTGCCCTCGCTCCCCTCGCTCGTGCAGTTCGTCTTGGGCGGAATCAAGGTCGGCTCAACGCCGTCAGGCGGGTGCCCCCATCAGGTACCAGAGGGCGCCCTACGACTACTACCCTGATACCCTGATTTCGTGGACTGACAAAAATACTGGCAGGAAAATTCAGCAACTACACCATCAGAGCGGTAAGTTCCTACTATAGGTACAATGGTAACCCGGATCCGAAAAGCGTAATGTAATTCTTTTTTTCCTTCGATCTATTATGCAGGAAGGGAGGGGGACTGGCTGTGACAAGTTTGTGTGGATCGAAAAGCCACTGACAGGTTTTCACAGAGAGCTTGTTCAGGATCTGCGTGATGCTATGTGGGACAAGAAAGAGGAGATTTGTGCGATGGAGCGAGAGATCTGGGAGCTTCGCCAGGTGCAGGGGAGGCAGGGGTAGGGAGGTGGTGAGACAGACGAGCTCAAGATTAGGCCAGATAGTGGACACAATTTCCTCATTATCTGGGCATTATCTGTTGTATTTGCAGTTTATGTTGACATGTCGTTGTCCAGCAGCTAAAATAAGTTGTTGCTTCGTGGAGTGTAGCGGCCAGCTTAAGAAATTGTTTTCCAGCCCAAAAACTTATCATAAGTGTAATGCCAACAGCAGGGATTTATTAAGCGCCTATAAATAAATCATGTTTGTGCCACTAACACCCGTCGATTTTGGAGAGGATTTAACTGTTCAGCTATCGCGATTGTTCAGATAGTAGTGGCACAGTCACAGTTTTGGATTCAACTAGTGGCCTCGACCGTATCAAATCCTAAAGTCGCGATACATTTTACTCCGAGTACGGGAGGCAGATCGTTTCGCCCGACAAGTTCCACGCACACAACTCCAGAGTTTAACCGAACTACATATATAGGTTCAAGTTCAATACATCATTAGGTTGCTACACTGCTAGCCCTCTTTCTCTGCTTAGGTGCCAACTTTCTTCCTCTTTCCTTCACGTCCACTGGCTTCTTCATCTCTTGCCTTCTTCCTCTTCCTGGGTGCCAATTTTCTTACCTTCACGTACCCTACATCTCCGGGCCGAGGGAAGTCAGGCCAATCAGCACCAGAATCTTGTCCGGCATCATCACTCCACTCGTTTTGGTTTTCTTCCCGCAGCAAAATCACTGAGTCGGCTGTCTTGTTTCTTACCTTGCGCTTCCTGTAAAAAACAGTACATGGATTACTACCTTATATCTATAGATCATAAACAATTTTTTTGTGCGAATGTACCATCTCATACCTAGGTTTGGGAGCATTAAGGGGACATCCAGCTGCTCTATGGCCTATAAGATGGCAGGTCTTGCATTTGTTTTTGCCCTTCTTTGTAGCACAGAAAGTCGAACCCTTCTTCTCGAGAAAATTCTTAAACCTATTCACCTAGGGTCTTCCTCTGACCCTTTTTGTAACTGGCTGGCAAAGATCGAAAGACAGTTGGACTTGAGTCCACTGAGATGGGGTTGTACATGGCTCGACGGATCCAGCGTACGCAGCTCTGAACTTTTCTATGGAGTAGTAGTCTGACAAATACTGATCCAAATGTGGTAGAGTTATTTTCTTCACCAAGAAGGCCAAGGCGTGGTCGCAAGGTTTCCCGGTATGCTGCCACTCTAAGCAGGTGCATTCTCGCAGCTGGATGTTCACAACATCCCTTTTGCCACTCTTGGACATATCGACCACCTCACAGCTTCTGCTGGTTGACGGGAGAACCTTAAGATGAGCAAGTCCTCGACTTCTCTTGTGTAGTTGCTATACAACTGGCGGTAGCATATGTCCTCTAAGTCTCCTACCGATCTCTCTCCTTATATTTAACAGCTTCATGATCATACCACGTATGTTGTCCATCAAGATATGAACAGGACGCACTTTTATGTCCTTCACCCAGTTATTCAGGCATTCTGCAAGGTTGTTGTTTATGTAATCAACTTTGATGTCAGGGTTGAATTGACTCCTCTTCCAAAGCTGCGAATGATGGATGTCTAAGTACTCCAGAAGTTCAGGGGCTTTGGCAAAAATCTTGCTCATGAAATAATCGCTGCTACTAGGTTTGTAAACTCTAGCAGGAGGAAACATGTAACGAAATACGTTGCATGCGTAGTGTGACTACAAGTTGAGCATCATATGGGCATGGCATTCTCTACCTTCAGCTCGCGGGAACACCTCCTTCACTGCATTCGTCAGCCCTTTGCATGCATCCGTGGATATAGCCAATGGATCCATGTGGCCTATTGATCTCCTGAGCTGCCTCATAAACCAGACCTAGTATTCCTCCGTTTCTGTTTCAAACAGCCTGAATGCCACTGGGAACATCCAGTTGTGACCATGAAGTGTTGTGGCAGATGGCAGGCAGCCTTTCCATTTGCTAGTTAGTCCAGTGCTGTCTACACTCGGATACAGCCTACAACCTTCCTTGAATCCATCGATGCAAGGTTTAAGCGCCATGAAAAATCTTTTGAAATATATTTTACCACCTTCTGATTTGGTGTCAATCTCCACAACACTCCCCGGACACCTAGCTTGTACCTCCGCCTTGAAGTTGTACAGCATCCTAAAGCTATTGGTCCAATCCCCGTGCAAGACCCCCAGAGCTTTCTCTTTACCTTTCCAAGCCGTGTAATACAGAAGGACAATGTTGTATTTAGAACCGAGGCTAGTCTGAATATTCTTCGCGGTCTCCTTAGGGTTATCCTTTAGTATGGACATAGATTGCATAGCCACCCACTCCGTATCAGCCATTGAGGATTTCAGTTTGATGCCTGTCGGACACATGTGTGGAGGGCCCATTTTATTCACCTGCAACATAGATTCATTTAAAAGATAAGCGGAATCGACTAGTTGCCAGAAAGATATCGCACATCAATTGTAGTTATAGAGTGAAAAGAGAGAGAGTTCTAATGGTTTGCTGCATTCATTGCCCCAATACCCTAATGGCAGTCGACGCGGGTAAGGATCTTGCTGTGATCCTCCATGGACAATGTACCTCGGCCCATCCATTCATCCACGTTAACTTGCAAACGGCCTCATACCTCTTGGTAGAGTTCTTCAGTCGATAAACGTCGAACTCCCCCTTGATACAAAAATGCCGGAACGACATCCTAAACTCATGCATGCTCCTGAACTCGGTGCCGACCGAAATTATAGGATACTCATGGTCATGTTTCATTTCTTCTACTTCAACACCCAAATCATCGACTGGAATACCAGCCTCATCGTAAAGTTCCTCGTCGATTTCATCATCACTAGATTCTTGATCCTCTAAAGTGTCTGCTTCTTCATCTGATTCAGAATCTTCGCCATCGTCTCTAATGCCTAGTACTGTACACATCATATTGACTCCCATGGGTGGGGCTGCACCATCGTCTCCACACGGATGGACAGGAACATTGCCCCAGTCCACCTCACCGGCAACTCTGTTTTCTCCAAGACACTCGGTTGGTTCTGCTGCAACCACATGGGGTGGTCTTACGTTTGCACACATCTTAGGTACTTCAGTGGACAAACAACAGTCAGAATCAATTTCATCTTGAGTGTACAGAACCCTCTTGCTCTTCCTGTGTACATCCTCCTTGTTGATGTAATCTTTCCTGTTGGTATCAGTAGGGCTTGACATCCGCGTTCCATTCCCCATCGAACTAGCCCTTTTGTTGCCGCTCTTGGGTGTGATCTCCTTACTGCCTCCCCTCACGGGTGTTGGCTCCAGGGTGCTGGCATTATTGCCTGACCTCTGCGGCGTGTTCTTCTTCGAATTAGCCCTTTTGCTGCTACTATTGGGTGTGTTCTCCTTCGTGCTGGCATTATTGCCTGACCCCAGCAGCGTGTTCCGCCCCAAATTAGCCCTTTTGCTTCTACTATTGGGCATCTTCTCTTTCGTGCTGGCATTATTGCCTGACCTTAGCGGCGTGTTCCGCTCCAAATTAGCCCTTTTGCTGCTACTATTGGGCGTGTTCTCCTTCGTGATGGCATAATTCCTTGACAGCGGCGTGTTCTGCTCCAAATTAGTGTTTTTTCTGCTCCCACTTGGTGTGGTAGCCTCCGTGCTGGCCATCTTCGCCTCTTTGCTACCACTCCTAGGAGTGTTCACCACCGTGCTAGCCCTCTTAGCATTTTTGCTGCTACCGTTTGGTGTGGCATTTTGACTGGATCTCAGGGGTGTACTCTGCGGCGTGGTGCGACTCTTGGGCGTCCTCTTCTCTGGCGTGGTCTCCTTGGTGATGTTCTTCTTCAGGGTGCCCTTTCTGGGGATGCTCTTCCTGCTCCTCTTTATGACGCTCCTCTGTAAGACTCTCCTCTGTTCGAAGCCACCCTTAGTCGCACCAGCCCCAGTGATGCCATGGATCAGGTCATGCATGCCTTCTAAAAGTCCATCATCTCTATTGTCGAGTTCCAATTCCTCTCCAATCGTGAGCATTACCAAGTGGAAGTAAACTTCACCTCTATAATGTTTCCTTGTAAACGGTACAACTAAATCCCTAGTATCTTTCACTTCGATGGCCTTTTTGCTCCTATAACCATAATATAACAAACATGCTTCCTGGGAGGACCCCCACAGCACCTTCACACGTAATGATGCCATCAGGTCAGATAACTCTACCACTTCAGGGTCGTATCTGCCAAGGATTACATCAAACTCATCATAGAATTTTTCTGTGCCATCATCTAATTTTGCAGTATAATCCGCGACACCGATACGAACGATTACTTTGCCATCATCAGGTTCTTCAGGATAGAAACCTCCGAGAGGTTCGAGAGATGGAGCGGCACCATCAGACCCAGCCCCAATGCCACCGCCGCCATCACCAGCGTCATCGTTAGCTAGATCAACCTCAGTGGAAGTACCAGGACCAGGAGCAAGGCGAGGGCCCTTAGCAGTGGGAGCTACATTACATGGTGGACATGCAGGGCCCCTTCTAACGGCAGCCACAATAGGATCAGCTGCTGCCATGCCACCTCGACGATCAGGAGCGGTTCCCACAACAGCAGTGTTTCGAGTGCTAGCAGAGTCCAGACCATGAGCTGGCTTCATACCAGTAGCTCGCTTAACCCGAGCACGGGTTCGAGGAGGAGAGAAGATATCAGTCTTTGCAACAACAGTGGGGCAGCCTCCGGAAGCCTTAGTTTGCTCAACAGCGGCAGGGATTGGGTCCACAACGTCCAGATCAACAACAACACGAGGACGACCAATACCAGCAGATTCTAGAGCACGGGTTCACACAACTTGAGGATGGTTTCGAGGAGGAGGAGCACACAAGGCAGCGCTCTTGGCAACAACAGCGGGGCAGCCTCCGGACGCCTTAGTTTGCTCAACAGCGGCATGGATTGGGTGAGCAGCAGCCGCAGCAACACGGGCACGGGGAAGGGGATGACCAGTACCAGCAGATTCCAGAGCAGAGTTGTCCACAACGGCAATACGAGGACTCCTACGAGGAGGTTGCCTGACATAAGCATGTCGCAAACGAGGAACCACATTTTTCTCAACAACAGCAGGGGTTCGAGTTAGACCTCCATGTCCAATAATAGTTGGGTGACTCCCAGTAGCAGGAGCTTCCTCATCCACTATGTTACACACCAGCATAACCACGGAAGCCTAACATGCTGTTTCATCAACCCAATTAGCTAACTGTCACACACTATAGGAACCTTGAAGCCTCGTTCATCAACGGTGCTGAACCGTGTAGTCTGCTCTGGCCTCATTTCAGCAAGTTCACGCACAGCAGCAACCAAACCAGGGATAGTGCATAACTTCACAGGCGCTACTTCCATCTTCAGACTCTGAGCCTGTTTCCACGTGCTCTTCCCACATGCTAATTTATTGAGGTAGCCGCAGATGGCCACATGAACTGTGTATTTGGGTTCAGCGGAGATCCTAGTTGACATAAAATTGGAGACAAAAGATAAGAATTGTTTGTCAGCGTCGTGCTACCAAACAATTCTATGTTCAATATATCTCTGTAATGCCAATAGCCAGCTAGCAGTTATAGGTAGTGCGAATAGCAAAGAGAAGAGTAGCTCACCCAAAATTAGCCAGAAGTACTTCTTCCTCGGCAAATGGATCTGCCATCCTCCGCGCTACTCAGCTCATCGGTGGTAGAGGCGGGCTAGATCATCGCAACGGCTGGCACGGCATTCGGCATTAGAGCTCGGTAGAAACGAGTAGGCACAGCAACTTGGCGCTGGAAGTCAAATGCCCGAAGAGATCATTCTGGTTGGAGAGGGGATTTCAACGCCACCGGTGCTAGGGTTCATGCAAAAGGAGGAAGGGTGGATTTGTGAATTTGGTCAACGCACGATGCTCCTTTAGTATCTCGGCCTACGTGGTTGCCACGTTGGCGCTCGCGTCACGGAAATATTACTGACATGAGGGTCCCAACCGTCTACTTCACGGGGTAGTTTCACGGCATGTTTGGATTTGGCAGGGGTGAGACGACTTTGCATCGAAATGGCCCCTCTCGGTAGTTGGTGGCCCAACTTTTCGAAACACGGTAATTTCAGGCAACTTAGGTACCGCCATGCGCTGGCCTGCCAACTTTGGTACCGTAGACGAACAAGCCCGGCTCAACACGTATCGATCTTGTTGGGGAACCCCAAGAGGAAGGTATGATGAGCACAACAGCAAGTTTTCCCTCAGTTATGAAACCAAGGTTATCGAACCAGTACGAGCAAGGAAACACCTCCAAGGTGTTGTTTCCAACTTGGAATCCTGCACAACACAACCACAGAACTTTGCCCCCAACTTATAGTGAGGTTGTCAATCTCACCGGTTTTGCTAAACACATAGGATTAAACGGATTGTGTGGAAGATAGTAATTGCTTTGCAGAAAGTAAACAGAAAACAGTAAATAGATTGTAGATTGATGGTAAAAGAATGGACCAGGGTCCATAGTTCATTAGAGGTGATTCTCCTTAAGATAGATGACATGTTGGGTGAACAAATTACAGCGGGGCAATTGAAAAACATCGAGAAAGCATACATGCATATACTAATCATCTTGACTCCTATGAGATTTGATTGGCATTACAACATTATACATAGACCGTAATCCAACTACATCTATGACTAATAATCCACCTTCAGGTTATCATCCGAATCCCCTCCCGTATTAAGTTGCAAGCAATAGATAATTGCATTAAGCAAAGTGTGTAAAGTAAACAACACGATTGTTCTATGAATAAAGGATTGATGTTTTGTCCCTAGTAGCAACAACACATCTAGTACCTTAGAGATTTTTGTCACTTCACCGGATTCCTAGAGGCATGAACCCACTATCGAGCATAAATACTCCCTCTTGGAGTTGCTAGCATCTACTTGGCCAAGATAGCTACTAACAATGGAAAGCATGCAAGATCAAAAATAACATAGACATGATAGAATCAATAATCAATCTGAAATAGCATCTCAATATCCATCGTATCCCCGCAAACACAACATGTATGATTACAAATAGATGATCTTGATCATGAACGGAGCTCACAAGATCTAAACATGGTAGCACAAACGAGAAGAACCAACCATCTAGCTACTACATGGACCCGTAGTCCAGGGATGAACTACTCACGCATCTGAGATTTTTATTGATGAAGAAGGGGATGCCTTGGGCATCCCCAAGCTTTGACGCTTGTACTTCTTGGATATGTCTTGGGGTGAAACGGGTGGGATCCCCAAGCTTGAGCTTTTGTCCATACTTCATCTTATCACATTGTTCTTCCCTACACCTGAAAATTTTCCTTCATACAAAACTTCACACCATCTTCATTAGCAACATTAGTGCACTCAAGATAATAAGTCTTTTGGTTCAGTTTCAACACAAGTAAAACTTCCATTGAAACACAAGATACTATAGCACTTCCTTTAAAAAGTTCAAATGATCAAAGAGAAAGAGATTAAGAGGCAAATGCAAATAATGGCAGAAATCTGTCAAAACAGACCAGTAGGTAAAAACCAATTTTTTCGAAGACCTTATGTTGCTCAAATTAAAAAGTGTTGAACTAACGAAAGCTAGATAACAACCTAGGGCAGAAGCACAAAACATTACAGCTCAAACCGACGTACAGAGATTTTTCATGAATTTTTATAGTGAAGCACAAAAATCTGTTTTGGGACAGCAACTTTCCCAAGTCTTACTTCTCTCTCATTAGAGGTTACTCTTGGCACAAAAACCACACAAAAAGGATAAGGAGAGGTTATTACAGAGGTAATAACTTCAAAGACTCAACAAAAGGTTTCCTAACGAAATTTGGGTTATCTCCCAATAAGTGCTTTTCTTTAATGCCTTTGAGCTAGGCATAAGAAGCAAAAAGAATCAAGTATTCTCAAATGAAGAAGCATTAAGAGAAAATTTTGTTTTAATAGGAGAGGCAAAAGGTATCTTCTCTCTCTTCTTAGGGAAGTGTTCTATACCTTTCTTGAGTGGAAATTGATATTTCACGGTACCTTCTTTCATATCAATAATGGCACCAACAGTTCTAAGAAAAGGTCTTCCCAAAATAATAGGACAAGAAGCATTGTATTCAACATCCAAAACATAGAAATCAATGGGGACATAAGCATTATTAACCATAATAAGAACATCATAAATACTCCCCATGAGTGTCTTTGTAGCATTATCACAAGTTGGACATTTAAATAACAATCTTCTAATGGTGGCAAATCAAGCATTTCATAAATCTTTCTAGGCATAATAGAAAAACTACTATCAAAATCACATAAAGCTTTGAGATCAAAATCATTCACTTTCATATTAATGATGGGTTCCCAACCATCTTCTAATTTCATAGGAATAGAAGCTTTATGTTTCATCTTTTCTTCTTTAATTTTTATGAGAGCATCAGTAATATGTTTTGTAAAGGCCATATTCATATCACTAGCATTAGGACTTTTAGCACGCTTTTGTAGGAACATAATTACTTCAGAGATATTGCAACCATCAAGATCAAAATCATAATTATTATCTAAAGTAGTAGAGCTATTGTTTCCCATATTTCAAAGAATTTCAGCATTTTTATTAGAAAAGGTTCCATTGGTTTTACTAGCTTCAACATTAGTGGTAGTGATGGTAGAAATACTAATATTTCTAGCAATTTCATCTTCTCTTTCCCACTTAGCATGCAATTCAGCTAACAGTCTAACATTTTCATCAATTCTAACGTGTATGGCATTAGTAGCAGCAAAGGGGTTTTCAATAGTTTCAGGTTTAGCAGCCATTTTATTCAAAGAAGATTGTGCTTCAGACAATGATGCTATATTTCTTTCAGCATTAGAGAGTTTTTCCTCAATAGTTTTATTGAAGGCAGTTTGTTTACTAATAAAATCTTTAAGCATGACTTCGAGTTCAGAGTGTGCACTTCTATTATTGTTGTAGGAATTTCCATAAGCATTACCATTATTAGGAGGATAAGGCCTATAATTATTATTACCAAAATTATTCTTGTAGGCATTGTTGCTAAAATTATTATTTCTAATAAAGTTCACATTAACTTGCTCTTCTTGAGCAACCAAAGAAGCTAAGGGAACATGATTTGGATCAATATGAGATTTCCCATTAACAAGCATAGACATAATAACATCAATTTTATCACTCAAGGAAGAGGTTTCTTCAACAGAGTTTACCTTCTTACCTTGTGGAGCTCTCCTAGTGTGCCATTTAGAATAGTTAACCATCATATTACCCAGAAGCTTTGTTGCAGCACCCAAAGTAATGGCCATAAAGGTACCTCCAGCAGTAGAATCCAGCAGATTTCTTGAAGAATAATTCAGTCCTGTATAAAAGGTTTGGATAACAAGCAGTCAGTCCATGAGTGGGACAATTCTTTACAAAAGATTTCATTCTTTCCCAAGCTTGAGCAACGTGTTCGTTATCAGATTGTTTAAATTTCATAATTTCACTTCTCATAGATATAATCTTAGTAGGAAGATAGTATTTTCCAATGAAATCATCTTTGCATTTAGTCCAAGAATCAATACTATTTCTAGTTAGGGATAGCAACCATTCTTTAGCTTTTCCGCTCAAAGAGAAAGGAAACAATTTAAGCTTAATAATATCTCCATCTATATCCCTATGTTTTTGCATCTCACAAAGTTCAACAAAGTTATTAAGGTGAGCAGCAGCATCTTTAGTTCCAATGCCAGAAAATTGTTCTTTCATAACAAGATTAAGCAAATCAGGTTTAATTTCAAAGAAAGTAGCTTGAGGAATAGGTGGAGCAATAGGCGTGCACATGAAATCATTGTTGTTGGTGCTAGTGAAGTCACGCAACTTAGTGTTTTCAAGAGTAGTCATTTTTTGTGTTTTTAATATAAAGAAGCAAACTAGTACAACTAATTTTTTTGTGTTTTTGATAAAGAAACAAGCAAACAAAGCAGAAATAAACTAAGCAAAACAAATAAAACAAAGTAAAGAGATTGGTTATGGGGGACTCCCCTTGTGAAGATGTCCTTGACTCGGCGGCAACGATGCCAGAAAAAGCTTGATGATCGGCTCAACATGTATTGAGCTCGTTGGGGAACCCCCAAGAGGAAGGTATGATGAGCACAACAGCAAGTTTTCCCTCAGTTATGAAACCAAGGTTATCGAACCAGTAGGAGCAGGGAAATAGCTTTAAGGTGTTGTTTCCAAATTGGAATCCTGCACAAGACAACCACAGAACCTTGCCCCCAACTTACAGTGAGGTTGTCAATCTCACCGGTTTTGATGAAAACAAATGATTAAACATATTGTGTGGAAGATAGTAATTGCTTTGCAGAAAGTAAACAGAAAATAGTAAATAGATTGTAGACTGATGGTAAAAGAATGGACCGGGGTCCATAGTTCACTAGAGGTGATTCTCCTTAAGATAGATGACATGTTGGGTGAACAAATTACAGCGGGGCAATTGACAAACATCGAGAAAGCATACATGCATATACTAATCATCTTGACTCCTATGAGATTTGAGTAGGCATTACAACATTATACATAGACCGTAATCCAACTGCATATATGACTAATAATCCACCTTCAGGTTATCATCCGAACCCCCTCCAGTATTAAGTTGCAACCAACAGATAATTGCATTAAGCAAAGTGTGTAAAGTAAACAGTATGATTGTTCTATGAACAAAGGATTGATGTTTTCTCCCTAGTAGCAACAGCACATCCAGTACCTTAGAGATTTCTGTCACTTCCCCGGATTCCTAGAGGCATGAACCCACTATCGAGCATAAATACTCCCTCTTGGAGTTGCTAGCATCTACTTGGCTAAGATAGCTACTAAAAACGGAAAGCATGCAAGATCACAAATAACATAGACATGATAGAATCAATAATCAATCTGAAATAGCATCTCAATATCCATCGGATCCCCGCAAACACAACATGTATGATTACAAATAGATGATCTTGATCATGAACGAAGCTCACAAGATCTAAACATGGTATCACAAAGGAGAAGAACCAACCATCTAGCTACTACATGGACCCGTAGTCCACGGATGAACTACTCACGCATCACACCCGAGGCAGGCATGATGATGAAGAAGGCCTCCAGGGTGATCTCTCCCCTCTGGCAGGGTGCCAGGAAGAGCTTCAGATCCCTCCCGATCTAGGGATGGAGATGACAGTGGCTACAGACTCTTTCGTGGAATTTTGATCGGGTACTTAGGGTTTTAGTCCCGAGGGCAATATATAGGCGAAGGGGCAAGGTCGGTGGAGCACCAGGGGGCCCACACCCCCTAGTGGCGTGGCTAGGGCTGGCCTCGCCACCACCAGGTTCCGAGAATATTTCCTTACTAGCTTTTCTGAAACCAAAAACAGCAGAAAACAGGCAACTGGCACTGTGGCATCTTGTTAATAGGTTAGTTGCAGAAAATGTGTAAAAATACTCCAAAGTGTGGACAAAACATAAGAAAGTAGATATAAAACAAGCATGGAACATCAAAAATTATAGATACATTTGCAACGTATCAACATCCCCAAGCTTAACTCCTGCTCGTCCTCGAGTAGGTAAGTGATAAAAAGAAAAGAATAATTTTTAAGGTGACATGGACCATCATAATATTGATCAAGGTATTTATAACATTGATAGTTGGGATCATAGTACTTTAACATAGCATGAAAGATATAGTTCTAACAATAAGACATAGCAATTGTAGCATGAAAAGGTACAAACAAAAGATTCATGAATAACAATGCTTTGCAAGATGTTTGTTTGTTTCACATAAAGAAAACATAATGAGAATGGTCTTTAACTTGTCCCTCAAAGTGTAGCAAAACATAAATGCATAGGACACCTTCAAAGTTCATAAGGGTGACTAGATACAAATAGTTTAAGAACAAGCAATATCAACATTATGAATTAATCAACAAGTTTTGGGACAATGCACATTAAACTAAGAATGGCCACTATGCTCTCTTAATAGGTGCATAAAGATAGAAGATGGAGACTCAACATAAAAGTAAAAGAAAGGCCTTCATAGAAGGAAGCGGGGATTCAAGTATCATAAAGAGCTTCCAAAAATTATGGTACTTATTATCTTTCAGCTCTCATTGCCCCTATCATAAGCATCTTTAGGTGATTAAGGTTAAAGTGAACAAATATGAGGATATGCTTGACAAGTTATAAGCTAAAAATCTCATGCCCCTTACTTACGAAGACCATTCCTCATGCTACTCAAGTTTAGTCACAAGTAAGTTCTTGTCATTGTAAGTACATGTGTATCATAGAGAACCGCCAACGGGGTACCCCTTGCCCGATGATACGGAAGAATCCCCATATCAAAATGAAAAGGCAAGCAGACAATAAGCATCCCAGCATCCTTTTATTTCCTATTTGCATAGGTATCTCTTTTTTTCCTCTTTTTTTCCTCTTTTTTTCTCTTTCCTATTTGCATAGGCTTCTTTTTTTATAAAGAGGATGCTTCATAGATTGCTCATTATGGTTATGCTGCAGGTTTCCACCATGATTAGGCATGGATTAGACCAGCCCATCAGGTGTTTCTCTAACACATATACAAACTCCATGAGCCTTACAAGCTCCCCTTTCATTTCACACCGCCGAGATCCATAAGCAAAAGAACATGATATCAACTAAATAAAGTGCAACGTTGAAAGTGTTCCCCATGACAGCATGGTTCTGCTAATTCCCAACTTACAAAACGCAAGCATATACACAACATAGATGGGCACAATGGTTCAAGTTTATTAAGTGCAAGAAAATTAAAGTGTGCCATCAAGTTTGTGAGAGCTATAATCACTAATTTTCACATAACAAGTTTAATTCGGAAGGTAGATAAAAACATGAATATAATTGGAATAGCAAATGCTAATAGGTAGGTATGGTGGACTCTTTGGAATAACTTGGTTTTATTTTGAGTTGGATGCATGAGTGGAACTCATACTTGGTATGGAGGCTAGCAAAAGACTGGGAGCGACCAACTAAGAGATCAATAATGGCCATAATCATGCAAAGTGACAAAACATTACTAATTAAAGCATAAAGTGATATTACAAGTCGAAAACTAAATGATCACAGAGGCTATGGTGACTTGGTATAGTCTTAACATGGTGTGATCATGCGCCAAGTCGACTCAAATAAAGCATCAAAGGAGAATACCACAATACTATGCTTTAATATGCTAAAACAATGCATGATTCTTTCAAGGCACATTAAGCAATCTCAATTATTTTTAACAAGTCATGATACAGAAATAATCACTAAGCATAAAGCCAAAACAATATCAAGCATGACATGACAAAGCCTAAGCCACAGCCAAAAACAAACTCCTTTTATACCACTTAAGCATGAACTTTTCCTACTCTTTTCCAATCCAAACCAACTTATTTGAAAACTAATGTATGAATGAGGGGGTCCAACCAATTTATTCAAGCAAATGAAAACTAAGAACGAAAACAAAGACGCTCCAAGAACAACACAACTGTGCATGAAAAAATAAAAATGAAGTGTTTGGAAGAAATCTGAGATTTTTATTGATGAAGAAGGGGATGCCTTGGGCATCCCCAAGCTTTGACGCTTGTACTTCTTGGATATGTCTTGGGGTGAAACGGGTGGGATCCCCAAGCTTGAGCTTTTGTCCATACTTCATCTTATCACATTGTTCTTCCCTACACCTGAAAATTTTCCTTCATACAAAACTTCACACCATCTTCATTAGCAACATTAGTGCACTCAAGATAATAAGTCTTTTGGTTCAGTTTCAACACAAGTAAAACTTCCATTGAAACACAAGATACTATAGCACTTCCTTTAAAAAGTTCAAATGATCAAAGAGAAAGAGATTAAGAGGCAAATGCAAATAATGGCAGAAATCTGTCAAAACAGACCAGTAGGTAAAAACCAATTTTTTCGAAGACCTTATGTTGCTCAAATTAAAAAGTGTTGAACTAACGAAAGCTAGATAACAACCTAGGGCAGAAGCACAAAACATTACAGCTCAAACCGACGTACAGAGATTTTTCATGAATTTTTATAGTGAAGCACAAAAATCTGTTTTGGGACAGCAACTTTCCCAAGTCTTACTTCTCTCTCATTAGAGGTTACTCTTGGCACAAAAACCACACAAAAAGGATAAGGAGAGGTTATTACAGAGGTAATAACTTCAAAGACTCAACAAAAGGTTTCCTAACGAAATTTGGGTTATCTCCCAATAAGTGCTTTTCTTTAATGCCTTTGAGCTAGGCATAAGAAGCAAAAAGAATCAAGTATTCTCAAATGAAGAAGCATTAAGAGAAAATTTTGTTTTAATAGGAGAGGCAAAAGGTATCTTCTCTCTCTTCTTAGGGAAGTGTTCTATACCTTTCTTGAGTGGAAATTGATATTTCACGGTACCTTCTTTCATATCAATAATGGCACCAACAGTTCTAAGAAAAGGTCTTCCCAAAATAATAGGACAAGAAGCATTGTATTCAACATCCAAAACATAGAAATCAATGGGGACATAAGCATTATTAACCATAATAAGAACATCATAAATACTCCCCATGAGTGTCTTTGTAGCATTATCACAAGTTGGACATTTAAATAACAATCTTCTAATGGTGGCAAATCAAGCATTTCATAAATCTTTCTAGGCATAATAGAAAAACTACTATCAAAATCACATAAAGCTTTGAGATCAAAATCATTCACTTTCATATTAATGATGGGTTCCCAACCATCTTCTAATTTCATAGGAATAGAAGCTTTATGTTTCATCTTTTCTTCTTTAATTTTTATGAGAGCATCAGTAATATGTTTTGTAAAGGCCATATTCATATCACTAGCATTAGGACTTTTAGCACGCTTTTGTAGGAACATAATTACTTCAGAGATATTGCAACCATCAAGATCAAAATCATAATTATTATCTAAAGTAGTAGAGCTATTGTTTCCCATATTTCAAAGAATTTCAGCATTTTTATTAGAAAAGGTTCCATTGGTTTTACTAGCTTCAACATTAGTGGTAGTGATGGTAGAAATACTAATATTTCTAGCAATTTCATCTTCTCTTTCCCACTTAGCATGCAATTCAGCTAACAGTCTAACATTTTCATCAATTCTAACGTGTATGGCATTAGTAGCAGCAAAGGGGTTTTCAATAGTTTCAGGTTTAGCAGCCATTTTATTCAAAGAAGATTGTGCTTCAGACAATGATGCTATATTTCTTTCAGCATTAGAGAGTTTTTCCTCAATAGTTTTATTGAAGGCAGTTTGTTTACTAATAAAATCTTTAAGCATGACTTCGAGTTCAGAGTGTGCACTTCTATTATTGTTGTAGGAATTTCCATAAGCATTACCATTATTAGGAGGATAAGGCCTATAATTATTATTACCAAAATTATTCTTGTAGGCATTGTTGCTAAAATTATTATTTCTAATAAAGTTCACATTAACTTGCTCTTCTTGAGCAACCAAAGAAGCTAAGGGAACATGATTTGGATCAATATGAGATTTCCCATTAACAAGCATAGACATAATAACATCAATTTTATCACTCAAGGAAGAGGTTTCTTCAACAGAGTTTACCTTCTTACCTTGTGGAGCTCTCCTAGTGTGCCATTTAGAATAGTTAACCATCATATTACCCAGAAGCTTTGTTGCAGCACCCAAAGTAATGGCCATAAAGGTACCTCCAGCAGTAGAATCCAGCAGATTTCTTGAAGAATAATTCAGTCCTGTATAAAAGGTTTGGATAACAAGCAGTCAGTCCATGAGTGGGACAATTCTTTACAAAAGATTTCATTCTTTCCCAAGCTTGAGCAACGTGTTCGTTATCAGATTGTTTAAATTTCATAATTTCACTTCTCATAGATATAATCTTAGTAGGAAGATAGTATTTTCCAATGAAATCATCTTTGCATTTAGTCCAAGAATCAATACTATTTCTAGTTAGGGATAGCAACCATTCTTTAGCTTTTCCGCTCAAAGAGAAAGGAAACAATTTAAGCTTAATAATATCTCCATCTATATCCCTATGTTTTTGCATCTCACAAAGTTCAACAAAGTTATTAAGGTGAGCAGCAGCATCTTTAGTTCCAATGCCAGAAAATTGTTCTTTCATAACAAGATTAAGCAAATCAGGTTTAATTTCAAAGAAAGTAGCTTGAGGAATAGGTGGAGCAATAGGCGTGCACATGAAATCATTGTTGTTGGTGCTAGTGAAGTCACGCAACTTAGTGTTTTCAAGAGTAGTCATTTTTTGTGTTTTTAATATAAAGAAGCAAACTAGTACAACTAATTTTTTTGTGTTTTTGATAAAGAAACAAGCAAACAAAGCAGAAATAAACTAAGCAAAACAAATAAAACAAAGTAAAGAGATTGGTTATGGGGGACTCCCCTTGTGAAGATGTCCTTGACTCGGCGGCAACGATGCCAGAAAAAGCTTGATGATCGGCTCAACATGTATTGAGCTCGTTGGGGAACCCCCAAGAGGAAGGTATGATGAGCACAACAGCAAGTTTTCCCTCAGTTATGAAACCAAGGTTATCGAACCAGTAGGAGCAGGGAAATAGCTTTAAGGTGTTGTTTCCAAATTGGAATCCTGCACAAGACAACCACAGAACCTTGCCCCCAACTTACAGTGAGGTTGTCAATCTCACCGGTTTTGATGAAAACAAATGATTAAACATATTGTGTGGAAGATAGTAATTGCTTTGCAGAAAGTAAACAGAAAATAGTAAATAGATTGTAGACTGATGGTAAAAGAATGGACCGGGGTCCATAGTTCACTAGAGGTGATTCTCCTTAAGATAGATGACATGTTGGGTGAACAAATTACAGCGGGGCAATTGACAAACATCGAGAAAGCATACATGCATATACTAATCATCTTGACTCCTATGAGATTTGAGTAGGCATTACAACATTATACATAGACCGTAATCCAACTGCATATATGACTAATAATCCACCTTCAGGTTATCATCCGAACCCCCTCCAGTATTAAGTTGCAACCAACAGATAATTGCATTAAGCAAAGTGTGTAAAGTAAACAGTATGATTGTTCTATGAACAAAGGATTGATGTTTTCTCCCTAGTAGCAACAGCACATCCAGTACCTTAGAGATTTCTGTCACTTCCCCGGATTCCTAGAGGCATGAACCCACTATCGAGCATAAATACTCCCTCTTGGAGTTGCTAGCATCTACTTGGCTAAGATAGCTACTAAAAACGGAAAGCATGCAAGATCACAAATAACATAGACATGATAGAATCAATAATCAATCTGAAATAGCATCTCAATATCCATCGGATCCCCGCAAACACAACATGTATGATTACAAATAGATGATCTTGATCATGAACGAAGCTCACAAGATCTAAACATGGTATCACAAAGGAGAAGAACCAACCATCTAGCTACTACATGGACCCGTAGTCCAGGGATGAACTACTCACGCATCACACCGCAGGCAGGCATGGTGATGAAGAAGGCCTCCAGGGTGATCTCTCCCATCCGGCAGGGTGCCGGGAAGAGCTTCAGATCCCTCCCTATCTAGGTATGGAGATGACGGCAGCTACAGACTCTTTCGTGGAATTTTGATCGGGTACTTAGGGTTTTCGTCCCGAGGGCAATATATAGGCGAAGGGGCAAGGTCGGTGGAGCGCTAGGGGGACCACACGCCCTGGTGGCGCGGCTAGGGCTGGCCGTGCCACCACCAGGTGTGGCCGGCCTGGCTCCTCTCTTCCTCTCCCCTCTAGACTCTGTGTTCCTTCTGGAGAAATATTGACTTAGGCTTTTGTCCGGTCCAATTCCAAGAATATTTCCTTACTAGCTTTTCTGAAACCAAAAACAGCAGAAAATAGACAACTGGCACTGTGGCATCTTGTTAATAGGTTAGTTCTAGAAAATGTGTAAAAATACTCCAAAGTGTGGACAAAACATAAGAAAGTAGATATAAAACAAGCATGGAACATCAAAAATTATAGATGCGTTTGCAATGTATCAACGAGTTCTTCTTTCTGGTACTACTCTATCTTGTTGAGGCAGTGTTCATTGTCCGGGACGTGCATACCAATGGGTACGTCTAGAAGGTTGAACCCCCAGTCCTCTTGCAGCTTCATGCTCATGCGTGTGTTCATGGTGATCTTCTTTGTTGTTGATGTATGGGCCATAGTCTCCTGATAGGTTCCTGCAGTGGAGTTGTTAGACTTCTTACGCTTTAGTGATGAGTAGTTGATGGAGATGAGCTTGAGCGACTCCGTGCACCCCTTCCCATGGGGTTTCTTGGCTTCTTCCTCATCTTCGGGCTTCACCATCAACAAGTAGTCCGGTTGCTTCCATCCCCTCTTTGATTGCTCCATGAAGATATGGAACTCCTTCTCTTCAGAATCATCATTAGAACCATATGTGTAACGCTTGTCCTTCGGGCTTAGGCATTGAGCTTCATGATCATCGACTTCGATGGAGGAGGTCTGGAAACTATCCCATGAACGAGCCATGAGGTTTAGAGGCTTGCCTTTGCCTTGAATCGAGTAACACATCAAGTAGATTAGATCTGTTGATATAAGAGAGAGAGGTGGATCTCTAAAGAGACCTGTAAAGAGTTAGAGGCAAGGTAAAATTCATGCTCGGAGAAAAAGGGTCACCCAAGAAAACAATCCTAACAAATAAGGAAACAAATAAATGCAAAAGAAAGAAATTCGGGTCATAACGACCAACTCGGTACGGGCCGCGCCCATACGATGTGCCCGTACCGGGTCATTTCCAAAAGCAGCACGGTACAAAGTCGGTAAAAGGTCAACTGACTAAGTGGTACGGGCGGGTTCCGCCCGTACTACCCGTCTGTACCGACTTCGTAACTTCTTTAAATTTTTATCACAAAAGTGTAAACGAGAAATAGAATAAGGAAGTCACTAAACCGATAACGACCAGCGGTACGGGGGTGCACCTGTACCGCACGGTCATACCGCTTCCGCGAGAACATCAATGAGGCATCAGCAGGCTTAACAGCCATCGGTACAGGTGGATCCGGCGATACCGTCCACCCATACCGATCTCGTAAGACCGGTAGTCAACTAAGAAAAACGAAGGAAATTCAAATATGAAAAAATAAATAGCAGGAAATCATCTAGAACAAAGGTGTATTGAAAATTTCATAAGTCATGTTCATCGAGGAAATATGGTCTCATTTTAATTTCTTTTCTTCCTCTCTTCGAATAAAACAAGTCGTAGAAAATTGCCGAAACCATTGTAAGGGGAAATAGGGAACTTCCTTTTTTGTTGTGGGGTTCCCACAGGTATACACACAGATGATACCTCTTTAGGATGAAAACTCCTTGAGTATCTATGAATGCTTCCTCCAGCTCTTCTTTCCTTTGTAAGATCTTTAAATCAAACTCTTGTAGAAGTAGAGTCCAACAGATCATTCTTGGCTTAACATCAGTCCTTTCCAGGATTTCTTTTAGGCCAACACGATCAGTATGTACTCTAACTTTGGCGTCCATGATGTAAGATCTAAATTTATCACAATAAAAGACTACAACGAAGAATTCTTTTTCAGCCATAGAATAGTTCTTTTGGGCCCCGTTTAAGGTGCCACTAGCATGATGAATGATATTGAGATCATCACCATCATACTGGCAAAGAATTACCCCTACAGCTTCATGGCTAGCTTCACAAAATAGCTCAAAGGGTTTCTTCCAATTAGGTGGTTTAATAACTGGTGCTTCAAGAAGAGCTTGTTTTAATATGTTGAAAGAAGTAAGACATTTTTCATCAAAATTAAAACAAACATCCTTTTGAAGAAGGTTACTTAATGGTCTAGAAGTTTTTGAAAAATTCTTAGCGAATCTTCTATAAAACCCTACGTGACCCAAAAAGCTTCTTATACCTTTTGTATCTCGAGGAGAGGGTAATCTTTCTATTGCTTCAATCTTTATCTTATCGACTTTTATAACCTTGCCTGAGACTTTGTGGCCGAGTACTATGCCTTCTTGGACCATGAAATGACATTTCTCCTAGTTCAATACTAAATTAGTGTCTTCGCATCTCTGCAAAACTTTATGCAGATTATGGAGACAATGATTAAAGGAGGTTCCATAAATATAGAAGTCATCCATGAAGACCTCCATAATACTTTCAACATAATCGGCAAAAATAGTGATACTTTGCAAATGTATCCATAATTTTTGATGTTCCATGCTTGGTTTTATCTACTTTCTTATGTTTTGTCCACACATTGGAGTACTTTTCATATGATTTCTTGGACTAACCTATTAACAAGAGCCACAGTGGCAGCTGCCTGTTTTCTGCTGTTTTTGGTTCCAGGAAAGTGAGAAAATGAATATTCTCGGAATTGGACGGGACAAAAGCCAAAGTCAGTTTTTCACCGAGGGACACCTAGAGCCAGAATACGAGACGGAGAGGGGCTAGGGCCCGGCCACACCACCTAGCCGCACGGCCAGGCCTGGCCCGCGCCAGGGGGTGGTCTGGCCGCCGCAGGCACCCCTCGGCCTCTCCTTCCGCCTATATATTGCCTCTGATACGGAAACCCTAAGTACCCGATAAAAATTCCACGAAAGAGTCTGTAGCCGCCGTCATCTCCATCCCTAGATCAGGAGGGATCTAAAGCTCTTTCTGGCACTGTTATGGGGTAACCCCGTGGGTGGCCCGATCTTCACGGATCTTGTGGTCAACTCGATGGGAAAGCGAGGGGAAAGGGAGAAGCTAGCGGAAGCGGACGCACACCTCACGAGGAACACGATGAACACACGCAAAACTCACACGATACAAGGCTGATTGCTCTCGCCGATGGCCACCGGTCCGATAGAATCCTCGCAAGGAAAGATCGGTCAACGTGCTCCCTCGATCCCACACAGAGAGGGAAGAACACCTTGGAGAGGGTCTTGACGTCTTGGCAAAGGACACCGATGCCAAGGCCGTGTATAACGAGGGAGGCGCGATGCAAACTCCAACGAGGTGGTGACGATAGTCGATCCCCTTTGGTAGAAGGGGATGAGGCAAAACTAGAGATTCCACAAAGGGGGTTTTCTTTAGTCTATCATCTATGCCTGAGGGATACATGAGGGGGTAGGGGCTCTATTTATAGGCCAGCCACTTACATAGGGGTAGTTTGGGGAACAACTCTAGGGTTGCACCATAATAAGGGGGGTACATGGGCTATGGCCCAGATCTAGTGCGCGCAGGCACCATGGTGGCCGGTAGTACCGGCCCTCGGGTCCGGTAGTACCGGATGGGAGCGGTAGCAGCTTCAGACGGGGCGGTAGCTCCGGCTCTAGTGGCAGGTGGTCTCCAGGTCCGGTAGTACCAGTGGTGCAGCCCGGCAGTACCGCTTGGGGCCGGTAGTACCGCAAACCAGTACCGGGGCCTCCAGAGGCGATGGCGCGGGCTTCAGTCGTGGCCGGTAGTACCGCTGAGGCTGAGCGGTAGTACCGGGGCGCGGTAGTACCGCTGCTGGGGAGCGGTAGTACCGCTCGCGTCTGTCTTCTTGGGTGACTTGGGGACGAGCTTGGACTTGGAGTTATAGATGTAGTAGCGTCTATAGGACGGGCTGCATCAGCTCCCCCCCCTTTGAAAAGAGTCGTCCTCGACTCTATATGCTCGGCATGTAGAGGTGGTCGAGAGACATTCTTGATCCTGGGGTTCGCCATGTAGTCGTCCTCGAGAAGCTTGATGTGGCAGCTCTTCAATGTTCCTTCACTTTCCATGTAGCCTGCAAAGCTCACAACAAAAGTGAAGCAACACTCAAAGAGTAGCCAATTCATGAAGATTATAGCACGAGTCCTCAAGTAGAAGGAAGTCACCTTATGGTGTAGGGTAGCTCGATGAAGGGCATCCATAGGTAACTCTCTATGATTCGTCTTGTCAACTTATGGTCCATAGAGGTTGACGCGGGAGAAATTGTACCCTCACACAACAGAGACCAAGAAGAATATGTTTGTGTGTGATAGGGGAGCATGTCATGTGTGGCATGTTCATTCTTGTTCACAATACTATTAGCACAACTCAAGTATCGCAAACAAAATGCGTATGCAAGGTCAAAGTGCATGGAAATTGTTTGAACATCATCCAAATGTGGGAACTCAAAAACTCCATAAAGCGTCTTAGTGTGGCACTCAAAGCAATTGACAAAGATATGGATCAACATCTTTGATGCAAGAGTAGGAGAATTCGGCAAAAACACATGAGGAAAGATATCCAAAACAACATCATTACATGTGCAAACCAACCATTGGAAAGAACAATTGTTCAATATGTTGGATGCCATACACATATCATCAAAAGCCAAAATCATGGACAAATGAGTATCACAAGAGGAAGCAAAATCAACAAGTGTGCAAACAAACCATATGAAAGAGCAAGTGGTCCTTATGTTTGTTGCAACAACTATACGAGAGACTTGGAAGCTCTCATGACAATACATGCTCAAAATGGCACTATGGTTGCACTCAAAACATCGGAAAAAAATAAATTGTTCAACATTTTTGTGGCAACACACAAAGCATGAATATCCAATAGCAAAGAAACATGATTGTCACAAGGTGATAGAATACCATTAACATGCTTGCAAGCTAACCATAGGAAAGAGAAATTTGTCAACATGAAATATGCAAAGCATGCAAAAGGTATCAGAGTTGGGTTCGATCTTGAACTCACTTGGGGGATGCTCTCTAGAGCTCTTTTTGTCAACTCGTGCTCAACCGAAGTTGACATTCTTGTGCGGGTACCTACACACATCATAGATAAAAGGAAGAACGTGTGTGCATGGTAGAGAAACACATCATCCATCATGATGTATCTCTTCTTGTGCACATCACCATGAGTGTCAATCAAGTATGAAATAGATGCATGGTGAGTATGAAGTGGTGAACATTCTTATCATGGCATTTACCAAAATCTCCAAAAATTGAGAAAGCTATGGGGGCCATATAAACCATATGAGAATTATTGTTGCAAGCAAAACAAGTGAAAGAGCAATTTTTCAACTTATTGCAAGCAACGGGAGAAATTGTAAAACACTCATGACAAAGCATGGTCCTAGGGGTACCGTTGTGATCATCATTGAAAGCAAAACATTGGAAAGAGAAATTGTTCAACAAGTTACAAGCAATGATGTCATGAAAGTAACGTTTAGAGCATGGTATGTCTATGGCAACATCATCACAATCAAATAATTTCACATGCTCAACATTATGCAAAGGCAAAGTACCACATGGAAATACCAATGAGTCATATGTGATATCACAAACATCATCCATAGCATGCCAATCATCACAAGTCATCATGTCCACAAGTGGGATCATGGCATCATCAACACCTGTATTCTTACCATGTTCATACCTCTCTGGGTGTTGTGGTAGAATTGGCCTCCATGTGGGCGACTTCTTCATCATGTACGGGGATGGCATCATCTTCATCCACCATGTACATCTTCTCGGTTGGAGGCATCATCATCTCCAAGCTTGGCGCTTCTTGATCCAAGGAACCTAGCACATCATGAGAAAACACACTAGAGGTAGAGGGTAAGTCATTAGAAATCAAAGTGGTCTCACATGACCTATCAAATACCACTCTCAACTCACTAGGTGTATCACTCATGCCCTCCAAGTGGAAGCACTCAATCTCATGTATGGTGGGGTCACTCATCTCACTCTTGCTTTCACTCAAGTGGGCTAAGTGGCTCTCATACTCACATGGGATTGGTACCACATCATCACTCAAGCATATAGGGATAGGCTCGGTGTGCTCAACTCCTTGCGCCTCCTTTGGTGAAGGGAAAATCACATGCTCACCATTCTTGACCTTGTCGTCGGCGTCTTGCACCTTGACTTGTGTAGTCCTATTGACGTACTCGTCCAACTTGGCGAAGTACATGTCTTCGTCCTCCTCATCCATGAGGTTGCATGCGTCATCTAGGACGTCAAGTCTTGGCGTTGAAGCTTGATGGTGCGGAGGAGATCTTGCTCTTGGTGCCATTTTGGTGGTGGCACGAGTAGTTGAAGGTGCCTTATGATGGTGTCGACGGAGGTCATTGGCATGCCTTGCCAAAGGGTGATGTAGATGGCGCACTTGGTCATCCACATGACGCTCGCGACGATGCTTCTTGTCCTTGACACTCTTCTTGGTGAGGCGTTGTAATGAGCGCAAAGCATCATTAGTCTTGGCCATCATGCTCATGGTTTTGGCGAAGTCGTTGTCCATGTCGCGCTTGAAGTTGTCCATTTGGTGGTGGACCTTGGTGCTCTCGAGGTGGAGGCTCCATCTTGGTCGACGTGACTTGAGGAGCTTGTCGTTGTCGTTGTTGAAGTCGTCCATTCTTGGGGAGTTATTGTTTTTCTAGAACTCCATATCACCCAAGCATGTGGAGCCATTGTTGGTGTAGTGCTACATCATGTCATCCATGCTTGTGGAGGCATATGCACGGTGGCTCATCATGGATTCTTCATAGAAATCATCCTCGGTTCCGGAGTCCCTAGACATGTTTCACAAGACCAAGTGGTGTATATGGAAGTGGTAGGGGGTTAGGAATGCAACGTCAAACCTTACTTTACCTTGGAAGATAGTATCGTGCAAGTGGCAACACTTGAGAGCAATCAAAACCAAGCAAAGTGAAGTTCATGCGGAACACCAAAACCAACTAACCACTAAAACACACACACACACACACAAAGCTTATGGTGGATGGGTATGGAAGGTGGCGTGTCCAAGAACAATCTTAACTCAAGATGTTGTAATGGCAAGTAAAGAACCACGATGATCACAAAGCAAAACAAGTCAATCCACAAGATATGAATTATGTACAAGGAAACACACACGGTGGGATAAATGGGACTTGTGTGACGGAGAAAGTGAGCTAAGAACCAAATGATTACCTAGCGAAGACCATAAGCTCGTGTCGCACAAGTGCAAGGAGAGACGCTAGTTCGATTGCAATAAATTGGTGGGCTACAAGATATGCACAATAAGTACCACCTGTTTGATGTTCATCGAGTTGCGCTTCCTATTCTATGAGGCCCTTGTTTCTTTCTTTTTCTTTTTCTATTTTTTTTATTTTTCTATTTTTTCTCTTTTTCTTTTCTTTTCTCACTTGCCTCTTCCTTGTGCCAACAACTATATAAGATAACTATATGAGATAGCGCGCTCACAACTTTTGCTCGGAATTCTACAAGGTATCAAATGTGCATAGCCCAAGCAATCATAGGAGGAACTAGTCTCAATAGGTGTGTGTTGATCGTAAAGATAGTGTAGCTCACAAAGTAAAGCAAGTGGGGAGAAGTCGCGGAATGTATATACATTTCCACGCCAATCTTCACCCTTTATTGGTGGATTCCGCCTTTCTCATGGAATTTGGATGGATTAGATAGCATGAACCACTTATATGATGATGTAGAGCTCCTTCTCCTCTTCGAAACGAGCTAAAGAACACCAAAATCCGAGTTTGTATGCAAAAGTTATACTCAAAACGGTGAGAGGCTGAAATCTGGGAATTCTGCTATTTCCTTTCAGGTCCAGGCGGTGGTACCGCTTTTTGGACCCCGGTAGTACCGGAAAAGTGCGGTAGTACCGCTTTTTTGGCCCGGTAGTACCGGTTATACCTGGGACGTGCAGATTTGACGCGATTTTGGGGCGATTTGGGCAGAAAATCTTGAGGAAAAACAACAAATCGGAGGGGTAAATGATGGAATTAGGCCATGGGAACGCAGGGGAAGGTAGATCAACAAGTTTAGCAAGTAATCCAAGGATCAAAACCTACCAAAATGCACTCAAATCACAGATCGGTCCAAAACATGAATTGGGGCTATTTTTGGTGGAATTTTCGAATTTATGGGGAAAAGACCAAATCAAGGAGAAATCTGTGGCAACCAAAAGCTGCTGATACCAGATATTATGGGGTAACCCCATGGGTGGCTCGATCTTCACGGATCTCGTGGTCAAATCGATGGGAAAGCGAGGGGAAAGGGAGAAGGTAGCGAAAGCAGACGCACACCTCGCGAAGAACACGATGAACACACGCAAAACTCACATGATACAAGGCCGATTGCTCTCGCCTATGGCCACTGGTCCGATAGAATCCTCGCAAGGAAAGATCGGTCAACGTGCTCCGTCGATCCCACGCGGAGAGGGAAGAACACCTTGGAGAGGGTCTTAACGTCTTGGCAAAGGGACACCGATGCTAAGGCCTTGTACAACGAGGGAGGCGCGATGCAAACTCCAATGAGGTGGTGACGATAGTCGATCCCCTTTGGTAGAAGGGGATGAGGCAAAACTAGAGATTCCACAAAGGGGGTTTTCTTTAGTCAATCATCTATGCTTGAGGGATACATGAGGGGGTGGGGGCTCTATTTATAGGCCAGCCACTTACATAGGGGTAGTTTGGGGAATAACTCTAGGGTTGCAACATAATATGGGGGCACATGGGTTGTGGCCCAGATCTAGTGCGCGCAGGCACCATGGTGACCGGTGGTATCGGCCCTCGGGTTCGGTAGTACCAGATGGGAGCGGTAGCAGCTTCAGACGAGTCGGTAGCTCCGGCTCTAGTGGCAGGTGGTCTCCAGGTCCGGTAGTACCGGTGATGCAGCCCAGTAGTACCGCTTGGGGCCAATAGTACCGCAACCCGGTACCGAGGCATCCAGAGGCGATGGCGCAGGCTTCAGTCGTGCCCGGTAGTACCGCTAAGGCTGAGCGGTAGTACCGGGGCGCGGTAGTACCGCTGCTGGGGAGCGGTAGTACCGCTCGCATCTGTCTTCTTGGGTGACTTAGGGACGAGCTTGGACTTGGCGTTGTAGATGTAGTAGCGTCCGTAGGACGGGCTGCATGAGGCACCCTACCGGATAGGGGAATTCACCCTGTAGGCCTTCTTCATCATCATGCAAGCCTCCGATGTGATGCGTGAGTAGTTCATTTCTGGACTACGGGTCCATGTAGTATCTAGATGGCTGGTTCTCCTCCTTTGTGTTATCATGTTTAGATCTTGTGAGCTCCGTTTATGATCAAGATCATCTATTTGTAATTCTGCATGTTGTGTTTGCGGGGATCCGATGGATATTGAGATGCTATTTCAGATTGATTAATGATTCTATCATGTCTTTGTTATTTGTGATATTGCATGCTTTCCGTTGTTAGTAGCTATCTTGGCCAAGTAGATGCTAGCAACTCCAAGAGTTAGTATTTATGCTCGATAGTGGGTTCATGCCTCTGGTAATCTGGGAAAGTGATAGAAATCTCTAAGGTACTAGATGTGATGTTGCTACTAGGGAGAAAACAACAATCCTTTGTTCATAGAACAATCGTATTGTTTACTTTACACGCAATTCGTAATGCAATTATCCGTTGCTTGCAACTTAATACTAGAGGGGGTTTGGATGATAACTTGAAGGTGGATTATTAGTCATAGATGCAGTTGGATGGCGGACTATGTATAATGTTGTAATGCCCAATCGAATCTCAAAGGAGTCAAGGTGAGTAGTATATGCTTATATGCTTTCTCGATGTTTGTCAATTGCCCCGCTGTAATTTGTTCACCCAACATGTCATCTGTCTTAAGGAGAGCCACCTCTAGTGAACTATGGACCCCGGTCCTTTCTTTTACTATCAATCTACAATCAACTGTTTACTGCTTTGTGTTTACTTTCTGTAAACTATTACTTTCTTCCATTCGATACGTTTAATCCTTTGTTTTCAGCAAACCCAATGAGATTGACAACCTCATCGCAAGTTGGGGACAGAGTTCTATAGTTGTGATGTGGAGGTCTCCACGTTGCTGCTGGCACCGGTAGTGCGCCCTGCCAAAGTTCAGCTAGCTACACCTTTGGGGTGTTTCCTTGCTCCTACTGGATTGATAACCTTGGTTTCATAACTGAGGGAAACTTACTGCTGTGCTCATCATACCTTCCTGTTGGGGTTCCCCAACGAGCTCGTTAGTACACGAGTCAGCAAGTATTTTTTAGCGCCATTGCCGGGGAGTCAAGGACATCTTCACAAGGGGAGTTCCTCATAACCAATCTCTTTACTTTGTTATTTTTGTTTTGCTTAGTTTACTTTTGTTTTGTTTGCTTGTTTATTTATCAAAAACACACAAAATTAGTTTTACAAGTTTTCTTTCTTTATTAAAAACACACAAAAAATTAAGTCTTTCTATAGTTGTTACCTCTTTCTTAGCTCACCATGTTGATCCCTAAATTCACTTTGAAAGACCTCTCAATAGGTGGTGGTTCTATAATTGGAAAACATAATATTGAAGAATTCTTTTATCATGTTAGTAAGCATGAGGATATTGAGGATAGATCCCTTGTAGAACTTGCTCCAAACTATGAAATTTTTGCAGCTTCTTTAGTTCAGATGTTGGAAGCTAGGTTTGTTAACCTTAACCCCTTAATGCAAGTAATGTTTCTTAAACTTAAAGAAGTTGAGGACCCTGAAAAGAGGGATTTTATTCTGGAAACTTTGTTTAAAGAATTCTATGATGTTGCTAAGGAAGCAAGAAATGTCTTTGAATATTTTAATATGCTAGGCTCATGTGTAGATGTTGTTGGTACACGAGAAAAGATGAACAGAACTGAACCTAATGGGGAGTAAATTAAGATACCAATACCTTTTAAACTCGTAGCAATGCATGAAGCCATAGAAAAGAATCTTGATTGGATTGTTCCCAAAAACCCGTTTGATGAAAATAGTGAACCCAAGAGTATTGAGAGAGGATCCTCTAGAACTTATTTGGATGAGATACCTTTCCTTGTTGAAGATATTTCTGGTATTAATCTTAATGCTTTTTCATTTGAGAACACTTGATCCTTTTTCTTGCTTCTTATGCCTAACTTAAAGGCGTTAAAGAAAACTACTTATTGGGAGATAACCCAAAAGTTTTAGATGAGTCTTGGAAGTTATTACTTCAGTAATAACCGCTCCTTATCCTTTTTATTTGCTTTTTGTGCCAAGAGTAACCTCTAATGAGAGAGAAGTAGTGATTGGGAAGTTGTTGTCCCGAAACAGATTTCTGTGCTTCACCGTAAAAAATCGTGTAAGATCTCTATACGTCCTTTTGAGGCGTGAATTTTTTTCTCCTGACCCTTGTTGTTATCTAACTTTCATTAGTTCAAAACTTTTCGATTTGAGCAACATAAGGTCTTCGAACAAATTCGTCTTTACCTGCTAGTCTGTTTTGACAAATTTCTGCCATTTTCTGCATTTGCTTCTTGTTGGTTCCTTTTTGAGTTCTTTTGGGGAATTGAGCTTTTTGAGGGAAGTGCTACGGTAGCTACTGTTTTAATGGAAGTTTTATTGATGTTATAACTGAACGTAAAGACTTATTATCTTGAGTGCAATAATGTTGCTAATAAAGATTGTGTGAAGTTTTGTATGAAGGAAAAATTTCAGGTGTATGGAAGGAATGAGTAATGAAATGAATGATGGACTAAATCTCAAGCTTGGGGATGCCACGCGTGTCACCCCAAGAAATATCCAAGAAGTACAAGCGTCAAATCTTGGGGATGCCCAAGGCATCCCCTTCTTCATCAATAAAAATCCCAGGTTCCTTCCAAACGCTTCATTTTTATTGTTTCATGCATAGTTGTGTTGTTCTTGGAGCGTCTTCTTTTTCGTTTTTGTTTTGGTTTTTTGTTTGCTTTGTTTTCTTAGTTTGCTGAATAAATTGGTTGGACCCCATCTTTCATACATTGGTTTTCAAATAGTTTGGTTTGGATTGGAAAAAGTAGGAAAGTTCATGCTTAAGTGTTAAAGAGAGTTTGTTTTTGACTGTGGCCTATGCTTTGCCATGCAATGCTTGATATTGTTTTGGCTTTATGCTTAGTATTGTTTGTTGTAGCATGACTTTCTATAAAAAATTGAGATTGCTTAATGTGACTTGGAAGGATCATGTGTTGTTTTAGCATATTAAAGCATAGTATTGTGGTATTCTCCTTTGATGCTTTATTTGGGTTGACTTGGCGCATGCTCACACCATGTCATGACTATCACAAGTCACCATAAGCCTTTATGATCCATTATTTTTCAACTTGTCGTATCACTTGATGCTTTGATCAATGATGTTTTGTCGCTCTACATGATTATGGCCATTATTGCTCTCTTAGTTGGTCGCTCCCAGTATTTTGCTAGCCTCCGTAACCAAGTATGAGTTCCACTCATGCATCCAACTCCTTAAACCAAGGTATTCCGAAGAGTCCACCATACCTACCTATTAGCATATGCTATTCCAAGTATATTCATGTTTTTGTCTACCTTCCGAATTAAACTTGTTATGAGAAAACTAGTGATTAAAGCTCTCACGAACTTGATGGCACACATTACTTTTTTGCATTTAATAAACTTGAACCATTGCGTCCATCTTTGTTGTGTATATGATTACGCTTTATAAGTTGAAGTTAGCAGAACCATGTATCATGGGGAACGCTTTCAACATTGCACATGTACTTTGTACCCCGTTGATATCATGTTCTTTTGCTTATGGATCCCGGTGGTGTGAAATAAAAGTGGAACTTGTAAGATCATGGAGTTTGTATGTGTGTTAGAGAAACGCCTAGGCCGCTAGCCTAAGCCATGCCTAATCATGGTGGAAACTTGCAGCATCACCATAATGAGCACTCTATGAAACATCCTCAATAAAAACTTATGCAAATAGCAAATAAAAAGATCACTGAGATGCTCATTGTTTGCTTGCCTTGTCATTTTGATTATGGGATAGCTCCTGTATCATGTGCAAGGGGTAACCCGTTGGTGGTTCTTTATGATACATATGTACTTACAATGACAAGAGCTTACTTGTGACTAAAGTTGAGTAGCATGAGGTTCGGTCTTTGTAAGTAAGGGGCATGAGACTTCGGTTTATAACTTGTCAAGCATATCCTCTTAGTTGTGTCACTTTAACCTTAATCACCTTCAAGATGCTTATTATAGGTGCAATGAGAGCTGAAAGCTAATAAGTACCATAATTTTTGGAAGCTCTTTATGAGACTTGAATCCCTACTTCCTTCTATGAAGGCCTTTCTTCCACTTTTATATTGAGTCTCCACCTTCTATCTTTATGCACCTACTTTGAGAGCATAGTGGCTGTTCTTAGTTCTATGTGCATTGTCCCAAGACTTGTTGATTGATGCATAACCTCGATATTGCTTGTCTTAAACTATTTGTATCTAGTCACTCTTATGAACTTTGAAGGTGCCCTATGCATTTATGTTTGCTATTCTATGAGGGACAAGCTGAATGCCACTATGCTATGTTTTCTTGATGTGAAACAAACAAACGTCTTGCAAAGCATTGTTATTCATTAATCTTTTGTTTGTGCCTTTTCATGTTGCAACATAGTTTCTTTGTCTTATTGCTAGAAATTTGTCTTTCATGTTATGATTGAAGTACTATGATCCCAGCTTTGAATGTTTTCAAATACTTTGATCAAGTTTATGATGGTGCATGTCACCTCAAAAATTATTCTTTCTTTTTATCACTTACCTACTTGAGGACGAGCAGGAGTTAAGCTTGGGGATGTTGATACATTGCAAATATATCCATAATTTTTGATGTTCCATGCTTGGTTTTATCTACTTTCTTATGTTTTGTCCACACTTTGGAGTACTTTTCATATGATTTCTTGGACTAACCTATTAACAAGAGCCACAGTGCCAACTGCCTGTTTTCTGCTGTTTTTGGTTCCAGGAAAGTCAGAAAATGAATATTCTCGGAATTGGACGGGACAAAAGCCAAAGTCAGTTTTTCACCGAGGGACACCTAGAGCCAGATTACGAGACGGAAAGGAGCTGGGGCCCAGCCACACCACTTGGCCACGCGGCTAGGCCTGGCCCGCGCCAGGGGGTGGTCTGGCCACCCCAGGCACCCCTCGGCCTCTCCTTCCGCCTATATATTGCCTCTGATACGGAAACCCTACGTACCCGATCAAAATTCCACGAAAGAGTCTATAGCCACTGTCATCTCCATCCCTAGATCGGGAGGGATCTGAAGCTCTTCCTGGCACCCTACCGGAGAGGGGAATTCACCCTGGAGGCCTTCTTCATCATCATGCAAGCCTCCGGTGTGATGCATGAGTAGTTTATCTCTGGACTACGGGTCCATGTAGTATCTAGATGGCTGGTTCTCCTCCTTTGTGCTATCATGTTTAGATCTTGTGAGCTCCGTTCATGATCAAGATCATCTATTTGTAATTCTGCATGTTGTGTTTGCGGGGATCCGATGGATATTGAGATGCTATTTCAGATTGATTAATGATTCTATCATGTCTTTGTTATTTGTGATATTGCATGCTTTCCGTTGTTAGTAGCTATCTTGGCCAAGTAGATGCTAGCAACTCCAAGAGTTAGTATTTATGCTCGATAGTGGGTTCATGCCTCTGGTAATCTGGGAAAGTGATAGAAATCTCTAAGGTACTAGATGTGATGTTGCTACTAGGGAGAAAACAACAATCCTTTGTTCATAGAACAATCGTATTGTTTACTTTACACGCAATTCGTAATGCAATTATCCGTTGCTTGCAACTTAATACTAGAGGGGGTTTGGATGATAACTTGAAGGTGGATTATTAGTCATAGATGCAGTTGGATGGCGGACTATGTATAATGTTGTAATGCCCAATCGAATCTCAAAGGAGTCAAGGTGAGTAGTATATGCTTATATGCTTTCTCGATGTTTGTCAATTGCCCCGCTGTAATTTGTTCACCCAACATGTCATCTGTCTTAAGGAGAGCCACCTCTAGTGAACTATGGACCCCGGTCCTTTCTTTTACTATCAATCTACAATCAACTGTTTACTGCTTTGTGTTTACTTTCTGTAAACTATTACTTTCTTCCATTCGATACGTTTAATCCTTTGTTTTCAGCAAACCCAATGAGATTGACAACCTCATCGCAAGTTGGGGACAGAGTTCTATAGTTGTGATGTGGAGGTCTCCACGTTGCTGCTGGCACCGGTAGTGCGCCCTGCCAAAGTTCAGCTAGCTACACCTTTGGGGTGTTTCCTTGCTCCTACTGGATTGATAACCTTGGTTTCATAACTGAGGGAAACTTACTGATGTGCTCATCATACCTTCCTGTTGGGGTTCCCCAACGAGCTCGTTAGTACACGAGTCAGCAAATAGTAGTCATGCACCTTTGAAAAGTGGCAGGAGCATTGCAAAGACCAAAAGGCATACGATGATAAGCATAGAGACCATAAGGACAAATGAATTAGTTTTAAGTTGATCATCAGGGTGTACAGAAATTTGGGAAAAAACAGAATAACCGTCTAGGTAGCAAAAATGAGAATGCATGGCAAGCCTTTCTAAAGTTTGGTCTATAAACGGTAAAGAGTAATGATCCTTCCTAGTTTCCTTATTAAGCTTTCTATAGTCAATGCACATCCTGTGGCCAACAATAGTTCTAGTTGGAACCATTTTGTTATGTTCATTTTCCACAACCATGAACCCACCTTTCTTTGGAACACAATGAATAAGACTTACCCATTCGCTCTCCTCTACATGAAAGATGACGCCTGCATCCAACAAACGTATTATTTCTTTTCTTACCTCCTCTTTCATGTGAGGTTTAAGACGTCGTTGAAAGTCCGCCACTGGTTGGGCTCCTTCTTCCATGAATATTCTATGGGTGGCTATCAAAGGACTAATCCCCTTCAAGTCACTCATTGAATACCCAAGAGCGTTTCGATGCATGCAGAGAACCTTCATTAAATTTGCCTCCTCTTTCTCTACGAGGTTAGCACTTACAATAACAGGGAAATTATTTGTCTCATCAAGAAACCTATATTTTAGTTCCTTTGGTAAAGTTTTAAGAATTGGAGGAGGGAGAGCCTCATCTCCTTTCCTTATGGGTTCTTCATATTTTTGATTTATCTCAATGTTTACCTCAGGTGTGGACTTGAGATAGTTATCTATTTCAGTGTTTTCTACGTCTTGAAGAATGCTATTATTGTTGACCAAACTTCTTGCTAGATCATCATCTAGAGTCGTGATGACTATTGAGGCTACGTTTAGGATATTACCTTCTTCCTCATGTCCGTACTCATCATCATCTAATTCTTCAAAAGCCGGTTTATGGTCAAATTTGGAGAAATGAAAATTCATTTTCTCTTCACCAAACTTGAGAGACACAGTTTGCTTCTTGCAGTCTATGTTTGCTCCTTTGGTATTTAGAAAAGTTCTTCCAAAGATGATGGGACAATAAACCTCAGTGGGCATATCAATAAGCACAAAATCAATAAGATATTTGTGGGGTCCAATACATATTGGTATGTACCTAATTATTCCCATAGGGACTCTTAGAGTTTTATCTACAAGCATTATAGTCATATACGTATCTTCCATTTCAGCTGGCGCTAATTCATTTTGTATTTTTAAATAAAAGTTAAAAGGAATAACATTAACAGCTATACCTATATCGCAAAGACCATAATAGGAAGTTCCACCGAAAGTGCATGGAAGGATAGGCTTACACACTTCTTTAGCTTTTACCTTTCCTTCAACAAATTGCGAGGCTTCGAAATCTAGCTCAATCACGTTGCAATGTGCAAACATGGTCAGAATATCTCCTTTTATTGATGCCTTTGCTCTTGTCCACTTCCTTCCTTGGTGTTCCTTATTAGTGTTTCCTCTTCTAGCTCCTTGAGAAATATACTTCCTCTTTGCGGTGATCCTCAAGTTGCTAAGCCATCATGTGTTTTCTTACCATCCTTGGAAAAGGAAGGGGTTCAACATATGAAGGCACCTCCCTCATTGGCTCGATACGGGCCATAATTATTGGTTCTTATTTATCAACTGGCTCAGGTGGCGGAGTATAATGAAGCTAGTTCTTCTTTGGAGCTTCAATATGTTATGTAAAAGACTAAAGGATTTGCAAGACAATATCATCATCAAGTTGCAGTTCATTAGCAGTTTCATTTACCTTATCAGAGTCTTTATAAGCATTGAGGCAATCATATTCAATTTATATACCTCCTTCGCCTCCTAACTCAAATCCCCATGTTTCTCTATTATGGTGAATTCATTCTAAAAGTTCCCAAGCTTTAACTATAGTTAACTCCATGAAAGAACCTCCTGAATTCGTGTCAAGCTCATGTTTAATTTCTTGATTAAGTCCTCCATAAAAAATATGTAGTACATACCATTCTGGTAAATCATGATGGGGACATTTGTGAAGTAGAGACTTATACCTTTTGTAGGCTCTTACCAAACCTTCACTTGGGTGGTTCTTGAAGTTCGTAATTGCCCTTCTTACCTAAGCAGTCTTTACCTTGGGAAAGAATCGAGACACAAATTCTATTTTAAGCTTTTCCTAGGTATCAATTTTCTCTGCAGGGCAAATTCTATACCAAGCCAAAGTAGTGTTGGTTAGAGATTGGCTAAACAGTTTAAGTTTTAATTCATCATCAGAATAGCCTCTCAATTTCAGAGTACAACATAGCTCGGTAAAGTGCATTAAATGATTATAAGGATCCTCATCGGGATCATCTCCTGCAAAAGTTTTTTCTTAAATAATAGCGATAAAACGAGGGTTAACCTCGTACTCTGGTTCGCTCCCACTCAGGAATTCATTCACTAATCCTCTATTGAATCTCCCGAGGTATTTAGTAGCATCGATCTAATTAATCAGTCTGAGTGCAGCCATGGTGTTTACCTGAAACTAGTAAAAACTTTAGTAGAACAATGAGTAAAATGATTAACTAAGAACAAAGACCAAAAGCGCTTAGCTACCCGGCAATGGCGCCAGAAAATAGCTTGATGACTACAAGTGCACAGACCAATTGTAGCTAGTTTTGAAGTAAAGATATCGAACCCACAGAGAGCTATTGGTTAAGGTCTTTATGCCCCTTGTTACTATTTACCAAAGAATACTTGTAAGTTGTCTTTGATCTCAAGTAAAGGGTGTTTCAATTTTTTATGGTTGTTTGTAGAAAAGTAATTAAAACAAGTAAAAGAAAGCAAGTAACGAGACTGTATGAAAGCGTGGTTGAATTCAATAGGGCTAAAACGTTCTCGGGGATGTAGGATACACTGCTAGCAAAGTACTATTATTTATATGTAATCAAGATAACATACTTCTTGTGTCATGATATGTGTAGAGAGAGCTCCATAATAAGATGTTCACAACAAGGCTCGTAGGAAGCCACTTTGTTGAGCCATGTGTGAGGTCACCTCTAAATAACCACTACAATGTCTGAGAGTAATCACCTATACAGGCCACCGCAATTAAGGGTTTCCCCATGGATATCATAATTATCTTAGGGAGGCCCTCTTGATCCCCCTTTGACCGTGTGGGTTACGAGTCGGCGCCAATCTGTCACGGGACACTCTGGGTACGCTTCCACAACACGTCCAAAGGGTTTGTTCCTCCCTTTAGTCCCGAAGGCAAATGACATGTGGTCGACTTCACATATCATATATAGAGAGAAATCAAACATAAGTCATAATTATATCATAGACAAGCAAGTCATATGGACATAAGAAAAGATCATCTTTATTACAAGTTCATAGTGGTGCTAGTGTTTCTCTATCTCCCCAAGAACAAAGGAACTACTCACTCATGGAAGCAATCAACAACATTATCATAATCAAATGGATGGATTAAAGTACGGTGGTAGATCTAATGCAAACCACAATTGGATCTGGAATTACAAAGAGATCTAATAGATGGAAGATGGAGTAATGGTGGTGATGAAGATGCAGTGGTTGATGGTGAAGGGGATGATGCGTTGTCCTCCAATGATCCATGAAGCAGCTGGGATTTCACCCCAGCCAAGTTCCTCCCTCAGATCCCTCTCGGATGTGGTGTTTCGTGGTTTCTGGTGGCTGTGAATGTCGAATCTCCCTCTCTTCTTCGCTAGGAAAAACTATTTGACGAGGCGGTCCTGATGGTGCCTAGTACGGGCGGATAGTATAAGCGGGCTTCGCCCGTATTAGTGGTCGTTATCGGTGATGATGCCTCCTCCTTGTTTGTTATTCTTCCAGGTGCGACATAAAATTACTTTTATCACTTAGAAATATCATATAATTACACAATATGACAACTCTAATTGATATGTTCATATATGACCCCATGGTTTGGGATCCTGTTGAAACAAGAACAAAATAGAACGCATAGGCGCGGTGAAATACAAAAATCCCTACTCAATTTATGCAAAAACAAGAGGTAAATATGCTTCAATTTTTGACACATCAACATCCGTGATCAGAAGGCCGATGGTGAACATTATGAACTTGCTCCTTTTGATCCGAAAGCATAATTGAAGAGGAGACGGTCTTGGAAAAATGTGGTGATGCCCGGTGAGGCCGAGGAAATTAAAGTTTTGTATAAGCGTGTTTGTGATCTCCAGCTCATTTGAGGGAAGGATATTGATGGCCAGGACCTCATCCGTACTTGGATGCGCCGTCAGGTGCAGCCACTGTAGGCTAGGGCGCACCCGATGTATCTTTGGACTGGCGCCGGCGATGTCACTCGTGCCTCTCAAGAGAACTTGTCCGCAAGCAAAGTGGACAAACGGTTCAGGGGACTAACCAAGTTCACCCACAAGGAGAAACTCCCTGGGGATTCAGGCGTGCTGCCCTTTCACGCGAGTCACCCCCTCCTGAGGTAACTTCATCATTTCTTCTTCTACTATGCTTCGTTTTCCCGTATGGCGTTTTGTGTATGTAACCTTGTGCATTGGCAGGAATGGAAGGTGAACCCCGTTCTACCTCCACAACCTGAAGGGATAATTCCCTCCGAGGCTATGGAGGAAGATGAATCTGGGTCTACTTTGCCCGTTGCTAAGGAGCAGGAAGCCCCCGAGTACAGCGAGGGCGCCACTCGCAAGCGCTCCCTAAGCAAGGACTCGGATGCTTCTTCTCCGGAGATGGCGGAGGATCCTTTGATTGGGGTAGATGTCGCGGATCCAATTCCAGTGGTTCATTTGCATGCTATTCCTCCTCCATCACGGAAGAAAATGAGGAAGCAGAAGGAGGAGTCAGATGATTCGTTTGACCTCGACAACTTTCACGGGTGAGTTTTCTATATTTCTACTATCTGAAAATTTGTGTCTTGTGGCCTGCCTTGATGGTGACATGGCTTGTACTTTGCTTGAAGCACGACCACCTCGTCATCGTCTAACGATTTCCATCTCTTGGAGGAGGCGGGAGCCGTGGACTCCAAGAACAAGGGTGTGGCGGAGCCTGCACCCTCTCCAAATATAGCGTCCAACTCTGCGTTGGGTTGAGCTCGTGGAGAACTGCTTTCTTGACCTTTGCTGGTTGAGATCCGACGAAGGTGACGTAAGTGTCCTTCTTGGTGGGAAAAGTTTTCTTCCCTTCCGACTTGGGATTTGAAGCATCGGCTTCCTCCATGTCGGAATCTTCCTTGGTCTCTTTGTCCTTTTCGGGATTTTTCTTTCCCTTCTTCCGCTTAGCTTTGTAGCCCGCGGTATCATCTCTCTTGATGTCGTCGTTAAAACGACACTCAACGTTGGTGTGGGATGAGCCCCCATTGGCGTCCAAGTGATGCACACATGGGTTATTGGCGATGTCGGCCCAAGTGTAGGTTTTTCCTGGTTGTTGCTCTCCTCTACCTTGAACCCTTGATGTCCCACGGCCACGCCCGCGGCCTCCGCCACGTCCTCCTCATCCTCTAGACCCGGAAAAAGTAGTGACTACTGCTGTCTCTGCGTTGGGTTTTTCTTCCGGGGTATTTTTGCGCTTCTAAGCTTGTTTCTTTGGTTATTTTGCCGACTGAGGCACAACCAGGACATTGAGTAATCCCTCTGCATCGTCGTCAGCATCTGCATACTTGCTCGCTGTTTCTATCATCTCTCCCAGATCAGTGACCTTGTCACACTTCAAGCGATGGCGCAGTAAACCAATTTGGAGCCCTGCGATGAAAGCTTCAATCGCAGTTTGATCATTTACTCCTTCGCAGGAGTTCTTGGTGTCAATCCATCATCCGAGGTAATCCCGGCAAGTCTCTCTGGCTTTCTGGGTGCAACGTTGTAGGTCTCCAACCGTACAAGGCCTCCGATATGTGCCTTCGAAATTCCGAAAGAATGCACTTTGTAAATCATACCAGTTATGGATGGTGTTCGCCGGAAGTTCATTGAGCCATGATCGTGCTGTCTTCCGCAACATAAGTGGGAGATATCGGGTTGCGACCAGGTTGTTTCCGCCTTTGGCGATGCAGCAGGCTTGGAAGAAATCCTGTAACCAGGTGTCTGGCCGAGCAATGCCGCCGTAGGCTTGGATATGTCTTGAGATAGCAAATCCTTCCGGGAACTTTGTAGCTCTGATGCGTGGTCCGAAGCATTTTGGGCCCACGTATACATCATCGTTTTCGTAGCACCGAGCCTCTATATTGGAGTTGATCCTGTGCCTTGCGTCATTCGGGGATAGGGATCGTCCCGAATGTCGGTTGTGGCTGCGGTGCCTTGGAGCCGGACTTCGGCTTCTGCCACCACCTCCTCCGCCATGTCGTCCTCCTTGACCTCCTTGGGGGCCGTTGTGATAACTGTGTGGTGGAGAGGGTGGTGTAGCTGGATAGTTTCCGGCTGATCGCCGGCCTCCGTCTGGAGCGTCATTATTCCGGCTCCGGGGAGGTTCTTGACTATGACGAGCCCCCTGCCGGCTTGTTCCAGCGTGGTTTCTGTCGTTCCTTCGTCCGTCGTTCCCACCATGGCGAGGCTCAGCCGGACGGTTTTCATGTCTGGGAGGTGGCATTCTCTGATGATCCTCCTCCCGACGTTTCTCTTTATCTTCTCCCTTTCGGGGAAGATTCCTCGGATTCAGTGCAGCGGTCACGTCTTTCTTGGCGATTGGAGCGACATTGCTCCAGTTATGTGTATCTCTGCGGTGCTGCCCTGACGGTCCGATTCTTGAATAATTGTCTTCCCTGCGTTCGGGGTGACGATACTGCGCCCGAACGTAGTGGGATTTTACGTCAGCCCATGCTGGATCTGTGCGACATTGGTCAGAATCCAAGACCAATTTTTGACTTTCGGACAGGGCGACCTTCTGCTGCTCCAGTCCCTTGTTGAGTAGCTTGATACCCAACCGTATCTCCTCTGGCCCTGGATTAGCTGATAGAATTTCACGAGCTGCCACGGTATTTTGCACTGGTGTTGGTATACCCAATCTCCGTTGCTATCCTTCCGTGGCTTCCCCATCTCATCTCCAAAAAGGATGGCACGGACACGTGGGAATTGGTTGTCGTCTATGTGACGCTTCTGTGTCTTCTGATGCAGATGGGACATGTACTCCTTGTTTGACATACGCTTCTTCTCTACCTTGATGTTTTTGGCTTCATCAAGGAGTTGTTGACGACGCGCTTCTAGGGCCTAGGCCCTTTCGTCCAGCTCATCTGCAGTAAGTTCTGCAGCTCTAGGGATAGGTGTGGTTAATGCGGCATCGATGAGTTTACGCGCACCTTCAGTGATCACGTGTCCATCCACCGATGCTTCTTTTTTCGGCTCGTCTGGGATAAGTGCTCCATCCGAGTCTTCTTCGTATTCCTCGGCGATTACCTCCTCTGTGAGGGGGTCTTTTGTCGGGGTCTTGTTCTTCTCTTTGCCTTCTTGGCAGCGTCGGTAGCAAAGACGGCTTTGGGTCCGTTTCCTGGAGTCAAGCTCTAATCGGTACTTTCGGACATCTGGAACTCGGGATTATCTCCGATGTCCATGTCATCCTGTGCTTTGGGAGAGTGTTCCCCAGATCCTTCATCCATGGCTTCTCCTTCTTCTGCAGCTTTGGAGTTGTACTCCTCTTCGTATTCCGCAGAGAATTTTCGGAAATCTGCCGACGTCATAGATTCATCCGAGGATGCGGGAACGTCGGCGTTTGTTCCAATTGCCTCTAGCACCGAGTTGGTGTTTTCTCCAGCATCGGCAGAGCCGGATCCGGATCCAACATATCCGACGAAGTGCGATGCGTGCTTCCTGAGGTACTTGCGGCTTTCGTGATCAGCCATATCGGAACTTTTAATGGTTTCGAGGATTGCATCTACGCTAGCGCCTTGCAGTATCATACATCTTAGTGTGTACCTGAGGAAAGGCTTGTCTGTCCCGGCATTGTCAGAGCCGGAATCAGTGTCGTCGATATGCTCCTCCTGGATTTCGACTTCCACGGGTGGGTCGATCTGGGATCCGGCTTCTCTAGAGAGATCCACTCCAGACTCGTCCTGGACCGTGAGGTCGTCTTCAGGCTCATATTTCTCCACTATCTCCGCAACTGGTGCGGGCTGGGTGGGATTAGGTTTTTCTGAGATCCAGAACTCTGCCGCCTCCGCGGACAAAGGGGACCCAGAAGATTCTTCTGCCTCTATCATCACCGCTGGGGTGGGTTGGGCAGGTTCAGCGAAACCGTTGTAAACATCGATCTCGCCAAAAGACATGATAGTATAGGCAGTCACGGCCTCCCTAGCCGGAATCCAAGTCTCGTCGAGAACGATGAAGGGACGTCGCTGGCGTAGAGGATGCGACCGACGGCGATGGTCTCGCTGATTCCGATTCTTGCAGATTCCGCTCGGAACGCAAATCCGAAGCTCACTTGCCCCACGGTGGGCGCCAACTGTTGTCGGATTGAGCACAAGTACGCCATGAGGGGGTCCTCGAGGCGTGCGGAAGAGAGGGGTGTGAGACGTACGGTGTTCCGGGACGGTGAGCACACAAGTTTACCCAGGTTCGAATCCGCCGGCTTTGGACGGATCCTACTCCTACTAGCAATCCAGTAATACGGCAGAGCCGGAATATGGGTTACAATGGTATCGCATGTGCGAGTTGAGGGTCTAAAGTATTGGGTGTTATCTGGTGCCCTAAAGGCTCTCCCTAGGACAGCTTATATAGATATCCAGCCTAGGGTTTACAGGAGAGATCAATCCGGCTACGACTAAGAGTTGGTTACAGAGTACATCTTGAACTACAAGTAACATTATAGGCCTAAGTCGGTAAGTCTTGTGGGCCTTCCTGTAGCCGGATTGGACTCCGTCTTCTCTCTCTAACTAGGCCGCCTGTGAAGCAAAGCTCTAACCCGAAGTGGGCCACCCTGGTCAGTGAGGAACTGTGAGGATACCCGGAAAGTATATCCCCAACAATGGTGATGAAGAAGGCCTCCAGGGTGAATTCCCCTCTCCGGCAGGGTGCCGGGAAGAGCTTAAGATCCCTCCCGATCTAGGGATGGAGATGACGGCGGCTACAGACTCTTTCGTGGATATTTGATCGGGCACTTATGGTTTTCGTCCCGAGGGCAATATATAGGCGGAAGGAGAGGCCGAGGGGGTTCCTGGGCTAGCCACACCACCCCCTGGCGCGGGCCAAGCCTAGTCGCGTGGCCAGGTGGTGTGGCCGCCCTCTGGCCCTTCTCCGTCTCGTATTCTGGCATCTGATGACTTCTGGAAAAATAGGCACTTTGGCTTTTGTCCCATCCAATTCCAAGAATATTCATTTTCTGACTTTCCTGGAACCAAAAACAGCAGAAAACAGGCAGCTGGCACTGTGGCTCTTGTTAATTGGTTAGTCCAAGAAATCATATGAAAAGTACTCCAAAGTGTGGACAAAACACAAGAAAGTGGATAAAACCAAGCAAGGAACATCAAAAATTATAGATACATTTGCAATGTATCAACATCCCCAAGCTTAACTCCTGCTCGTCCTCGAGTAGGTAAGTGATAAAAAGAAACAATAATTTTTGAGGTGACATGCACCATCAAAGACTTGATGAAAGAAGATTTCATGTTTTCCTATGTTTTGCGTGTTAGATAACAATACTATGGAGACTTTTCATGTGTGCGAAGTGTGCAGGAAGTTTTGAGGGGGGCCGGATAATCCGCCCCACCAAAGGCCGGATAATCCGGCCTACCTCATCTCTCAAGGAAGCCAAGGCGCGTCGTTCGGGGTCCAGTCGGATTTTCTCCCGGAAAATCCGAACTGGGGCGGTTTTTCCTCCTCAGGCCGGATAATCCGTGTGTCGCATGGGCCGGATAATCCGGCCCCCAGTTTTCGAGCAAAAGGAGCCAAGGCGCGTCGCTCGGTATCCGGTCGGATTTTCTCCCGGAAAATCCGAACTGGGGCGGTTTTTGTTCCCCAGGCCGGATAATTCGGCCTTCGCACTGGGCCGGATAATCTGGCCCCCAGAAGTTGATCAAGGGCAAGCTCGGCACGACGCTCGGAGAGGAGGGCAGATTATCTAGCGGATATTCCGAGTCTGGGCTGGAGTTTCCCTAGACCGGATAATCCGGCCCTCACTTGGGCCGGATAATCCGGCCCCCAAAGGCTGCAACGGCTGGTTTCTGAAAGGGGTTATAAATACCCCTTCTTCCCCAACGTTCAGAACTCTTGATTCATTCGAATTTGACCAGACCTTGTGCAAGAGCTCTAAATCTCGATCTCCCACTTCAACCACCTGAAGGTCTTGATCTTTGGTGGAATTGAAGGAGGAGAAGTTCATCATCATCAAGAATCAAGCGCTTCAACTCCTCTCCATTCACTTGGAGAAATCCCTGATCTAGTATTCTTGTTAATACCTAGATCTTGTTTATTGTATTTGATAAGTTTGTTTTTGTGGCAGCTTGTTGTCATTTCGGGAGCCTCCAAGTTGTTGTGGAGTTGTTGCCCCGCTAGTTGTGTAAAGGCGCCGGTGCCCGCCTCGAAGGGTACCTATAGTGGAAGGTGGATCAGGCCTGTTGTGGCGAGATCCATCGGAGAACAGGGTGAGGCCTTTTGTGGCGTGGTGGTCTTAGTACCGCCCACCCCTCCAACGCAGGCGTACTTCCCTTAACAAGGAAGGAACTGCGGTCAAACAAATCCTGTGTGTCCGCGTGCTTCACTTCGGTTTACTTGTTCCTCTTCCACTCGCTCTTTACTCGCTAGTAGATAGGTTTTCATATAGGGAAATTCCACCCAATAGTCTATCTAGAGAATTTACCCTTTGTGCTAAGCCCAAAACTGAAAAAGAATTAAAAAATTGTGTAGCACCTATTCACCCCCCCCCCCCTCTAGGTGCCCATACGATCCATTTCAATTGGTATCAGAGCCCCGGCTCTTAATTCGGGCTTAACCGCCTAAGAGTAGTATGGGTACCAAGGATGATGGAAATGAGGCTGCGGATAAGGTCACAATGGATGATCTCAAGTCGTTGGAAACAACCTTGTTGAAATCCTTTGAGGCCAAGATGGAGGAGATGAATCAAATGATTGCTCGCCTCACATCATCCATAGCCCCATCTCCATCCTCCTCTGAGGCTCCCACGCCATCATCTAAGGAAAAGGGTAACACCGGATCCAAGGATGATGATGTGGAAGGTGAAAAACTAAATGGCTCCACCTCCAAAAAGGGAAGTGGTAAGGAGGAATATAATGAGGTTCGCCACGTATATTCCCCCGACCCACCTATCCTTCATCCTCATATAAACAATAGGGGTGATCCACCCAAGCTCACTGCATCCTCTTTTAATCAATGGCAATTCCTAATGAAATCTCATGTGTGCAGCTCCTCTATTGAATTATGGAGGATTATTGAAGAAGGTCTTCATATTGGAGATCAAACCAATCTAACGAGAAGGGAAGTTGTGGATAGCCAGTTGAATGCCACCGCCCTCCACATGATACAGCTGGGTGTGGGTCCCAAGGACATGCCACACATTGAACATCTCAACATAGCTAAAGAGGCGTGGGATGCTCTTACGGACCTTTTCGTTGGAAATGAAAGCATGAGAAGAAATAGGTATGATGCTCTTAGTAATGAAGCTGAGGGATTCTACATGTTGGATGGTGAAAACCATGAGTACATGTACAGAAGACTCAAGGGCATCGCAACAACATTTCGGAAGCATGGGGCCACTCACATTGATGATGCATGGATAAAAAGAAAGTATGTGAGTGCCTTAATGCCTTTCGAGCCAACGGATTTGAAGAGCCTGCAAGGTAGACACAAATATCATCAAATGACATCCAATGAAGTCATGCAAGAAATGGCGTCATTCAAAGTGGCGGCAAAGAATGTTGAAGATGCCCGTGCTCGGGCCATTGGAATGCAAAAGGGTGTCAATGTGGCTCTCAAAGCCAATGTTGTTGAGCAAGAGGAAGATGAAGAAGCTTTTGAAGGGGTATCCATGGACTGCCCCGATGAGGTCAAACGTGCTCATGGTGAGTACATGGCATTCTATGCAAGGAACTTTTGGAAGGACCCTGCCAAAGCCAAGTCTGACCTTGAGCGCAAGAACGGGTCAAATGGAAGAAGAGAAAGTGGCCCAAGATTGAGAACTTGCTTCAACTGTGGAGATAGAATGCACTTTGTTGCCGAGTGTCCTTATCAAAATAGAGAAGACAATGGTGGCAGGCTCATTCTTAAAGAGAAGTCTAAAGCTCCTAAGAAGAAGCCATTTATTAAGAAGAATGGCCCTTTCAAGAAGCAACCCAAGATTGTCCTTGTAGCTCAAGAGGAATACTCCTCCACAAGTGAAGATGAAGAGGATGATGATAGTTCCCATCAAGTGGCTGCTATAGCCACCACATCGACTCCCTCCTCTCTCTTCGAATCGCCGAACGATAACGCCATCAACAACAACGCCACTTGTCTAATGGCAAGAGGATCCGAGGTATCAACTTCTAGCTCTTCATTTCCTAAGACTAACATAATTTTGGATATGAATGATCATGATAGTCATGATATGAAAGAAGAAGTTATTGCCTTGGATACTTTTTTCACTAACCTACAAGGTGAGCACAAACTACATTTTGATGCTCTTATGAGTCAACTTGCTCAAGCCAAAGATCTCCTTGAAGAAAAGGGCAGAATTGAAAGAGAAGATGCCTTGGAGATAGCTTCTTTGAAGAATGCCTTGGAAGAGGAAGAGGAAGCTCGAGTTTCTTTGGAAGAAAGACTCGAATCCCTTGAGGGGTCACAAGAAGAAGCTGTAGCTCAGCTCATTAAAGAACGTGACCATGCTCTTGCCAAGGTAAAGAAACTAAAGAAAGAAAAGATTGATTTTGGGGTTGTTCATGCTAGACTTTTGGAGAAGTTTGATAATCTCGAAAGTGCTCACAAGGCATTGAAGAGTGATCATTCTACTCTAAAGGAGTCTCATGACCAGCTCCAAACTCAATTGAAAAGGTATGATGTGCCAAGTACCTCCTCTTCATCCTTTGGAAAAGAAGATCTTGCAAGAAGTTCTCAACACAAAGGTAAAGGGGTTATTGATGAGATACTGAGCAGGCAAAGGACAAACAATAGCAAAGAAGGTCTTGGTTACATACCCAAGACAAAGAGCAAGAAAAACAAGAAGAAGAAGAAGAAGAAGAAGAAGAACAAGACTGCTCAATCGAAGACTGGCAACATTACCAATAACAAGACTAATCATGATGGTTTTGCAGGGATCAACAATCCTAACTTTGAACTATATTGTGATTATTATGGTGATGTTTATGATAGTTATGTAGGGCCTTACGATTGTTACATTCCTTGGTCTATTTGGGTTCCCAAGACCCTTGTTACTAACATGAGAGGACCCATTGAAAAATGGGTACCTAAAACCAAGAAGTACTTTTCTTGCAGGGCTATGCTTCCGGTGGTTCTAAATGGGTACTCGTTAGCGGTTGTACGAGTCATATGACCGGAAGCAAGGAGATCATCACGGATATGCGGCCAAACCTTGATCACATTACCGTCTCCTATGGCGACAAGTCAAAATCTGAGGTATTGGGTCTGGGCAAGGTTGTGGTGGCTCGCGATATCTCTCTCGTGGACGTCATGCTTGTTGAGACCCTCGAGTATAACTTACTTTCAGTTCGTGCCCTTGGTAAGATGGGCTTTGCAGTTTACATTGATGCTGATTTAGTGGTACTCTTGTGGAGCAAGTCTCTAAAAGTCGCTTTCGTGGGATATGTCAAAAACGACCTGTACGTGGTGTACTTTTCGGGGGAAACCACTACAGGCCCAATGTGTCTTTTCGGAAAGGCTGACGCGGGTTGGCTATGGCATCGCCGACTAGCCCACGTCAATATGAGAACTTTGCAAAGTCTCCACAAGGGTGGCCACATTTGCCAAAGATCGTGTTTGCAGGGCGTGTGTTGAAGGCAAAATGCATGATTCACCTCATCGAAGGAAAACCATTATCTCTTCAAAAAAGATTTTGCAGCTCCTTCATGTGGACCTCTTCGGACCTCCATCTCATGCAAGCCTCGGTGGGAAGAAGTATTGTCTAGTGATTGTTGATGATTACTCAAGATACACTTGGGTTTATTTCTTCAAGTTGAAGAGTGAAACTCAACAAACTGTCATCGACTTCGCCAACGAGGTTCAACGTCAACACAACGTCCCCATTCTGGCTATAAGGAGTGATAACGGCTCGGAGTTCAAGAACTACACCTTAAATGAGTTCCTAAGTGAAGAGGGGATAAGACATCAATATTCCGGTGCGCACACCCCTCAACAAAATGGTGTAGCCGAGAGGAAGAATCGAACTCTAATGGACATGGCAAGATCAATGTTAGCCGAATTTAAATCTCTATATAACTTCTGGGCTGAAGCAATCTCTACGGCTTGTCATTCATCCAATCGTTTATACCTCCGCAAGATCTTGGACAAGACTCAGTATGAAATACTTACCGGTAACAAGCCAAACATCTCATACTTTCGAGTATTCGGGTGTAAGTACTTCTTTCTTATTAAAGGAGTTTGTTTATCTAAGTTTGAATCTAAGGCTTTAGAAGGTATTTTTGTTGGTTATGGTGCCGAATCCCACACTTATAGAGTCTACAATAAGCTCTCCGGAACTGTTGTAGAATCTTGTAGTGTGGTGTTCGAGGAAAATGACGGTTCCCGTATGGAGCAAGTTGGTGTTTGTGATGCAGATGTTGAAATACCCCAAGATGCCATAAGAAGAATGGGCGTGGGATTCTTCCGCCCCATTGAGGAACCCCTTGTGGCGGACCGGGAAGGACAATGCTCTACTCATATAGAGCCCTCATCGACACATACTCAACATGCTCCAACCACGGGGGCAACTTCTACACCATCTCCATCAACTTCTGAAGGTCAAGATGCTCCAGAAAGCTTCAGGCCGGATTTTCTGGTTGACACCGGATTATCCGGCCACCCCGCTCCAGCTGACCTTGCTGCTCCTGGTGGTGAAGATATCAATGCAAGCTCCAGGCCAGATTTTCCGGCTAGCCCCGGATTATCTGGCTCCTCGCCAGTTCAAGCAAGTCCTAGGCTTCCTGATGAAGCTGCTGCAAGTACTCCTAGGCCAGATTATCCGGCCCTGACTCTCCAGTTCTGCAGCCTCCTGCTACGGCTACGAATTCACCTCAAGGGCATGCATCTCCACCACCTGCTACTGATGTTCCAGTTACTGATCAAGGCGGAGAATATGCTTCCAATGAAGACTCAAGTGATGAATCTCCTCCTCCAAGAGACAACAAACTTATTGAACTCCGTCGCAAGGCTCGGACTGATCATAACCTTGAGTTGAGGGGTCACACTCTCGACAAGGTTGTTGGTGATCTTCGACGAAGGGTTTCTACAAGAAGAGAATTGGCCAGTTTTGGTGAGCATCAAGCTCATATCTCCATGGTGGAACCTAAGAAGGTTTTTGAAGCTCTTGAAGACCCAGACTGGGTTGTTGCTATGCATGAATAATTGAATAATTTCGAGCGCAACAAAGTCTGGAAACTAGTAGAGAAACCCAAAGAGTGCCGCAATGTTATCGGCACCAAGTGGATTTTCAAGAACAAGCAAGATGAGAATGGCATTGTTGTGAGGAACAAGGCAAGACTTGTGGCACAAGGGTACTCCCAAGTTGAGGGCATCGACTTCGGCGAGACCTATGCTCCTGTGGCTCGCCTTGAGTCCATCCGTATCCTACTTGCTTATGCTGCTCATGAAAATTTTAAGTTGCAACAAATGGACGTCAAGAGTGCCTTCCTTAACGGTCCTCTACATGAGTTGGTATACATAAAGCAACCCCCGGGGTTTGAGGATCCTAACTTTCCGAACCATGTCTACAAACTCGATAAGGCACTCTATGGCCTTAAACAAGCCCCACGTGCGTGGTATGAGCACCTAAAAGAGCTTTTGTTAGATCGTGGCTTCGAAGTTGGGCAAATCGATCCCACTCTTTTTACTAAGAAGGTTAAGGGGGAGCTCTTCGTATGCCAACTATATGTAGACGATATCATCTTTGGTTCTACTAACAAAGCTTTTAACGATGAATTTTCAAAGCTTATGACTGACAGGTTTGAGATGTCTATGATGGGGGAATTACGGCTCTTTCTTGGATTCGAGATCAAACAACTTAGAGAAGGAACCTTTATTAATCAAGCGAAGTACATCCAAGACATGCTCAAGAGATTCAAGATGACGGATCGGAATGGTGTCGCCACTCCGATGCAGACAAAGTGTCATCTTGAACTTAACCCTCATGGTAAAGATGTGGACCAAAAGGTATACTGGTCCATGATCGGCTCTCTTCTTTACCTCTGCGCATCTAGACCCAATATTGTGTTGAGTGTGGGAGTGTGTGCAAGGTATCAAGCAGCTCCTAAAGAAAGCCACTTAGTGGCGGTCAAGAGGATCTTTCGATATTTGGTTCATTCCCCCAACTTTGGTCTCTAGTATCCCAAGGGCTCCAATTTCTCTTTATGTGGTTATACTGACTCAGATTGGGCTGGTGATAAGGATGATCGGAAATCCACTTCTGGAGCTTGTCAATTCTTGGGAAGATCACTTGTATGTTAGTCATCCAAAAAGCAGAATTGTATATCTCTATCCACCGCCGAAGCTGAATATGTTGTTGCTGCCAGCGCTTGTACTCAATTATTGGGGATGAGGCAAACTTTAAAGGAATACGGTGTCAATTGTGAAAAAGTGCCTCTTTTATGTGATAATGAAAGTGCTATCAAAATTGCGTACAATCCAGTTCAGCACACAAGGATGAAGCATATTGAGATTCAGAATCATTTTATTTGTGACCATGTTGCTCGAGGCGATATTGATCTATCTTTTGTGAGCATGAAGAACCAACTGGCGGATATCTTTACAAAGCCACTTGATGAAGCAAGATTCTGCTATTTGAGGAATGAGCTAAATATCATTGATTCCGGGAGCTTGTCTTGATTACCCATGCAATCACTCCTACACCTCAATCCTTGTTTGGTCTAGGTGTGGGCATGGATATAGGGGGAGTGTGGTCCTAACTCATTGGGCTAACCCTCCCCCCATAATGCCAATAGCAAGATATATCATTTCTCTTAAATATCATGTTGTGATATGTGAGCTTATTGATGAGTATTGGTCGTGAACCCAAGATATATCTTCGCGGTGTCACACCATACACTCCAACAAGGTGGCTTCGGCCACCACCCTCTCCCTTGTGGAGAATTGGATCTTTTTGGATGTTATTTGCTTTCTCATGTTCTTATGGGAATTACACTCAATCTTGGCTTTTATTTGATTTGGATTTTGCAATTTTGAGTGTCTAGTACCATCTCAGTTTGGCTCTCTTAATCCTAAGCCTTCCCTACCCCTAAGCCATCTATTCTTGCACACAAGTCCCTTGTACACCTTGTGGGGGTGTTGTTTGGGGATGCGCGGGCCTGGTTCTGTGTATAACAGAATCCCAGAATTTAGGCCGGATAATCCGGCCCAAGTGTTGGCCGGATAATATGGCCCTGGCGGATTTGATCTTAAAGGGCAGGGCTCGAGGGGAAGGGCTCATATCGAGCAGCACTTCTCCCCCAGCCCTCTCCTCCTCCACAGCCGCTGCCTGCTGCCCCTCACCCTCCCCGGAGCCTCTCCGACCACCGGATTTTCCGGGCCTCCCCGGATCTTCTTCTCTGCACCTCCAGGTACCTTCTCCTCCGTGTTCTTCCTCCAATGAGTGAGGGTAACTCCCTCTCTCCCCATCTTTGTCTAGATGTGTATCTTGTTGGGTGGAATGTTGTCTAGAAGGATGTGTTTTCGCATAGAAATCGTAGTCTTGCAGTTTCTAGGTCCGATCTACTTTTTTGCATGCAATCTTGGTGGAATCGAAAATTTCTACCAGGGCCGGATTATCCGCCCCTGGCCAGGCCGGATAATCCGGCCTGACAGATTCAATTCTGCTTCAGTTTCACTATGTGTATGCATTGAGTAGTTTTTGCCCTATGAACTTTTTGACTACTTTTTCCATGCTCTCTACTAGACTTGTGTGTATGCTTATCCCCTTGCTAGCGCCCTTATTCTCCTCACAGGTGGTTCTGGTGTTTACAAGACCTACAAGTGTCGTCCTCGCGCCAAGTACTTTCAGGACGACGGTCAAGGTAACCTAGTGGATGAAGTTGAAGTGAGGAGAAGGAAGAACGAACAGAGGCGAATGGCTGAACAATCCAAGAGGACTAGGAAGGGGGTGTCCAAGAGGAAGGGCAAGGAGCCCAAGATCAACTATAGGGCTTTGGATGCAGTCTCCTTTTCCGCCATCCGTCACCGTGACTTGTTTGCTGAGCTGCCTCGTGATGTTGAGCTGGGGGATACCCGTTTTTGGTGTGCAGAACAGAAGGGGATTTATGAAGACATATATGCCAGGATGAACATTAGGCCTATGCATCCTCTGGTACTTGCTGATGCTTTGGAGAAGGCGCATCTTGTGGATGCGATGTATGTTGCTGAGAGGATGGGGCTGCACCATCTCATGTCTCTCGAGTGCTCCTTTGACTCTGAGGTGGTGAAGCAGTTCTTCTCCACTTTGGTGATTTGTGGGGATGAGCGTCGCACTATGAAGTGGATGACTCATGATAGGCCAATGACTGCTGATTTTCACGTGTTTGCTGAGATTCTAGGGTACTCCTTCCGCAGCAAGGATAGAGCCAGTGGCCACCGCATCATCACTCAGTTGAAGCCCAACAAGGATGCTGCTCTCTCTCCATGCACTGTGGACAATGGATTTGTCGGTACTGTGGCTGATCTTGCTCCCATCTATGCTGCTTTGGTGGGTCTCTTCCGTGACTCTATTACACCGAGTGGGGGCAACAATGACAGCATCTGTGGTCACCTTGTTCAGCTACTTCAATTTTCTCATGAGGTTGCCTCCTACAAGGACGAGTCAGTGCAGTACAGGCTGGATGTCATGGACTTCATCTACCATGAGCTGTGTGATGCTATGTTCAACCGTCTGTCCATTCCCTATGCGCCCGCTACTAATGAAGATGAGGAAGGTGACACTGAGGAACTTGAAGATGGGGATGAGGAAGAGCATGAAGAAGAGGACGAGGACGATGACTATGGAGCTGTGTGATGCTATGTTCAACCGTCTGTCCATTCCCATGGGGCGCTAGCATCGCTCTTCTCCCTTTTTGGTGCTCGATGCCAAAGGGGGAGAAGTAGTTCTATTAGGTTGTCCATGGATTTGCATGGGTCGGGCATAAGCACTTGCACTTTTCTATTCGTTATTTCTTGCTTATGCCCATTTAGCGTTGAACTTTAAATTCGTGATTTGGTTGTTTGAGACTCTTTGTGGTTGTCTGGATTATGCTATGCCTATGGACTTCATATCATGGATTGTTCTTATGGATCTATCTATTCATATCCTATTGCTGGAGGTATATCACGGAAGGCGTGCACATATTGGTTATCCGGTAATAATTGTGATTTATGTCAAGGATGCCTATTCTCTACTTCGGTGGTATGTGTTTTTGCTCACATGTCTATGGAATAGATTCTCCTATTTGTGTGAATTTGTATTCCAATGCAAAACTCTAATATGCACACGTTGAGGGGGAGTCTCTTTCATAAGTTATCTTTGTCCGTCTTGTGTCTTTCTCCTACAAATCCTGGTATTGTCATCTAACACCAAAAAAGGGGAGATTGAAAGAACATTTCATGTTTTCCTATGTTTTGCGTGTTAGATAACAATACTATGGAGACTTTTCATGTGTCCTAAGTGTGCAGGAAGTTTTGAGGGGGGCTGGATAATCCGCCCCACCAAAGGCCGGATAATCTGGCCTACCTCATCTCTCAAGGAAGCCAAGGCGCGTCGTTCGGGGTCCAGTCGGATTTTCTCCCGGAAAATCCGAACTAGGGCGGTTTTCCCTCCTCAGGCCGGATAATCCGGGTGTCACATGGGCCGGATAATCCGGCCCCCAGTTTTCGAGCAAAAGGAGCCAAGGCGCGTCGCTCGGTATCCGGTCGGATTTTCTCCCGGAAAATCCGAACTGGGGCGGTTTTTGTTCCCCAGGCCGGATAATCCGGCATTCGCACTGGGCCGGATAATCCGGCCCCCAGAAGTTGATCAAGGGCAAGCTCGGCGCGACGCTCGGAGAGGGGGGCGGATTATCTAGCGGATATTCCGAGTCTAGGGCTGAGTTTCCCCAGACCGGATAATCCGGCCCTCACTTGGGCCGGATAATCCGGCCCCCAAAGGCTGCAACAGCTGGTTTCTGAAGGGGGTTATAAATACCCCTTCTTCCACAACGTTCAGAACTCTTGATTCATTCGAATTTGACCAGACCTTGTGCAAGAGCTCTAAATCTCGATCTCCCACTTCAACCACCCGAAGGTCTTGATCTTTGGTGGAATTGAAGGAGGAGAAGTTCATCATCATCAAGAATCAAGTGCTTCAACTCCTCTCCATTCACTTGGAGAAATCCCTGATCTAGTATTCTTGTCAATACCTAGATCATGTTTATTGTATTTGATAAGTTTGTTTTTGTGGCAGCTTGTTGTCATTTCGGGAGCCTCCAAGTTGTTGTGGAGTTGTTGCCCCGCTAGTTGTGTAAAGGCGTCGGTGCCCGCCTCGAAGGGTACCTATAGTGGAAGGTGGATCAGGCATGTTGTGGCGAGATCCATCGGAGAACAGGGTGAGGCCTTTTGTGGCGTGGTGGTCTTAGTACCGCCCACCCCTCCAACGCAGACGTACTTCCCTTAAAAAGGAAGGAACTATGGTCAAACAAATCATGTGTCTCCGTGTGCTTCACTTCGATTTACTCGTTCCTCTTCCACTCGCTCTTTACTCGCTAGTAGATAGGTTTGCACATAGGGAAATTCCACCCAATAGTCTATATATAGAATTTACCCTTTGTGCTAAGCCTAAAACTGAAAAATAATTAAAAATTGGTGTAGCACATATTCACCCCCCCCCCCCCGTCTAGGTGCCCATACGATCCATTTCACTTGATCAAAGTATTTGTAAAACATTCAAAGCTGGGATCATAGTACTTCAATCATAACATGAAAGACAAAGTTCTAGCAATAAGACAAAGAAACTATGATGCAACATGAAAAGGCACAAACAAAAGATTCATGAATAACAATGCTTTGCAAGACGTTTGTTTGTTTCACATAAAGAAAACATAGCATAATAGTATTCAGCTTGTCCCTCAATAGAGTAGCAAATATAAATGCATAGGACACCTTCAAAGTTCATAAGAGTGACTAGATACAAATAATTTAAAACAAGCAATATCAAAGTATGCATCAATGAACAAGTCTTGGGACAATGCACATAGAACTAAGAATGGCCACTATGCTCTCAAAGTAGGTGCATAAAGGTAGAAGGTGGAGACTCAATATAATGGTGGTAGAATGGCCTTCATAGAAGGAAGTAGGGATTCAAGTCTCATAAAGAGCTTCCAAAAATTATGGTACTTATAGCTTTCAGATCTCATTGCCCCTATCATAAGCATATTTAAGGTGATAAAGGTTAAAGTGACACAACTAAGAGGATATGCTTGACAAGTTATACACCAAAATCTCATGCCCCTTACTTACGAAGACCAAACATCATGCCACTCAAATTTAGTCACAAGTAAGCTCTTGTCATTGTAAGTACATTGTATCATAAAGAACCGCCAACGGGGTACCCCTTGCACATGATACGGGAGCTTTCCCATAATCAAAATGACAAGGCAAGCAGACAATGAGCATCTCAGCGATCTTTTTGTTTGCTATTTGCATAGGTTTTTATTGAGGATGCTTCATAGAGTGCTCATTATGGTGATGCTGCAAGTTTCCACCATGATTAGGCATGGCTTAGGCTAGCGGCCCAGGCGTTTCTCTAACACACATACAAACTCCATGATCTTACAAGTTCCACTTTCATTTCACATCGCTGGGATCCGTAAGCAAAAGAACATGATATCAACGGGGTACAAAGTACAAGTGCAATGTTGAAAGTGTTCCCCATGATACATGGTTCTGCTAATTTCAACTTATAAAGCGCAAGCATATACGCAACAAAGAAGGACCCAATGGTTCAAGTTTATTAGATGCAAAAATGTAAAGTGTGCCATCAAGTTCGTGAGAGCTTTAATCACTAGTTTTCTCATAACAAGTTTAATTAGGAAGGTAAAAAAAAGCATGAAAATACTTGGAATAGCATAAGCTAGTAGGTAGGTATGGTGGACTCTTTGGAATAACTTGGTTTAGGGAGTTGGATGCATGAGTGGAACTCATACTTGGTTGTGGAGGCTAGCAAAAGACTGGGAGCGACAAACTAAGAGAGCAATAATGGCCATAATCATGCAGAGCGACAAAACATCATTGATCAAAGCATAAAGTGATACTACAAGTTGAAAACTAAAGGATCATAGAGGCTATGGTGACTTGAGATAGTCATAACATGGTGTGAGCATGCACCAAGTCAACCCAAATAAAGCATCAAAAGAGAATACCACTATACTATGCTTTAATATGCTAAACCAACGCATTATTCATCCAAGGCACATTAAGCAATCCTAATTGTTTATAACAAGTCATGCTACAGAAAAGAATACTAAGCATAAATCCAAAACAATATCAAGCATGGCATGACAAAGCATAGGCCACAGTCAAAAACAAGCTCTTTTTACCACATAAGCATGAACTTTCCTACTCTTTTCCAAACCAAACCAAACTATTTGAAAACCAATGTATGAAAGAGGGGTCCAACCAATTTATTCATCAAACTAATCAAACCAAATCAAACGAAAAACCAAAACGAAAACAAAAAAGAAGACACTCCAAGAACAACACAATTGTGCATGAAACAATAAAAATGAAGCGTTTGGAAGCAACCTGGGATTTTTATTGATGAAGAAGGGGATGCCTTGGGCATCCCCAAGCTTTGACGCTTGTACTTCTTGGATATTTCTTGGGGTGACACGCGTGGCATCCCCAAGCTTGAGCTTTAGTCCATCCTTTATCTCATTACTCATTCCTTCCATATACCTGAAATTTTTCCTTCATACAAAACTTCACACAATCTTTATTAGCAACATTAGTGCACTCAAGATAAATAAGTCTTAAGGTTCAGTTATAACACCAAATATACTTCCATTAGAACACTAGCTACTATAGCACTTCCCTCAAAAAGCTCAATTCCCCAAAAGAACTCAAAAAGAAACCAATAAGAAGCAAATGCAGAAAATGGCAGAAATCTATCAAAACAGACTAGTAGGTAAAGAAGAATTTTTTAGAAGACCTTATGTTGCTCAAATCAGAAAGTGTTGAACTAACGAAAGTTAGATAACGAGCTGGGGCAGAAGCACAAAAATCCACGCCTCAAAAATACGTTGAGAGATTTTACACGAATTTTTACGGTGAAGCACAGAAATCTGTTTCGGGACAGCAACTTTCCCAATTATTACTTCTCTCTCATTGGAGGTTACTCTTGGCACAAAAAGCAAATAAAAAGGATAAGGAGCGGTTATTACAGAGGTAATAAGTTCCAAGACTCATTTAAAACTTTTTGGGTTATCTCCCAATAAGTACTTTTTTTAACGCCTTTAAGTTAGGCATAAGAAGCAAAGAAAAAGAATCAAGTGTTCTCAAATGAAGAAGCATTAAGATTAATACCAGAAATATCTTCAACAAGGCAAGGTATATCATCCAAATAAGTTCTATAGGATCCTCTCTCAATGCTCTTAGGTTCACTATTCTCATCAAAAGTGTTTGCAGGAACAATCCAATCAAAATTCTTTTCTATGGCATCATGTATTGCCACTAGTTTAAAGGGTGTTGGTATCTTAGGTTCCTCCCTATTAGGTTCGGTTTTGTTCATCTTTTCTCATGTACCAACAACATCTACACCTGAGCCTAGCATATTGAAACGTTCAAAGACTTTCCTAGCTTCCTTGGCAACATCATAGAACTCCTTAAACAAAGTTTTTAGAATAAAATCCCTCTTTTCAGGGTCCTCAATTTCTTTAAGCTTAAGAAACATTACTTGCATTTAGGGGTTGAGGTTAACAAAACTAGCTTCTAACATGTGAATTGAAGAAGCTGCAGCAATCTAATAGTTTGGAGCAAGTTCTGCAAGGGATCTATCTTCATTATCTTCATGCTTACTAACATGATTAAAGAATTCTTCAATATTACCTTTCCCAATTATAGAACCACTACCAATTGAAAGGTCTTTCAGGGTGAATTTAGGGATCAACATGGTGAGCTGAGGAGGAGGCAATAACTAAAGGAGACTTAATTTTTTGTGTTTTTGGTAAAGAAGCAAACTAGTAAAACTAAAATTTTTTTGTGTTTTTGAATAAGAAACAAGCAAACAAAGCAAAAAGAAAACTGAGCAAAACAAAAATAACAAAGTAAAGAGATTGGTTATGAGGGACTCCCCTTGTGAAGATGTCCTTGACTCCCCGGCAACAGCGCAAGAAAAATGCTTGATGGCTCTGTAATGGCGCCAGGAAAATGTTGGTGCGGTGTTGATGTAGAGCTCGTTGGGAACCCCAAGTGGAAGGTATGATGAGCACAGCAGCAAGTTTCCCTCAGTTATGAAACCAAGGTTTAATCGAACCAGTAGGAGCAAGGAAACACCCCAAAGGTGTTGCTAGCTGAGCCTTGGAAGGGCGCACTACCGGTGCTAGTAGCAACATGGAGACCTGCACAACACAACCACACAACTTTGTCCCCAACTTGCGATGAGGTTGTCAATCTCACCGTGTTTTGCGGAAAACAAAGGATTAAACGTATCGAATGGAAAGAAGTAATAGTTTACAGAAAGTAAACACAAAGCAGTAAACAGTTTGTAGATTGTATGTAAAGAAAAAGGACCAGGATCCATAGTTCACTAGAGGTGGCTCTCCTTAAGATAGATAACATGCTGGGTGAACAAATTACAGCGAGGCAATTGACAAACATCGAGAAAGCAATACATGCATATACTAATCATCTTGAATCCTTTGAGACTTGATTGGGCATTACAACATTATACATAGACTGCCATCCAACTGCATCTATGACTAATAATCCACCTTCAGGTTATCATCCGAACCCCCTCCAGTATTAAGTTGCAAGAAACAGATTATTGCTTTACGAACTGCGTGTAAAGTAAACAATACGATTGTTCTATGAACAAAGGATTGTTCTTTTCTCCCTAGTAGCAACAACACATCTAGTACCTTAGAGATTTCTGTCACTTCCCAGATTACCAGAGGCATGAACCCACTATCGAGCATAAATACTAACTCTTGGAGTTGCTAGCATCTACTTGGCCAAGATAGCTACTAAAAACAGAAAGCATGCAAGATCACAAATAACAAAGACATGATAGAATCAATCTGAAATAGCATCTCAATATCCATCGGATCCCCGCAAACACAACATGTATGAATACAAATAGATGATCTTGATCATGAAAGGAGCTCACAAGATCTAAACATGAAAGCACAAAGAAGGAGAACCAACCATCTAGCTACTACATGGATCCGTAGTCCAAGGATGAAGTACTCACGCATCACACCGGAGGCTTGCATGGTGATGAAGAAGGCCTCCAGGGTGAATTCCCCTCTCCGGCAGGGTGCCGGGAAGAGCTTCAGATCCCTCCCGATCTAGGGATGGAGATGACAGTGGCTACAGACTCTTTCGTGGATTTTTGATCGGGCACTTAGGGTTTTAGTCCCGAGGGTAATATATAGGCGGAAGGAGAGGCCGAGGGGGTGCCTGGGCTGGCCACACCACCCCCTGGCGCAGGCCAAGCCTGGCCGCGCGGCCAAGTGGTGTGGCCGCCCTCTGGCCCTTCTCCGTCTCGTATTCTGGCATTTGATGACTTCCAGAAAAATAGGCACTTTGGCTTTTGTCCCATCAAATTCCAAGAATATTCATTTTCTAACTTTCCTGGAACCAAAAACAGCAGAAAACAGGCAGCTGGCACTGTGGCTCTTGTTAATAGGTTAGACCAAGAAATCATATGAAAAGTACTCCAAAGTGTGGAAAAAACACAAGAAAGTGGATAAAACCAAGCATGGAACATCAAAAATTATAGATACATTTGCAATGTATCACTGAGTAGCCTTATTGTAAAAGTAAAAACATCTAAGGGTAGAAATAGCGCAGCTGCGTGACGTTCTAGGGGTTGGAGTATGCGACTCCGCTCTCTACGTCCTTCAGGCGATAGGTGCCACCTGGGATTACTTCGGTAATCACATAGGGTCCCTCCCAGGGGGACTCAAGATTGAGGTGTCCTTTCTGCTCCAGTCGCAGGATGAGATCTCCTTCGATGAAGGACCTTGGGCACAGCCGTCAGCTGTGGTAGTTGCGGAGGCTTTGCTAGTAGATCGTGGACCATTCCATTACGATTTCGCGTGCGTCGTCGAGGAGGTCGACAGAGTCTTCAAGTGTGGTCATTGACTCAGCCTGGCTGTACACCACAACCCTTGGGGTCTTATAGCGCACTTCTATAGGTAGTACTACCTCGGCGCCATGTACCATGAAGAACAAGCTGTAGCATGTGGTGCTGTTTGGAGTTGAGCGCAAGATCCATAATACTGATGGTAGCTCCTTGGCCCAACACCCAGCTGCTCGCTCAAGTGGTCGGAGGACTCTTTTCTTGATGCCATTATTGACGAGGCTGTTGGCCTTCCCAACTTGACCGTTGGTCTGGGGATGTGCTACCGAAGTGTAGCTGATGTTGATTCCCATGTTTTCGCAGAAATCCTAGAACTCATTCGAGGTGAAGTTCGTCCCATTGTCAATGATGATGTTGTGTGGCACCCTGAACCTAAATACGATGGACTCGAAGAATTTGACTATGGTGGCGCCCGTCTGGTTCATCACCGGCATGGCTTTGATCCACTTGGTAAACTTGTCGACTATGACGAGGAGGAAAGTGTAACCTCCAGGTGATGACTTTTGCAGCTTTCCATGTCGAGTCCCCATTGCGCGAAGGGTCAGGCCACATGTATTGGCCCGAGTTCCGCGCCAGGTGTGTGCGGTTTATCCGTGAACCTTTGGCAGGCATTGCACTTTTGGACAATGTCCTTGGCATCGTGCATCGCTGTTGGCCAGTAGAATCTAGCTTGTAGAGCCTTGGCGGCGAGGGCGCGACTCTTGACGTGATGACCGCATGTGCCTTCGTGTATCTCGAGGAGGATGGCTCTCCCATCACCATTGGAGACGCATCGTTGAAGGATTCCTGTGATGTTGCGCTTGTATAGCTCGTGTTGATGATGGTGAAAGCTTTTGAGCATCACGCTATGTGTTGCGTGTCTGTCGGGTCATCCGGTGGCCTTTTGTTGATTATGTACATGATGTATGGCTGAGTCCAGGATGGCTCAATGAGCATGACCTCCACGGGGCCTTTGAGTTCGGATCGCTGCTCCGCATTACTGGGACCTTCGAGTTCTTCAGGTGGCACAGCCCCCGACTCCTTTGACGTGTTAGATAGTCCTTCAGGAGCCTTTGGCTTGACGGAGCATTCGCAGATCTGTTCCAGGAATACACCTGGCGGCACCAAAGCACAGGTGGATCCTATGTTGGCTAGTGTGTCAGCCTCTTCGTTGCTTTCATGGCCTATGTGCCCCAGTTCGCAACCGTCAAAGTCTCCTTCGAGTGTGTGGTAGAGGTTGCGGTAAGCGATCATGTTGTCACTCAGAGCATCGCACTGATTCATGGTTTGGTCCACCACGAGCTTGGAGTCACCGTAGATGACGAGTCATGTTGCGCCATGGGCTTTGGCCATCCGCATCCCATGGAGTAGGGCCTCATATTCAGCTTCGTTGTTGGAGGTGCGGAACTGCATTCGCAGAACATATCTCATCTTGTCACCCTATGGCGACATGAGGATGACATCGGCACCATGTCCTTCTCGATGTTTGGATCTGTGGAAGTGCATTGTCCATAGGTAGGACATATCCGGCGTGTCTGGGAGCTAGTTCTCCATCCACTAAATGAGGAAGTCCAGGATAACTTGCGACTTGATTGCTAGTCGCTTCTTGTATGTAATGTCGCGTCGAGACAGTTTGATTCCCCACAGAACGACTTGTCCCATAGTGTCGAGGTTGTTGAGGATGTACCCTAGTGGAGTGTCATTCACCATGACGATGGGGTACTCTTGGAAGTAGTGGCACATTCGCCGTGTGGTCATGAAGACGTTGTAAGCCAGCTTCTAATAGTGCGGGTACTGCTATTTTGTTGGCGAGAGGACCTCGCTGAGGTAGTAGACTGGGCGTTGCACCCCATGGATCTTGGTGTCTTCGGCTCGTTCTACCACCAGCACAGTGTTGACCACCTGGTTGGTGGTGGAGATGTATAGAAACATGGGCTCATTCTCCCTAGGCATCACCAGCATAGGCAAGGTGGAGAGTAGGCACTTGAGGTCTTCGAATGCCTCTTGTGCTTCATCCGTCCACTCGAACTTCTCAGCTTTGCGTAGGAGCTGGTAGAATGGTAGCGTCTTCTCGCCCATTCAACTGATGAATCGACTGAGCACCACGATTCGCCCAGCTAGCTGCTAGACGCCTTTGATGTTCTTTGGCTTCTCCATGGCCAGTATGGCCTTTATCTTTTTCGGGTTAGCCTCGATTCCCTTGGCGGATATGAGGTACCCGAGCAGTTGCCCAGATGGTATGCCGAAGGCGCATTTCTTCGGATTCATCTTGATCCGGTAGCGGTCAAGGTTATCGAAGGTCTCACAGAGATTGTCGAGTAATGTGGCTTCCTCCTTGGTTTTGACGACGATGTCGTTGACATAAACTTGGATGTTCCGGCCGAGCTGGCTCTTGAGGCATGCCTACATACACCGTTGGTAGGTGGCTCCTGCGTTCTTTAGCCTGAAGGGCATTGTTGTGTAGCAGAAGACGCCGAAGGGCGTGATGAAGGCCGTTTTCTCTTAGTCCTCTTCCTTCATTCAAATCTGATGGTAGCCTGAGTAGGCATCGAGGAAGCAGAGGCGTTCGCATCCCGTAGTGGATTTGATTATCTGATCGATCCGTGGCAATGGGAAGTGATATTTTGAGTAGTTCTTGTTGAGGCAGGTGAAGTCCATGCACATCCGCAGGATATCCGTGTCCTTTTTAGTAATAAGCACGGGGTTTGCTACCTAGGTTCTCTCCTTGATCTCTCGAATAAATTTGGCGTCGAGGAGTTTGTTGACTTCCATACTGACCGCCTTTGCCCTTGGTTCTGATAGTCGACGTATCGACTGCTTGACTGGTCTAGCGTCAGGATTCACCTTGATTGAGTGCTTGGTGCATACCCTGGGAACTCCTGGCATGTCTGTTGGACACCAAGCGAAGATCTCCGAGCGCTCACCAAGGAATTCGATGAGCGCAAGTTCCTATGCAGAACTCAAGTTGTTGGCGATGAGGGTCGTCTTGGTCAGGTCCGTCGGCTGGACCTGGACCGCCTTGGTGTGTACCGACGATTCGAACGACTGGTCAGGTGAGTTTGGCTTAATTGGAGGAGGTAGACTGTTGTCTATCGACTCCTTCAGCCTCGCCAGTTCCTCCTGCATGCCGAAAGATTGGGAAATTCTGTTGAATTCCCTGCCACAACTGTCTGGCCTCTTGAAGCTTCCGGTGATGGTAATAATGCCGTTAGGGCCCGGCATCTTCATCTGCAGGTAGACGTAGTGTGTCACCTCCATGAACCTCATGAACGTGACACGTCCGAGGAAACAATGGTACTACGAGGGCCAGTCGACCACTTTGAATTTGAGGCACTCTCGTCGGAAGTTTGCCAACATGTCAAAGATGACGTCTAAGTTGACTTTGCCCAAGGGATATACGCCCTTCCCTGGGATGATGCCATGGAACATTGTTTTCTAGGCACAAGAGGGGGATCCGCATGGCGCAGGGTGCTGGTGAACATGAGGTTGATGCTTCTACCACCGTCCATGAAGACATGACTTATCTCGAAGACACCGATTTGCGCTTCGAGCACCAGGGGAGAATGGCCTAGGCGAGGTACCTGGCACGTATGATCGTGCTTGTCGAAGGTGATGCAGGACCCGCACCCGCTGAGGTACTCAGTGGTTGAGGGTGGAGAGTTGACCGCCAGATTTATTTGGTGAGTGATTAATTTTTGCACTCTATTGGAGGGGCGTCCTTTTTGGATCATGCCCATGTTCCCCTGCTGTCGCGGGTACCATTCGCCTCCATTATTCTAGGTTGGTGTGGCTACAGGTGGTGGTGATCCGGGCGGAGGTGGTGGCGCTCCGTGATCTACAGCGCCTGGGGCACCTCCGTAGCCCTGATTTATCGCGATTCATCTAGGCGAGGCCTTCGTGGAGCTCGAGGAACTCACGGCAGTCCATTAGGAGCTGACTGGATTCATCCTTGTTGTCGTGCTTGTAAATGTACAAGCGGATGTTGCAAGGTCTAGATAATCTATCCTGGATCGATGTCCCAGGAGCTTCGTCCCGGGTACAGCATTGCCATACCTATGTGGTTTTCCCACTGTCGCGGTAGCCACCGCTACGGTACCCGCCGTTGCGATTATCGCCGTCACATCTGTCGGCATAGATAGCCGTGCCCATGTCAACTTCTACGTGGTCTTCGTAGCCGCGCATTCGATGCTTTCCTCGGCAGTCGCGTCTGTGGCCAAGGTTGTCATCGTTATCTGAGTGGACGCGGTTGTTTTTTACCGAGTCCTCTCCAACGGCCCACCTGCTCACGATCTCCATCAGGTGGTCGATTGTTTTGGGCTTCTAGGGCCCAGCTCCTCCCTGAGCTCTCTACGGCGTACGCCACCATTGAATGCGTCAATTGCGCGGTCCTCGGAGATGTCCTCTGTGGAGTTTTTGATGATGGACCACCTATGGATGTAGGAGCGTAGTGATTTGTCGAGCTTTTGATAGCATACCTTTAGCTCTTCGATTGATGCGGGCCTTTTGTAAGTGCCCTTGAAGTTTCACACGAAGCTATAGACCAGTTCCTCCCAGCTGCGGATTGACCCGTGGGGGAGATTGTTGATCCACGAGCAGGCAGCGCCCTGCAACTGCAGTTAGAGGCACTGCATGACCGTGCTCTTGTTTCCGCCATGCAACCTGATGGAGGAGATGTGGTCCTCTAGCCAGAACTTCAGGTCTTGGAGGCCGTCAAACTTTGGGTTCTCTAACGGGAGTTTGAACCCTTTAGGCATTCGTGTTTGCCTTATGGCCCTGCTAAAGCAGCCGACGCCGCCGAGCTCCATTCCTTCACCCTTCGAGTCCGTCAAGCGGGCACGTCTAGCGTGCATCTTGTCGACCTTGCGCTATGTGATGTCATCACGCGCGTCGTAGTCGTGATCATGTTGACGTGAGCGGAGAGCGAGTAGTACTTGGCTAGAGCCTTGCTTTTCTTTGGCTCCGATGTTGGATCTTTGGTGAGGGAAGCTTCAACCAGTCCTAGGCCAGCATTCGTAGATCGGTGCATGGCGGATCGTGGGTCCCTAGCTGGCGGCTGATTGTTGAGTAGGTACATGGTGGCTGATGTCACCGCTGCTTGCGGTGTTTTTGGGAGCACATTGCCCCATGTATCCACTGTCATGAACGAGAAGTCGAGGGCCTGAGTGGCATCGTCTCGCTCCTTGTCATTAAGTTGGGCCGGCCAAGAGCGCCTTTTCGTGGCTGCATAGTCATTGCCCTTGGAAGAGGATCCTCTGATAGAAGAGAGCACTGCTCGTCGGAGACTTGATTCGTCCGCCCTCTTTTTACGCTCATCGAGTTGAGCGATCACCTATTGCTGGCGCCTAAACTCCTGCATCAGTGGCCAATGGTAACCCATCAACATCTGTTGTGATGAGTTTGGCGGCAAGGGGTTGCCATGTATGGCCTCCCTGCATTGTACCCACTCGGCGTTGTTGAGCTCAATCAGCTGCCGCTTGTTGGCGCGTTCACCCACAGGGTTAGGTGGCTGATGGTCTTCTTGGATGGGGTCGATGACAAGTGGTCGATTTGTCAGCCCATTGTTGGTGGGTCCGCCGTTGGTGTTTTCCCTTTAAGTGCTTCCATTGCCAGTGTTGATGACAGCGCACATGTAGTGCCTGGGGAAGCTATTGCTCCCATAGCTCTCAGATCCGGAGTCGTAGGCTCCATCTTATGACGCCAGATCACCTAGATCGGACTTGCAACTGTTGTTGCCATCCGTGCCCTCGACTGATGCCAAGGCGTTGAGTTTGCTCAGGGTGCCAATTGGCGGTGGGAACCACGACACAGGAGCAATCGCGGGGATCTTCGACTGATTGGGGAGGCGAAGCATGCCCAGCCGGCCAACTTGGAAATGTAGGCTTCCGATTGCCAGGTCGATCCCGTCGCCCACGGACTCGAAATCCGGGTGAGTCGCTGGCGCGTGGATAGTGAAGTCGAGGGCGCCGAAGAGGAGGCGAGCCTCCGCTGCAGTGGAGTCGTGGATCATGGTTGATGGGGCTGAGGAAGCCGCAACATCAGCACTCCCTTTTCCCACGGACGGCACCAATTGACGAGGGGTTAACTCGTCAATGCCCATCGTTGGCGGACTTTGGTTCGAGGAAGTGGGGAGCGTTGGAGGCATTGATCGGCTAGAAAACAAGCACACACGTGACACGAGGTTTTACCCAGGTTCAGGCCTCATAGAGGACCCTACTCCTTCTTGTCTTCTCCTGATTATGAGGGAGTCGAAATTTACCCATGCCAATCGCAGAGGCAAAAGGAATAGAATACAGTGTTTATGGTTCAACTACAAAGATTCATGGAATGCACAGGGGTCATCATGGGCATCTAGGTCCTGCTGATGATCATCGGTATGAGAGGGATCACGATCATGTCTTGAGTGTTCCCAAACCGTGGGGTATCACGCTTAAGGGCTTGATGATGCTCGGAGATCATTTTGGTATCATCATAATCATCGAAGAAAAGAAAGGGAGAAAATCGGTAGGGTTCCGGGAAAGTCCGGAGGATGTCCAGAGTGGGATGGAAGGAGTTCCATAGCCACGGGAGTTGAATAATATGTGAGTAAATGTTAAAGATTGATTTAATCATTTATTCATAATTATTAAATAAAATAAAAGGAATTAAAATGGTTAAATACCTAATTGGGCCAAAATCCCTAGGGGAAAAGGCCCATGAGGGAAAAGACCAAAGGGGGTAAAGGGAGGAGGGGCCTGATGGACCCCATGCACCAGTCGGTGGGGCCCATGATGGCCTTAGCCGGCCAGTGATAGCTCCAAATTTCAACACTTTTTATCATTGTTTTCCTCTTGTTTAATGCCAAATTTCACTGAAGTTTACCCTTTCTACTAATGTTAACATCGCAATTAGCAAATTCTTGGTTTCTTGTGATGGTTTTCAGGCAATGAACATTTTTGGAAGATCTAATAGCATTTATCGGAAAATTACACCTCAATAAGCAAATCCCCAATTGGAGCCTCTTTCATGGGAGGCGATTTGAGCGCATAGCGACCACTGGTACGGTCAGGGTGCGCCCGTACCATCCGCCCATACTGCTTGCCGCCAGCTCTGTTATATAAATACAAGCAATTTTCATGAAGGGGGGACGACGAAAAATAGAACACAGTCATCGCAAACTTGTCCATAAGGGGAGATATTAGATCTAGATAAGGAGAAGAACACCGTCTCATTCTTCGATGATCTCTAGCCTCTAAACCATTCACTCCATAATCATACCCATCGATACTTAGAGAGAGAGATATTGACACAAGTAAGATTAGGGTTTGATACTTTGATCTACCTTGGTTTGTATTTGATTCGATCTTCAACTGGTATTATGGCTTGCTACGATAACTTTGAGATGATTTCCATTTGCAATACAATTATGCCTTTGATTAATCTTCCTCTCATGTCTAAGTAAATCCTCATAGGCATGGGAGATGTAGGGGATTGGTGAGACGTGTTGTGACTTATTTAATTCCATCCATTTGTGATTGTTGTAGTGTTTATTAAATTGTGAGAATGATTATCTATGTCCGCCTAATGCTTGTTATCTAATTTAAGGGCCCGGGTAACATGATCTAGAGATCTCATAGGTATGAACTTGTATGTTAGCGAATCGACAACCCCCGAGTGACATGGCTGATATCAATGAGGAGGTAGTACTAATCAAGGATAACAAGGAACCATCAGGATTAAAGCCTTGATCCGGTCGGAAGACCTTAATTAATGTGCTAACTATTGCCGTGGTAACACGCGAACGGATTATTGGTGCTAGGAAGAATTGGCCATGAGGACCCCTAGTCGGTATATGGGTTTCTGGCCTACTCACTTATAAATAATAAATATCACAATCACTTATCCCACTTTATTCATCTGGCATTTTCACTATCACCATGAACCATTTCTCTCCGCGCCTAATTTCTCATCTGTAGGAACATCGAACACCTTTCTCATCTTTACATTTATGCTATTTAATTCTCGCTTTTTCCTTACGCAAGTTTCCTCTATTATTTACTCACCACCTTCCACCTTCAACAATTGCAGTCAATTCACTCAAGACCGGTGACACCTTGAGTGTGATAGAAATGCCGCATAAAAACACTTACCTAGGCTCCTTATTGGGATCGATATAAAAATGGAATTAATACTTCCACGAAAAGATGATGTGACAAACCTATGGACATGTAGGCCATCACCCGGCCACCCCCTCCCCCTCTCCTCTCCCTTGTTTAGTACACATGGCTTAGCTAATAAGATATGGGGTCCTCTTGTAGGGTTTTGTGTATGAAAACAATAATTTTTTCCTACGCCAAGAACCCTACTGCTAGGACCTATCTATTAGTAATGTAGTAATGGGAGGGGCTTTTTGCGAACTTACCCTTGAAGACCAAAAAGCGTACTCAACTCTCGGGAGAGTGTGGCTTATGTAGTTGTTCTGAAGCTGACCTCGGGGTCATGTTGAAGTACTTAGGCTCATGTGGCTCCAACGACTCCTAGTGCCCCAAATGTTGCACCTTCGAGGGAGTTGCACATGTCTAGTGCCTGATGATGACTCCCGCTCCTCCGATCCAGATGATGCGGAACTAGGCCTTCTAGATCCGAATACCGTAGCGTGATGGTGCTCCGCGGTGAAGAAGTCTCCTGTTCACGCGGTCTAGACTTGGGACCATGGTCACAGGAGAGAGAATATCTACTAGAGGTCTCCCCAAAAGAGAGGGAACCTTTTTGATTATTGGTGTATTTTATTTTGTCAAAATACCTCACAATATATAGGGGAACCCCCCCCCCCCCACATAGCTAATTGGCTTAGCCATGTGGGACTAAACAAAGGAGAGGGGAGGAGGGGGTGGCCTCTGCCACCGGCCAGAGCCCAAGTGGGCCCCACGCGGGGTCCCTTGGCCTAGACGGCCACCCCTATCTCTCTTCCCCTTTGGTCTTTCCCTCATGGGACTTTTCCCTATGGAATTAGGCCAATTAGATATTTGACCTTTTAATTTATTTTTCTTTTATTAAATAATTATGAATAAATGATTAAATCAATATTTAACATTTACTCACATATTATTCAATCCCTATGGCTGTGGAACTCCTTCCACCCCACTCCGGACATCCTCTGGACTTACCGAAACTCTTCTAGTTCTCTCTCTTTCTTTCGTTCGGTGATTCTACCAATACCAAAATGATCTCCTAGCATCATCAAGCCCTTAAGCATGATACCCCACAGTTCGAGAACGCTCCATACATGGTTGAGACCCTTATCGTACCAATGATCATCAGTGGGACCTGGATGCCCATGATGACCCCTGTGCATTCCACGAATCTTTGGTCGTTGAACCATGAACGTCATGTCATATTCCTTTTGTCTCTTCAATACTTGCATTGTCCGAGATCGTATCAATGACATCACCATGTCTTGTTCAATCTCGTTACTGACAAATGATGTTCAACTTGTTCTGACAAGTGATATCCCCGTGATCAAATCACACGCTTCGCAGCTATTGGATATAACTTCTCCGAGTGGGCCCTTGAGTATCTTTCCATCACGCAGATGGAAAAATCCCGCTCTTGACACATAATGCCTCTACATGTTCCTCCGAATACCTGAATGCACCTTTATGATCACCGTTTAACCGAGTGACATTTGATGCTATCTAAGTATCATCGGCTGACAGTGATTGATATGGTCTCATGGTCTAAGAAATAGGACACTAGGTCTTTTCTAATCATCGTAACTTGAACTTCATGACATGATTGGGTCATGATTCTTAGGTTGGGTATAGATCATCATCTCATTCTCGTAATGAGGTGACTCCATTGTTAACTAGCATAAATGACACATGATTAGGAAACCTTGATCATCGGTTGACTAATGAACTAGTGACTAGAGATTCACCAAGAACTCCATGTTGTTTGTATATCACACGTGTATTGACATTTCCTTTCAATATAGTTATAGCATGATATAAAACTTAATCATAAAATTTATGAAATATGATAATAATCCATATTATTATTTGTCTCTAGGGCATATTTCCAATACTTTTTCCCCTATATATTGAGAGGTATTTGGAGGAAATAAATATACCAATAAATAATAAAAGGTTCCCTCTATTTGGGGAGAACTCCAGTTATTTATCTCTCTCTCTCTCTCCCGATACCACGGTCCCAAGTCTGGACTACGCAAACAGGAGACCTCTTCACGGCGGAGCGTCGTCATGCTGCGGGATTCGAATCCAAAAGATATACTTTCGTGGTATGTGCTAGATTGGAGGAGCGGGAGTCATCGTTAGGAACCGGACGTGTGTAACTCCCTAGGAGGTGTTGCACTTGTGGCGCTAGGAGTTGTTGGAGCCACAGGAGCCATCAGACTTCAGAACGATCCTGAGATCAGCGCCGGTACGATTACATCAACCACGTTCTCCTAAAAGTTGACAAGGATTTTTGGTCTTCAACTACTAAGTTCGTGAAAATACCCACCCATTAATGCATTACTAAGAGATAGAACCTGGCATTAGGGTTTTGGGGTAGGAAAATTTTATTGTTTTTAGGAGCGAACCCTTATAGTGGTATCAGAGCTAGATCTATGTGTAATATTGCTAGTACGGGTAGACCACATGAGTTGTAGCATGTGGGCGTTGATCTTATATCTCCCACATGTACTTGTGCATACCGCAATAATGCTTGATGAAGCGGCCCCTGATACGTCCAAAACGTATCTACTTCCCGAACACTTTTGCTATTGTTTTTTCTCTAAACTTGTGTGATTTGGATGCAACTAACACGGACTGACGTTGTTTTCAGCAGAATTGCCTTGGTGTTTAGTTTTTGTGCAGAAAATCAACTATCAGGAAAAATCCCAAAAAAAATGCCAAAAATCCTATTTCACCAGAAGACTCCCGGAGCCATAATACGAGACGGAGGAGGGTTGGGCCCAGGCCACACCACCTAGACGCGCGGGCTAGCCCAGGCCGCGCCAGGGGGTGGTCTGACCGTCCCAGACTCCCCCTCGGTCTCCCTCTTCACCTATAAGATGCCTTCTTACCTAAAAACTTATGGGGGTTCGACATTTTTTCTAGAAGGAGTTCCGCTCCGCCGCCACCACCAGATTCCACGAAATAGCACTAGAAACTCCGTTCTGACACCCTGTCGGGATGGGGAATTGGAGGAGATCTTCGACATCATCATCACCATCACTTCTCCATCGACCATCCATGTTTCCCTCATCTATGAGTGAGTAATTCCCCATTGTAAGCTATGGGGATGGTAGGGATTGGATGAGATCGTTCATGCAATGGCATCAGATTGTTAGGGCATGGTGCCTAGTATCTTCTATTAGTGCTTTTTGACTTTGTTGCGACTTGTTATGCTTAATGCTTGTCACTAGGGCCCGAGTGCCATGATTTTAGATCTGAACATGTTATTGATTCATGATAGTATTGTTTACGGTTTGACCTGCAAGTTGTATATACACGTTGTTGTCCGGAACCAATGGCCCCGAAGTGACAGAAATCAGGATAACTGGAGAGAATGGCTTTGATGTGAGGATCACATGTGTTCACGGAGTGTTAACGCTTTGCTCCGGTGCTCTATTAAAAGGAGCACCTTAATTGCCAGTAGTTCCCTTGAGGCCCCACTGGAAACAGGCTGGCTGGACAAAACATGGTGTGCAAGTTCTCATTGCGAGCACTTATGACTATATATGGAACACATGCCTAGGATTATATAGTACTTGGATGCTTTATCTTATTTATCTGCAATTGCCCTATGTTTTGATTGACATGTGAATTGTCTTGTCCATGCAACGCCCGTCCATCCATCCCTATGCCTACCGCACTCGAATCCTACTGTTTACTGCTACTGTTACTACTGTCTTTACTTTACTACTGCTGCTACTTTACTATTCCTACTACAAAACTGTTGCTACTGATAAACTGTTGTGAGCAAGATTGTTTCCAGGTGCAGCTGAATTGACAACTCAATTGTTAAGGCTTATAAATATTCTTTGGTTCCCCTTGTGTCGAATCAATAAATTGGGTTTCACTTCCCTCGAAAATACTGCGATACACCCCCTATACTTGTGGGTCATCAAGACTATTTTCTAGCGCCGTTGCCGGGGAGCATAGCTTTATTTATTAAGTTCACTTGGATTATCTATTGTTCGCTGCCATCCATCCATCATGGGTAAGTCTCGTGATGGCAAGGTTCCTATTTTACCATCTACTACAAGAAGAGGTACGGTTCTGAACACCTCTGTTGCTCTTGATTCACCATCTGTTATGAGTAAGATCGTTACACCACCACATACACATGCTACACACACTCCTACTACTACTGAATCTGAAACTTATGATACTTATGATGCTGCTTCTACTGTGCTTGATAAAAGTGGTTCATTAGGTCCTTTCCTAGATGCTACGATTGCTAGAACTATAGCTGGAAATACTTAAACTCCTAATGAAGACACTACTACACCTGTTAGTTCACCTGAGTCTAGTGAGAGTTATGACATTGAAGATGGTTATGTTGAGATGACCGATGAATTTATTAAAGAATGTAAAAACATCCATGATAGGAGCGCTGCTAAGAGTCTCCTTGAGAGGCGTATTATTAGACCCAAATTGTCTCCTATTGCTAAGTTTGATGCTTCTCCCATAAACATTAAAGATAAAGATTATGATTTCTCTCTCGGTCTATCTTACATAGCTATTGTTGAGAAAGAACCTTTTTATGGGACTAAGAATGAAAGTGCGATAGCACATATGAATGAGCTTTCTACCATGAGTGGCTTGTTTTCTGATGATATTAAGATGCATACTTACTTTGTTGCTAAGATTTTCCCTTTTTCACTAAAAGGAGAAGCTAAAACTTGGTTTAGCCATTTACCTCCAAGATCTATTGATAGCCCTGATTGCTTGATTAGTACTTTCCTGCAGAAATATTTTCCTCCTAGTGTTAGACATGCTATTTTGCAGGACCTTTTTGATTTTAAACAGGGAGAAAAAGAGATATTTCCCGAATCTTGGGCAAGGTTTTGTGATTTGATTCATGCACAGGCTGGAAGTCCATTACCTAAGAATGAGCTTCTTGATATATTTTATAATGGACTAACCGAAGAATCTAGGACATACCTAGATAGTTGTGCTGATTGTGTTTTCAGGAATAGGACTCCCAAGGAAGCTGAGGAATTAATGGCTAAAATAAGCAAGAACTATGAGGATTGGAATCCTCCTGAACCAGCTATACCTGCAGTAATTATACCTGCACCAACTATTCATGTCCTTATTCCAACATCAAAGAAGAGGGGAGTTATTGAATTAAATGATCAAGTGATGAAGGAAGCTAAGAAATGTCTTAAGGAGAAGGGAATTAAAGCTGCAGATGTCAAGAATTTACCTCCTATAGAAGAATTATGTAAGCCTATTCCCTACTCATCAACTATTGAGGTACACTCTCTCCAACACTTTGATGAAGGTGATATCCCTTACTCTAAACCTCCTGATCAATGCTTAGAAGAACTTGATATCTTTATTGTTAAGCAAGATAATTTTAATAAAAGGGTGCAAAATCATCTAATGGAAAACACTAGATCTATTGTTGAGTTAAAAGATATTGTGGAAAGAACCTCTAATGATATTAAAATGATTGTTAAACACTTTCAAATGGTTCAAACTCAAATAGATCAACTTATTAAAGTGCAAAAATACTTGCTAGTTAATGCTGCTAAAGAAAAACATGCTTATGAAATTAGAACTAGAAGTGGTGCTGCTACCCAAGATCCTCTATATCCTGAGGGGAATCCCAAAAGAATTGAGCAGGATTCTCAACAAGCTGAAAATAGTGGCTCTACTCATAAGAAAAAGAAAAAAGAAACATAAAACTATTGTAGAACCCTCTGAACCTGCTATAGATCCTAATAGTATATCTATTTCTGATGCTGAAACTCAAAGTGGTAATGAAGAAAATGATGTTTCTAATGAGAAAAGTTGAAGAAGAACTTGAAAAGCACACTAAGAGTACTAAATACACTGAAGAAGATTTTGTTGCTAAGAAACATGGTAGTGAAAGAGAGCCTTGGGTCCAAAAACCTATGCCTTTCCCTGATAAGAACCACAAGTCAAAGAAAGATGAACACTATAATAAGTTTTGTGAGTGGCTGAAACCTTTATTATTGCAAATTCCTTTGACTGATGCTATTAAATTGCCTCCTTACTCAAAGCATATGAAGGATATGTCTCGAATAAAAGGAAGATCCCTAATGAAGAAATTTCTACTTTGCTTGCTAATTATTCCTTTAATGGTAAGGTTCCTAAGAAACTTGGAGACCCAGGGATTCCAACTATCCCTTGCTCTATTAAGAATAGTTATGTTAGAACTACTTTGTGTGATTTGGGAGCTGGAGTTAGTGTTATTCCTTTCTCTCTCTATAAGAGGCTTCAACTAGAAAAATTAATACCAACTGATATATCTTTGCAAATGGCTGATAAATCTACCACCATTCCTGTTGGTATATGTGAGGATGTACCTGTTCAAGTGGCTCATAATTGCTTGATATTAACTAATTTTGTTGTGCTTGAAATGCCTGAAGATGATAATATGTCTATTATTCTTGGGAGACCTTTTCTTAATACTACAGGAGTTGTTATTAATTGTAATCAAGGAAAGGAGACCTTTAATGTTAATGACAAGGAACATACCGTCTATTTCCCCAATAAGATTGAAAGGACTTACGGTTTGAATTCAATTGAACATGTTGAGGGTATTCAAGTTGGAGAGATATATTATCCCATACCAAGAGAAAAATTTGAAACTATTATGATTGGGACCATTGCTATCAAGGTTGAGGTAACATAATCATTAGTGGATTACAAAGTTTTGTCTCATATGAAATTGTTTTGGTAACAAGACCTGATCAACCTTGTTAACAAAAGTATTTCATTAAACAAAACAATGTTTTCACCGTGATTATCTCCATTTACTTTTATTCTATCCATTTTTAGTTTTTGCTTTCGTTTAGTTTCCTTTCTTGTGCCAGTTGCTTGCTTGTTAGAGTGTCTTAGAAATTTTGTAGCTTTTGCTTTGTTTTGCATTGCATCATTTCCAAAAAATTCTGTCTGTCAGAAAATCATTCATCTATGCATGAAAATTGCCCAAAAATAAAGTGTCTCAAAAAATTCCAGAAAATTTATATTAAAATTTTACGTGAAAAAAGGGGCAGAGGAGTGCCTGGAAGGTGCCAGGGGGACCCACCAGGCAGGCTCACCACCTGGTGACGTGGCCTACCCTTGGTGGCGCCATGCCATGGTGTGGGCCACCCCTGGCCCTCCACTCACTCTCTCACTGCCACTTTCTTCTCTCTCCCGAGAAAACTCCAGTTCATTGCTCAAAATCGCGTTCTTGCTGTGCTTGCTCTCGATTTTTTCGATCTCCTTGCTCAGCCCATCTTTGTTGCTGAAATTTGGAGCATTTTTTCTCCGGTATGTGACCCCTCCGCTTGTCCAAGTAGATTTGTGTTTAGTGGATTATATCATGAGTATTTTGCTACTGTAGGTGACAGGTTATGAGAGCTTGTAAGCTTGTTTGATGCTTAGAGATATAGTTTTGATGCATGTTTAGGCCTCTTACAAGTCCCTTTGAGTAGTACCCTTCATTATATTCACTTTGCAATCACTTGTTTAATAGGTGTTTAAATTTCAGAATATCAAGCATGAACAACCATACCTTTGGAGAGATATTTGAGAGGGATGCACCTAGGAGGTCGAGGCCCTCAAGATCAGCTTCTCAGTTTAGGCCATCATACAACGAAGATCTCATTGCAACTTGTATTGGTAATGAAGGGGATGATGGGGATGCTCACCCGTCTACTTTTCCTTGTTTTACTTTATTACAAGCTGTAGGGATTCTTGATGACTTCTTGCTACTGATTCAGAGGGTTGGTTTGACCTCATATATGCAAGATGAGAGTGAGCAATACACTATGATCACCAAAACATTTGTTGAGAGCTTCGTGTTTACTAACACGCCCTATCAGTCAACTGTCTCTTCCAAAATTTATAACCTGCCCATCACCATGTCATTGGAAAGGTTTTGCAGTGTTGTAGGTGTAAGCATGACAGAGACCGTGAAGAAGATTCAAGGGCGACCCGCTGATTTGCTAGAACTTTACCGAGGGGTGACCAATGATGATGACCACGTGGCGCAGCGCGGAAAGATAAGAAATATCCAACTCCCTGCTCTTAGATACTTTGCATATTATCTTGCTACTAGCGTACTTGGTAGGGAGAACACATGTAATGTCTCCAACTATCATTTAGCCTTCCTTGCTACTGCGCTCAACAATGATACTCGGTACAACCTTGGCTCGCTTATTGCTCGCCGCCTAGCTGCTAGGGGGCCTATCTATGGGGGCATCATTGCCTCATGTATGGTCAATGCATTAGGGCTTTCGGTGGACCCCAATGATATTGCATTGGCACCACAAAGGCTTGACCTTGTTGCTATGAAAACTCATCATTTTGTCACTTCTGATTCTGATTTCGACGGTCTAGTATATAGGATGATGTTTACTGATGGGGATGAGAGGGAGATCCCTTTGCCACAATCTTCTTTGTTTAGTGTTCACAGGAGACCGTGGTCGCGCTCTAAGGAGGAGGTGGACGAGCAGCTCCGCTTGTTGGGGTTCCACGAGCAACATCAGGAGGATGTACCCTCCTACGATTACTCCGCGCACTACGGAGGGACGTACTCGAGCTCGCACCAGGACAAGGGTACCTCCTTGTCGTACCACGGTGACACTTCATCCTGGCCAGCTTGGGATTGATACCCACTTAGGCCAAAAGCCTAAGCTTGGGGGGAGGTGCGCCGACATCGCGCTCATCTTCATATCATGTTGTGTCGATACTTTGTGCATTCATGTTTTGTTCTCGTTTTAGTTTTTGTTTTTTTGCTTTCGCGTAGACATCACCATCCAACTACATCTATGACTAATAATCCACCTTCAGGTTATCATTCGAACCCCCTCCAGTATTAAGTTGCAAGCAATAGATTATTGCTTTACGAATTGCGTGTAAAGTAAACAATACGATTGTTCTATGAACAAAGCGTTGTTGTTTTCTCCCTAGTAGCAACAGCACATCTAGTTCCTTAGAGATTTCTGTCACTTCCCCAGATTCCAAGAGGCATGAACCCACTATCAAGCATAAATACTAACTCTTGGAGTTGCTAGCATCTACTTGGCCAAGATAGCTACTAACAACGGAAAGCATGCAAGATCGCAAATAACAAAGACATGATAGAATCAATAATCAATCTGAAATAGCATCTCAATATCCATCGGATCCCCGCAAACACAACATGCAGAATTACAAATAGATGATCTTGATCATGAACGGAGCTCACAAGATCTAGACATGAAAGCACAAAGGAGGAGAACCAGCCATCTAGCTACTACATGGATCTGTAGTCCAAGGATGAACTACTCACGCATCACACCGGAGGCTTGCATGGTGATGAAGAAGGCCTCCAGGGTGAATTCCCCTCTCCGGCAGGGTGCCGGGAAGAGCTTCAGATCCCTCCCGATCTAGGGATGGAGATAACAGAGGCTACAGACTCTTTCGTGGATTTTTGATCGGGTACTTAGGGTTTTAGTCCTGAGGGCATCTTATAGGTGGAAGGAGAGGCCGAGGGGGTGCCTGGGCTGGCCACACCACCCCCTGGCGCGGGCCAAGCCTGGCCGCGCGGCTAGGTGGTGTGGCCACCCTCTGGCCCTTCTCCATCTCGTATTCTAGCATCTAATGACTTCCGGAAAAATAGGCACTTTGGCTTTTGTCCCGTCCAATTCCGAGAATATTCATTTTCTTACTTTCCTGGAACCAAAAACAGCAGAAAACAGGCAGCTGGCACTGTGGCTCTTGTTAATAGGTTAGTCCAAGAAATCATATGAAAAGTACTCCAAAGTGTGGACAAAACACAAGAAAGTGGATAAAACTAAGCATGGAACATCAAAAATTATAGATACATTTGCAATGTATCAACATCCCCAAGCTTAACTCCTGCTCATCCTCGAGTAGGTAAATGATAAAAAGAAAGAATAATTTTTGAGGTGACATGCACCATCAAAGACTTGATCAAAGTATTTGTAAAACATTCAAAGCTGGGATCATAGTACTTCAATCATAACATGAAAGACAAAGTTCTAGCAATAATCAAAGAAACTATGATGCAACATGAAAGGCACAAACAAAAGATTCATGAATAATAATGCTTTGCAAGACGTTTGTTTGATTCACATAAAGAAAACATATCATAATAGTATTCAGCTTGTCCCTCATAGAGTAGCAAATATAAATGCATATGACACCTTCAAAGTTCATAAGAGTGACTAGATACAAATAGTTTAAAACAAGCAATATCAAGTTATGCATCAATCAACTAGTCTTGGGACAATGCACATAGAACTAAGAATGGCAACTATGCTCTCAAAGTAGGTGCATAAAGGTAGAAGGTGGAGACTCAATATAATGGTGGAAGAAAGGCCTTCATAAAAGGAAGTAGGGATTCAAGTCTCATAAAGAGCTTCCAAAAATTATGGTACTTATAGCTTTCAGCTCTCATTGCCCCTATCATAAGCATCTTGAAGGTGATTAAGGTTAAAGTGACACAACTAAGAGGATATGCTTGACAAGTTATAAACCGAAATCTCATGCCCCTTACTTACGAAGACCGATCCTCATGCTACTCAACTTTAGTCACAAGTAAGATCTTGTCATTGTAAGTACATATGTATCATAAAGAATCGCCAACGGGGTACCCCTTGCACATGATACGGGAGCTTTCCTATAATCAAAATGATAAGGCAAGCAGACAATGAGCATCTCAGTGATCTTTTTATTTGCTATTTGCATAGGTTTTTATTGAGGATGCTTCATAGAGTTCTCATTATCGTGATGCTGCAAGTTTCCACCGTGATTAGGCATGGTTTAGGCTAGCGGCCCAGGCGTTTCTCTAACACACATACAAACTCCATGATCTTACAAGTTCCACTTTTATTTCACACCGCCGAGATCCGTAAGCAAAAGACCATGATATCAACGGGGTACAAAGTACAAGTGCAATGTTGAAAGCGTTCCCCATGAAACATGGTTCTGCTAATTTCAACTTATAAAGCGCAAGCACATATGCAACAAAGAAGGACCCAATGGTTCAAGTTTATTAGATGCAAAAAAGTAAAGTGTGCCATCAAGTTCGTGAGAGCTTTAATCACTAGTTTTCTCATAACAAGTTTAATTTGCAAGGTAAACAAAAGCATGAATATACTTGGAATAGCATAAGCTAGTAGGTAGGTATGGTGGACTCTTTGGAATAACTTGGTTTAGGGAGTTGGATGCATGAGTGGAACTCATACTTGGTTGTGGAGGCTAGCAAAAGACCGGGAGCGACAAACTAAGAGAGCAATAATGGCCATAATCATGCAGAGCGACAAAACATCATTGATCAAAGCATAAAGTGATACTACAAGTTGAAAACTAAAGGATCATAAAGGCTATGGTGACTTGATATAGTCATAACATGGTGTGAGCATGCGCCAAGTCAACCCAAATAAAGCATCAAAGGAGAATACCACTATACTATGCTTTAATATGCTAAAACAACGCATGATTCATCCAAGGCACATTAAGCAATATCAATTGTTTATAACAAGTCATGCTACAGAAAAGAATACTAAGCATAAAGCCAAAACAATATCAAGCATGGCATGACAGAGCATAGGCCACAGTCAAAAACGAGCTCTTTTTACCACAAAAGCATGAACTTTCCTACTCTTTTCCAAACCAAACCAAACTATTTGCAAACCAATGTATGAAATAGGGGATCCAACCAATTTATTCAGAAAACTAAGCAAACAAAATCAAACGAAAAGAAAAACGAAAACGAAAAAGAAGACGCTCCAAGAACAACACAATTGTGCATGAAACAATAAAAATGAAGCGTTTGGAAGAAACCTGGAATTTTTATTGATGAAGAGGGGGATGCCTTGGGCATCCCCAAGCTTTGACGCTTGTACTTCTTGGATATTTCTTGGGGTGACACGCGTGGCATCCCCAAGCTTGAGCTTTAGTCCATCCTTCATCTCATTACTCATTCCTTCCATACACCTAAATTTTTTCCTTCATACAAAACTTCACACAATCTTTATTAGCAACATTAGTGCACTCAAGATAAATAAGTCTTAAGGTTCAGTTCTAACACCAAATAAACTTCCATTAGAACACTAGCTACTATAGCACTTCCCTCAAAAAGCTCAATTCCCCAAAAGAACTCAAAAAGAAACCACAAGAAGCAAATGCAGAAAATGGCAGAAATCTATCAAAACAGACCAGCAGGTAAATACGAATTTTTTCGAAGATCTTATGTTGCTCAAATCAAAAAGTGTTGAACTAACGAAAGTTAGATAACAACCTGGGGCAGAAGCACAAAAATTCACGCCTCAAATAGACGTTCAGAGATTTTACACGAATATTTACAGTGAAGCACAGAAATCTGTTTCGGGACAGCAACTTTCTCGATCATTACTTCTCTCTCATTAGAGGTTACTCTTGGCACAAAAAGCAAATAAAAAGGATAAGGAGCGGTTATTACAGAGGTAATAACTTCCAAGACTCATCTAAAACTTTTGGATTATCTCCCAATAAGTACTTTTCTTTAACGCCTTTAAGTTAGGCATAAGAAGCAACAAAGAATCAAGTGTTCTCAAATGAAGAAGCATTAAGACCAAATTTCTTGCCCTTACATCTCTTAATTTTATGCTTAACCTTGGGAAAAATATGATTGTTTGGTGGAGAAGAAAGGTGCATGGTCCCCTTTCCCACATCCATTATTGCTCCAAGAAGTTCTAATAGGGACCTTCCAAGTGTAATTTGTCCTTTTCTTGCACATTCAATGATAAGATAATCAGTAGAAATCATTTTCCCAAGGATCTTTGTAAACACTCCTTTGGCTATTCAATAGGTAATACGGTAGCATTATTAGCAAGAGATATTTCTTTTCCTCCTTTAGTAAGCACGCAAGTATTCAGAGATTCATAAATATCTTTGGGCATAAGACAAAATTCAGAAATGATATCACAGCGAGCTTGAAAAGTTTCAGTGTTTATCTCAATCTTTACTGTAGGGAGCCACTTTGATGGTTCAGAATTTATTGGAACATAATTTTGATGCTCCCTAAGCATATTATAGCAATCTTTTAAGCTAGCAGTGTCAGTCTCAAGAGTGTTCAATCTAGCAAATATTTTTGCGAAAAAAATATCAGTTTGGCTAGGCAAGTTGTAAGTGAGGATCAATTTATTTATAGCATTAATAGCATCATCCTCATTACATTGGAGGAAATCTCCTCCCACAACAACATCTAAAGCATATATATAGCAAAGAGCAATTCCAAGGTAAAAACTGCTAAGGAACAAGCTTTGAGTCATTTTAGGCTCAGTTTTTTCATGTAGATCAGAGATTCTAGATAAAGCTTCTTTAAAACTTTCCTCAATTCCTTGTTTAAAAGTGAAAGTCATTTCCTCGAGTGACATAGTGATTGGAGCAAGGCTAGACATAATGGCAACTTAGGATAGGAACTAATTTTTTTGTGTTTTCAAATAAGAAAGCAATCTAGTAAAACTAATTTTTTTGTGTTTTTGAATAAAAACAAGAAAATAAAGCAAAAAGAAACTTAAGCAAAACAAAATAACAAGTAAAGAGATTGGTTATGAGGGACTCCCCTTGTGAAGATGTCCTTAACTCCCCGGCAACGGCGCTAGAAACATGCTTGATGGCTCAGTGTCGGCGCTAGGAAAATGCTGGTGCGATGTTGATGTAGAGCTCGTTGTGAACCCCAAGAGGAAGGTATGATGAGCACAGAAGCAAGTTTCCCTCAGTTATGAAACCAAGGTTTAATCGAACCAGTAGGAGCAAGGAAACACCCAAAGGTGTTGCTAGCTGAGCCTTGGCAGGGCGCACTACCGGTGCAAGTAGCAACGTGGAGACCTGCACAACACAACCACAGAACTTTGTCCCCAACTTGCGATGAGGTTGTCAATCTAACCGTGTTTTGCGGAAAAGAAAGGATTAAACGTATCGAATGGAAAGAAGTAATAGTTTGCAGAAAGTAAACACAAAGTAGTAAACAGTTTGTAGATTGAATGTAAAAGACAAGGACCGGGATCCATAGTTCACTAGAGGTGGCTCTCCTTAAGATAGATAACATGCTGGGTGAACAAATTATAGCGGGGCAATTGACAAACATCGAGAAAGCAATACATGCATATACTAATCATCTTGACTCCTTTGAGACTTGATTGGGAATTACAACATTATACATAGACCGCCATCCAACTGCATCTATGACTAATAATCCACCTTCAGGTTATCATCCGAACCCCCTCCAATATTAAGTTGCAAGAAACAGATTATTGCTTTACGAACTGCGTGTAAAGTAAACAATACGATTGTTCTATGAACAAAGGATTGTTCTTTTCTCCCTAGTAGCAACAACACATCTAGTACCTTAGAGATTTCTGTCACTTCCCCAGATTACCAGAGGCATGAACCCACTATCGAGCATAAATACTAACTCTTGGAGTTGCTAGCATCTACTTGGCCAAGATAGCTACTAACAACGGAAAGCATGCAACATCACAAATAACAAAGACATGATAGAATCAATAATCAATCTAAAATAACATCTCAATATCCATCGGATCCCCGCAAACACAACATGCAGAATTACAAATAGATGATCTTGATCATGAACGGAGCTCACAAGATCTAGACATGAAAGCACAAAGGAGGAGAACCAGCCATCTAGCTACTACATGGATCCGTAGTCCAAGGATGAACTACTCACGCATCACACCGGAGGCTTGCATGGTGATGAAGAAGGCCTCTAGGGTGAATTCCCCTCTCCGGCAGGGTGCCGGGAAGAGCTTCAGATCCCTCCCGATCTAGGGATGGAGATGACGGAGGCTACAGACTCTTTCGTGGATTTTTGATCGGGTACTTAGGGTTTTAGTCCCGAGGGCATCTTATAGGCGGAAGGAGAGGCCGAGGGGCTGCCTGGGCTGGCCACACCACCCCTGGCGCGGGCCAAGCCTGGCCGCGCAGCCAGGTGGTGTGGCCGCCCTCTGGCCCTTCTCCATCTTGTATTCTGGCATCTGATGACTTCCGGAAAAATAGGCACTTTGGCTTTTGTCCAGTCCAATTCCGAGAATATTCATTTTCTAACTTTCCTGGAACTAAAAACAGCAGAAAACAGGCAGCTGGCACTGTGGCTCTTGTTAATAGGTTAGTCCAAGAAATCATATGAAAAGTACTCCAAAGTGTGGACAAAACACAAGAAAGTGGATAAAACTAAGCATGGAACATCAAAAATTATAGATACATTTGCAATGTATCACTTGTATGGGAGGCCACGGTGGGATGTGGTTTTTGTAGTCCCATGCTCCCCACCACTAGGACCCGAGTTCTAGCCTCTTGAACCAAGATGAGCATACAGCCACACGGGGCCTGGAAAACCTCACAAGTAACTAACTTGCCTAGTAGATTCTATGAGTCCATAATTCGGGCGTTCCATTTGACATATGCATAGAAAACATTTTGAAAGGTTTGGCGGCTCAAGGTGCATCATAATAGGTAGGTAAGCGTGGACGGGGTTGCTTGGGCTAGATGGCGCCCCTGATAAACCAAGCTCGCCTCACATCTCTAGGGACCGGCTTCAGGATTTGACCTGTTACGACGGAACCCTCCTTAAGGCGTGACTCATGGTCTCGGCGAAAGAAAGGTAAAGGTCGTGTCTAATCACCCTCCATCGGCCTTCCAAGGAAGAGGGCTAATGAACTGGCATTAATAGTCGGTTAGTACGTGTGGGTAAAGTTGTACACCCCTGCAGGGTTAAATCTTTTTGAAAAGTCGTGTCTACAGTTATGGACGACTTGGGAACAAACATGAAGATCATAGATAACATTAACCTAATCGTAAAAACTTGGTAGTTCAACGTGTGCTTAAGGAATGCTTCCTCATGGGTACGAGGGGGTGATCCTAGTGAGGAGATGATGAAGACTTGGTGGATATCAAAGATGATGATCAATTCTTTGGAGATGTCGCCCTCTTATCCCTTTTTAAAATATTCTGATTAGACAAGCTTCTTATCCGTCTTGTTTTATAAACAAAGATGGCTTTATACAAAATAACCTCACCAGCCATAAGTCTTGCAGAGTACACCCTGTACTCACCCTTGCTTTGTTGATACTTTCGTAGCAGAGTAAATGTTCCCTAAAGACGAGTTAGGTACGACATCGACATCGACGAGTAGCTTGAGGTTCCCGGACGGCGGCCTGGAATTTATGGGCTGGAACGTCATCGTTATGCTTCAGACCTCTTAGGATATTTGTTAAGTTTGCTATACTTAATAGCATAATTTTCCTTCCGTTGTTTGATGTTTATGGTCAGTGACCTCTACTTGTAATATTTTGGTTCTTCGCTCAGTTATGAGCTTGCTGTAATATTTTTTGTGTCGTAGGGTTATTGTTATGTTACCGATTTATCACTGGATATCCTCGAGCTCTAGGTTAAGTTATGTCAGACTAAAGTCTGGATTTGTCTAACCCTGATCTCGGGGGTGTTACACTCAACCTCTTCCATGAGCAAGCATGATCAGAAGTGCCAGGTTGTATGGTGCCGATGATTAGTAAACAAATGCAGTAGTTTATTTATACTCTAGTGCAAGTAGGAGACTGTTGGAAATATACCCTAGAGACAAACAATAATACAAATTATTATCATATTTCACAAAGCTTATAATTAGGTTTTATATCATGTTATAACTATATTGAAAGGAAACATCAATACACGTGTGATATGTAAACAACTAGCAGTTCCCGGTGAATCCCTAGTCACTAGTTCATTGGTCAACGGATGGTCAAGGTTTCTTGATCATGTGGCATTTATGGTTGTTGATAATGGAGTCACCTCATTGGGAGAACGAGATGATGAGCAAACCCAATCTAAGCATCGTAACACGATCATGTCACAAAGTTCAAGTTATGATGATTAGGAAACGCAGTGTCTTGTTTCTTAGACCGTGAGACCATATTAATCACTGTCACCTGAGAGTGTCTTGATTGCATCAAACATCACTCAGTTAAACAATGATCATAAAGGTGTCTTCAGGTATTCAAAGGGGCATGTAGAGTCCTATGTGTCAAGAGAGGGATTTGTCCATCCGCGTGACGGAGAGATACTCAAGGGCCCACTCGGAGAAGTTATATACATAAAGCTACGTGGCATGTTACTAGGTCACGGGGATATCACTTTTTGAAACGAGTTAATTAGCATTTGTTGGTAATGAGATTGAACACGACATGGTGATGTTATTGATCAGATCTTGGACAATGCAAGTATCGCAAAGGCAAAAGGAATAGAGCATAGTGTTCATGTTTCAACGACAAAGGTTCGTGGAATGCACATGGGTCATCATGGGCATCCAAGTCCTGTTGATGATCATTGGTACGAGAGGGATCTCAATCATGTCTGGAGTGTTCCCGAACTATGGGGTATCATGCTTAAGGGCTAGATGATGCTCGGAGATTATTTTGGTATCGTCGGAATCAACGAAGAAAAGAAAGAGAGAAAATCGGAAGGATTCCAGGAAAGTCCGGAGGATGTCCGGAGTGGGATGGAAGGAGTTCCATAGCCACGGGAGTTGAATAATATGTGATTAAATGTTAAATATTTATTTAATTATTTATTCATAATTATTTAAATAAAATAAAAGGAATTAAAATGGTTAAATACCTAATTGGGCTAAAATCCCTAGGGGAAAAGGCCCATGAGGAAAAAGACCAAAGGGAGGAAAGGGAGGAGGGGCCGCATGGGCTCCATGCACCCATCAGCGCGGCCCATGAGGGCGTTGGCCGGCCGGCCACCCCCTTCCCCTCTCCTCTCCCTTGTTTAGTCCCACATGGCTTAGCTAAAAGTTATGAGGTCATTTTTTCCCTATATATTGAGAGGTATTAGGAGGAAATAAGTACACCAAAAATAATAAAAAGTTCCCTCTATTTGGGGAGACCTCAAGTTATTTGTCTGTCTCTCTCCCAAGACCGTGGTCCCAAGTCTGGACTACTCGAACAGGATAATTCTTCACTGCATAGCGTCGTTGTGCTGTGGGATTCGGATCCAGAAGATCTACTTCCGCGATCTCTGCTGGATCGGAGGAGCATGAGTCATTATCAAACACCCTCGGAGGTGCTGCACTTGTGGCACTAGGATTTGTTGGAGCCACAAGAGTCGTCGGACTTCAAAATGACCCTGAGGTCGGCGTCGGTACGACTACATCAACCATGTTCTCCTGAACGTTGATAAGGCTTTTTGATCTTCAACCGGTAAGTTCATCAAAATCCCCTCATGTTACTGCATTACTAATAGATAGATCCTGGCATTAGGGTTTTTGACGGAGGAAAAATTTATTGTTTTTAGGCCCGAACCCCTACACTCACATGTACCTTCTTAACCCTTGCTAGACTCTCAGTACCAAGAAGAGACGGCCATCTATGCAACCTGGCAGGAGGATATCTTCCATGAGGGACCAGACTTATCCAAAGGCATGGAGGGTGTATGTTGCATCATCGCTTACAGAGCCGAGAATGAGGAGTATGAGCAGTAGTCAACCTAGAATAGTGTAGTTGAGCCGAGCAACCCACACGTCTACTAAATAAGCCATTGAGCTTGTGTGATGTTAAGTTTGCTACTTTCATTTGTTTTTAAGTTGTCTAAAGTTAGTTTGGAGTATCGAGATATCCTAAGTGGACCGAAGAGGATCTCGAAGCCGTTGTACATTTTTAGTTTGTAATAGTAAGTTCAGAATATTTGAAATCACAGTATTTCTGTGGTAGCACTCTGTGATATGTAATATTTAATTATTTATAGAACGATGCTCAATGAGTGTTATATCAACAACTTGCTTATTACAACATGTAGTTATGCTAGATCGCCACAATTTATATCTCCTAGCACTTGCTTAGGCAATTTTCTTAGAAGGTACTCCTCTCACCTCTATCTCGTGGACTTCTTGAGGGGACATTTGTCCGCCTCATCCACGAGTTGCCAAAAAATTATCTTGCTTCTCTGCTTCTCCGTGTAGGTGACGATCTACATCCTATAGTTGCATTTCTATGCAAGTCCACTAATCATTTCATTTGTATTTGTTTTTAGCTTTGATGTGTTTATATACTCTTATATTGATGATATTTATGTGCAGTATTCTCTTGAGAAGTGAAGAATTGCACTTCACTTGATGAAATGAATAACTGCACCTCTCTCGAGCAAATCAAAAATTGCACGTCAAGGAGTTGTTTGCAAGCGGCTCAAGTTGAAACCATAAGAGAGGGTGGTTGTGGTATTATACTTTTCGGAGCTTCTCGCTAAGACAACGACGCAACCAAGAAAACTAAATTATCTATTTTGTGTATGTATCTCATTTGTATAGTTAGCACAGAATCCATTTTGAAATGTTGTATATGTGGTGTAGGAACAATGCAAATAAATATAATTGATATCCTAATATTATGTGTTGCTGCTATAACTGGACAAAGATCAACATGTATCATTGTTCTACAGTTAAAACATGTGCAATATTAGCAACCAATTGAATTAAACCATGTGTGAGAGGATCTAAACATATACGATGAAATAATAAACATTTTTTGCGATCTTTTAAAAACGCACATGCAAAACTATGGATAATCTTTTGTAAAATCCCTTATATTCGTACACGCTTGCCTTACGAAAATCATGTGTGAAGTAGAACCCTTTCGCACACTGGTTCAATTACCGTATGCACTTTCACCCATGCATAATAACGATTCGATTCGCCGTGTGTGACAAGACGATTTCAGCTATGTGTGAAGACATATTCTATACTAGTGAGGGAAGTCTCATTTGGAAATTAGTTAAACAACAAATTTTGAAGAAGGGGGCAATATATATGGAGCCCGTACTTCATGAAACCTTTTTTTGATAGAAAAAAGGGAAATCATATTTAAAGTGTCAAACAATTCTGAAGTTTCTCTAGATGTTTTCTACAAACTTGCAATTTTTTGCTGAATAATCCTTTGTATTTTTAGCTACCAAAAAATAATAATTATGCCTCTAAATAGGCAAATGAAAAAGTCATTTTTTTGTCTCTTTGTTGTGTAAGTCACATCTCAAAAGACAATTCTATGAAACTTTAAACGTACATACTAGAAATATATTGTGTACTTGTGTATTTTTTAAAATTTTGAAGTGCAAAAAAAACAATTTTTATTTTTAAAACACAGACTTCCTGTATCTCGAGCTCGATTTAAAGTTTCTAATTTTGAAGTTTAACTATTCTCATGCCCAGCCCGCTGTTCAAACCACGCCTAATATTTGCATGAATGCTTCTCCTAAGGTTGTGGTAAATTGAGAGGAAAGTTGCGATCTTTAAATATTCTGTGTCGATGAGTCGAAATGATAGCGATATGCGTTGGTAGTCTCCCTCTTCTACTCTAGCTCCTTGTTGTAGCCGGTCGACGTTGCGAGGCAAGCCCACTTGCGGCAGCGGACGGAGGCGGTGTGGTTGCCAACTTTGTGTGTAGGACCACGTTACACTCGGGACTGGGAGGGTCCGATCACCCTACCTTCATTATCACGTCGCAAATTGAGTTATCGTCTCTTGTAGTCTTGTTTAGAGGAGGTTTGTTGGCAGGGTTTACCCGCAATGTCATGTAGCATGCTTAGCCAACGAGGTCTACGTGGCTATTGTGCGGCGTTCACTGGGATGTTACAGTGTGCTATGACCTGGAGGCGATGAGATCATGCTGGGGCAAAAGTCTAGCCCGCTGCAACCATGGCTAGCCAATAGCGACGATGTGCCCTTTGTGTTGTTTCCTTCTTGAACGTCATGTTGGATCCACCCATCCTCCTTGGCACTCTGGGTGTAAACTCTAGATCCATTTCGGATCGGGCGACAGTAGTGCTTCGACGCCTTGCGCTCCCTAAGGCTTTGTATTGGCCATCCACGGTCCCTCTGCTCTTCCAGTGGTGACGATGATGTTCCGCAGAAGTCAGGCCACCGCTAGGGATAGGATGGTCTCGCCAATGATGGGGATTGACGGTGAAACTATAACTCTATGCGGGTCAAGTTGAGTCTACGCCTCTTGTTAGTGATCCAGCTTATTTGAGAACCGGTTGTTAGCATAAAACTACCACAATCTGACCAAAATTTCAGAAATTTACCATTTTACGTTTTTGCTGCAAAAACCTATCAGATTTCGAGTCGGTTCTCTCAAATAACACTAAATTCGGTTTGAACACGAATTGACACAGTTTCTGAGATGGCTGGCCCACCTGCAGCGATGATGTGGTGACGGGAGACGACGACCGTTAACGGCAGTTGTGGAACCCCACTTTTGCGCGTAAATTTTGAAAAACCACCACCTTTTTTGCTTAATATTCAAAAAATTACCACCTTTCAAAAAACTTTTGTTTGTTTGCGAACGCCCATAACTTTTGAATACAAATTCAAATAGAATTTTTTAATGCAAAAGTGCTAAAAGTTTAAATATTTTTAACATAAACTTGGTTCACTATTTTAGATAATTAAAATATTGTGAATACTCTCTCCGTCCCGGTTTATTAGTCACGCACGTAGTTTAAGAATAATTTTGACTATTAATTTTTGTTAAGAAATTTTACATAATATGTCACAAAAATTACACCATCGGATTCATCTTCAAAAGAACTTTCCAATGGTATATTTTTTGCGACACATATTGTATATTTTATTGACTAAAATTGATGGTCAAACATTTTCTTAAACTACGTGCGCACCTAATAAACCGGGACGGAGGAAGTACTTAAAATTGCTTCCACCAGTAATGCAAACTTTGAAAAATTATAAGTTTAATTATATAACTCCAAATAATAAATAATATGTCCAAATTTATTAGAAAAATCCAAGTAATTCATTTCTAGCATACATCATACGTGAATCTATGTTTATTATACAACTCTGACGGTGACAGTCCACGTACGTTGTTGCTAGGGTCACGTTGTTTAACACGTTTGCGGTGAAGGACGTCGACGCATTGAGAAGCACGTGCAGCTCGCCTACAAGGAGGTGAGTGTGATCGATCGACTATGTCTTTTTTTCATGTCACGAGAAGTGCATGCATATATTAATTGGTCGTCAACTCGTAGCACTTGACCCGACACACGTCTTCTAGCTGCTATCCTTTTTTCCTTCCTCGTTTTCCTATCTTTTTTTAACACATTTTTTTCAATCTTAAAAGAAAGAAATGCATGTACGTGTACGTGTACATGTATATATGTACGGCGACGAGACAAAATCCAGCGATCAACCTAGCAAGGCTCCATTTCTTCATTTTGATTCATCGTACATGCCAGACCCGGGCCTATGGTAGTGTAACTATGCGGTTGCACATGGCTGGGGGCCCCAAATTTTCTACTACTCCTTGTATGCTTTGGCAGCCCATCAATTATTTGGACATTTGAGTTGAGCTGAATTCTGCGTGGGGTGCCTACACGTGATGCCGTGTACGAGTCCCCGACCCAGCTAAAAGCCCTTTCCGTTGATCCATGTGCTAGCCTAGAAGATTTTCTCAGTAACTCCATAAATAGTTTACCCCTCAATCTGATCGATTTCTCAGTAACTAATTTGGTTTGACTAAGATCTATAGTCTGGTTCATTAGTATACTAGCATAGTAGCTTGCACTATGGCATTAAATCAATTTACTAAATCATGGTTAGACGAGGCTTGGTCGTCTCCCTCACCCTGCTACAGTAGAGAGGACAAATTTTTGCCTCCTCCGGGAGATCCACCATGTTCACCGGCAAATCGGGGGATTTCTCGTCCTCCGCCAACCGCTCCGGTGGCGGGAGGACAGGGAACCCCCGATTCCCTGCTATACATAGCGCAGGCGTCTCTGGGTTCCCGCTCGCCGGCATCTAGGAGGTGGTGGCTCCGGCGTCGCGGTTTTTGGTGGCCGCGCTGTGCCCCTTCGTTGGTGGAGGTCGTCTAGCACGCGTCGTGCTCGGGCTCATCGGTCCGCGGATCGGTTTAGTCCTCTTCCCCCGTTCCAGATCGAAAGCGGTCGACCTGGATGGAGTTCAGATCGAAGGTGGTGGTGATCTTTAGCACGGCGATGGAGAAGGCGGCGCTGGGTGTAGGTCATGTTGGGCCATTGAACGGCGACTTCCCGGTCGCCAAGGGGCTGCTTCCAATCCAGGCGTGTAGTGGAGCAGCGGCGGATCCAGCGCACCACCGGCTCATCCTCGTTGGCATTGACATCGGATTGCAGAAGGACCTATTTGTAATTTCCTTTTTTCTGTTATGCCTTTTCTATAATATTTCTATGATTATCAATACTACCTTCTCGCAAAAAAATCATTTAACAAAGGAGGTACTTCTTAACAAAAATGAATTTCCAGCCCACTATTTTCTATACTTATTTGTTGTTGATTCAGCAAAAGTGTTCATGAAAAAAATCTGTTTGCAAAAGAAAACAACTTTTTCATCTTTGGATGGTAAAAATACGAGATAATTAGAGATCCCGCTAATTACTTTCATCTGCTACGGCTATTCACGTTTCAATTAACCTCCATGTAATGAAATGGAGTTTTCTCACATGAAAAATTAATTAAAATTGCTCGACTAGGTCTATTTACTATGGGATGTCCAATTCCTGGATCTGCCCTTGCGCATTAGCGACGTGAGAAGTCGAGCCTCGGACCACCACCGTCGTTTTTCTGGTGTTCTATTTTCTAGCAAGATGGGGCCCATTTTAAAGTTTCGCACAGGGCCCCGAATTATGCCGGCCCAGCCCTGGTGCATGCATACATGGGCCAAAAAGACATACACCCAATTTATGCGGCTCCAATGACTCTAGAATACATTAACATGTAAGAATAAATAAAATAGCACACATTTGTCATTAGGTTTGCATGCATAATCAAAATATCCGAGGGGAACATAAGTTATTCATGCACGATGGATGTTAGAAAGGGATTTCTTGGATTTTTCTGATAAATTTAGACATATTTATATTATTTAGAGTTATATAATTAAAGTTATGATTTTCAAAGTTTTCATTACTAATAGGAGCAATTTTAATTGTTTGCATATTTTAATTGTTTGCATATTTTAATTTTCTGAAATAGTGAACCAAGTTTGTATTGGAAATATTCAATCATTTCGAAGCACTTTTTGTATTAAAAGTTTTTCCATTTGAATTTATATTCAAAAGTTATGGACGTTCAGAAATAAACCAACGGTTTTCTAAAAAGTGGTAGTTTTTCGAATATTAAGCAAAAACGTGGTGTTTTTTCGAAATTTACGCACAAAAGTGTTGTGGCCGACGTCTCCCGCCGCCATGTCAGCACTGCAGGTGGGCCAGCCATGTCAGAAACTATGTTAATTCGCGTTCAAACCGAGTTTAGTGCTATTTGAGAGAACCAACTCGAAATCCAGTAGATTTTTAAAGGGGTAGATTTCCGAAATTTTGCTCAGATTGTGGTAGTTTTATGCTAATAAGTCCTTTGAGCACCGGTGTTTATTTAGATTGAGAATGTGAAAACTATATACACAAATTTGTCCGGTACTTTCAAAATATTGTAATTTTGTTGGTCATTATACATTTACTATTGGTGATTATCGTTTCCGCATCATATATATTCGCCCACTACTTAGCCTATTGCAAACATGCAAGCTTTTAACGACTACTAGTTGAATGCCCGTGCGTTGCCATGGAACAACAATATTTGTAATTGTGTCCATGCGTTGTGCTGCCATCCTCCTAGAATCTCCGCCCCCTAGTTTCTATTCAGTTATCAAATGACTCATTTTAAAGTGGATTTATAGCATCGGTTAAATTGAATGCAAATTGAGATCATAGAAACACGAGCTTGTGATATAGCTACACCTAATTCTCGATCTGAAATATTAAAAAAGGAACCCTCACCTATTTATAATGAGCCGACCCTCCTATCGATCCGCAACGACCCCGTCTCTCCATTCCTCCTTTCTGGTTGGCACCTTCCTGGCTTCCTCCCGTCAGCAGCAACCGATCCACACAGTAACGACCACGTTTGCCTCCACCATGAGCTTCCCTCCCCCATCTCTTGTTATAGGGCAGAGCGCTTCCACGAAAACCAGCCATTGAGCTCGGCCCCGCGCCTCCTTCCTCTCCGACAAGCAGATGCCGCCCAAGGCGCCTCCTGTTCTGGCACCGCCTCGAGCTTTCGTCCCTAGCTCTTCCTCCCTCGAGCTCACCTCGCGTGTGCTCTGCACTGCAACGCCTCGCCGCTACAACACACACTGGTGGAAAAATGGCCTCTAGTCCCGGTTCATAAGGGCCATTGGTCCCGGTTCCCCAACCGGGACCAATCACTCGGGACTAATGCTAGTCCCGGTTCGCGCACGAACCGGGACCAATGGGTCTCCACGTGGGCAGGCGCGCGGGGGGTGGATCATTGGTTCCGGTTTGTGGAACAAACCGGGACCAATGGGTCTCCACGTGGCAGCGCCAGAGACGGGCGAGGGTGGATCATTGGTCCCGGTTCTTGGCATGAACCGGGATCGTTGGTCTCTATGCCGCGGCAGGGTTTTGTGCCGCAGCAGGATTTTCGGGCTATTTTTGTGTCGTGGCAGGGTTTTGTGCCGCGGCAGAATTTTCGGGTTATTTTTCTGCCGCGGCAGGATTTTTTTATCAATTTAATGGTACTACATATATACAACAATAATGAAACCACGATATATATTACACATCATGCATGATCACAAATATATACACCGTCTCATCCGTCTTCTTAGTCGAAACATATTATAATTACAAACAATACTCTCACATGAATTTGATCTAATTTACATCTTCTTTTTTATACTTCACCCTTCCAAATGAAGCGGGTAATAGTATTCTTATTTCGGATCTATGACTTGTTCTAACAAGAATCCGGCAATTTCCTCTTGAATTGCTTGCACGCGTTCTTGTGATAGAAGACCGTCCCGCATCTGTTCGATCTAATATAAAGAAGGGGATCAATATATATGAATAAAATTAAACACAATTGGTGGTACTAAAATAAAGTTGTGATTATTGTTTATCGTACTTTAATTTTTTTGATGTTCCGGTTTGCGCCCTTCTCTTTGGTCGTCTGGCGAATGAACTCACAGACTTAGTATCCACATAAGTTATTTCCGGCTTCCTGCCTCAAGCACTTTACGAGAATGGAGTTCAATCAAAATAATAATCAAGCATGATAATGGTGGTATTGAAACTAGAATCAAAGAGATGTGTGGATCTAGCAAGTAGTACTTACAGTCAATGGTTGAAATGTAAGCTCTGGCTTCCAAACACCCCTAGTTTTGGCGGTGCACCATTTCCAAGCCTTCTAGAGGCATTCCTACATGTTCGCTCACTTTTCTAATGGTGTGCGTTTCGAGTCTAAAACTTTTACTACTCCGGTGTCAACAGCAATGATTAACAGAATATAGTGGAAGCTTGACACACTAACAAAATATAACATGAGTCAATTATACGCTTAACATCGAGTAAGCAAAAATAGAATGTGTACAAGACAGTAACACTCACCCAGCGTTGTAAGGAAATAGTATTTCCCTTCTATTGCTGAAATACTTCAACGCTTGGAACAAGTTATCCCCTGTCTCTTTGGGATTTGTTTTTAGAGTAACTTCATGAACGAAATTACTGTCAAAAAATCCAAGGTCATAGATTTGTCCTTTGTTGCATTCATGAATCTTCATTCTGCATATATAATTAGTATAGTGATTAATAAGATTATACAAGCAACAAATGAGCTGAGCTAGAAAGACTTAATTACAGAAATTAATAATACTTACAAACAATAGGCACTGACGATAGTTTTGTCGAGGGCGTCTTGTTGGTAAAACTGAAATAATTCTGGAAATTCGATCAGTAGGAAGCCATCTCCATGACCGTAATGGTGGTGTTTATATGCAGCATAGATCCAGTTTTTGGAATCAGCATAGGCTTGGATGTACCAGTTATGCAATCTTCGCATTTTTGTTGGTAGATCTTTGACTAACTCGGGTTTGACGAGAGGAGCCCAGTACTGATACACATATGTTGTTTCTTGGTACCCCTCGAACTCATTCATACGGCTCATGTACTCAATAATAGACAGTCCATATAATTGGGTCTTTTCTCCGTACAGTTGAACAAACTCTGGATCAATGTTCGGATCATGCCGCTCCTGGACTCTCCACTCATTGGTATCATACACTTTGAGCGGTTCGATCGATTGATTTTTCTGTTGTCCGAGCTGGGCAACTTATTTCTCGACTCTCCGCTCTTTTGCCTCAGCCGACTTGGTAATAGAGCGATTATAGTCTAATGTGAGCGCTATGGGTTGGTGAAGCTGAATCTTAAGCGCGGCTGCTTTGGCTTTATCTTCTGGAGTGACCGGGAAATATGCCTCTATCGGCTTTTTCTTGTTAGCCATGTCAATCTTCCACTTTTCATAATGTGCAGCTGCGGCCGCATCAGTTTCCTCATCTGTCTTCTCGCAAGGTAGCTTCTTCATATTCTGATGAGGTACTTTTGGAAGGGGCGATAGCTTACGTTTCGGTGATCGGAACGTGCTCTTGCTGCTGCTGGTGGTGCTGCCCCCCTTAGTATACTTCCGCTTTTGTCTCTGAGGCTCAGGGGACGGAGAGGGCTGACGCGGCGGCAGAGACGGCTGAGGCGGCGATGGAGACAGTTACGCTGAGTGGTGAGGCGGTGAAGGCGACGGTTGCGCTGGAGAATGGTGAGGTGGCGGCGAAGATGGATTACTGCTCTAAGGAGTGGGTGGCCTTGGCGGGTACATAATTTGGAAGCATGATGCGCTCCTATGGCCATAGAATAGTCCCCCCTTTGGCTTCTCCTAGTTGAGTCAGCTCCATATCTTCCCCTGCAGGGTGGTCTAGCTTCAGCTCCTCAAAATCTTCCTTCACCTCATCCATCATGACGACAGTGTACCCTTTTGGAACCGGTCTGCAATGCCAAGTTGGGTTAGGCGCAATTGGTACCGCCATGCCGACCGCCGCCGTCACCCTTAAGTTCATAACCTCCAACTTTAGCTCACAAGTTGTTGACTCCGTGATATCATCCACTGGGTAGCATTTAGGAGGAGATGTTGTCGGTGCATCATCATCAACATCATGGAGCTGCGTGGAAGCGACGCTGCTTTTCTTATTCGATAGGGCGCCGGTACCCTCGAATGCAGCTTCTACCACGTGCCGCTGAGATTGGCCGCTAGTACCTTGCTGGCTAAGTCTGTCGAGTTGATCCTGGTGCCGCTTTAATGCTTCTTCTACATTATGCAGACGGTCTGCAGCGGCCGCTTTCTCAGCTGCCTCCCTTTCCTTTCTCCTCTGATGGCTTTTATCGGGATATCTCTTCATTTCCGGGGGAAGGAAACCTTCCACGGCTTGGAGCCTGGTGTGCCTCGTGCTCGTCTACCGTTTTTAGGATTTTTAAGGGCGCGTGTGAGCTCATCATTCTCTCTATCGGGAACGAACCGTCCCGCTGCAACATCATCTACTGCATTTCTAATATCGTCGATGGGCAGTAGGGGATCATCTTTGTGTTTCTGATTATATATTGCCCTCCCTTCTTTGTCCAACATGCCCCCATGGCCGTAAAACCAGTTTCTCGCCCGTGGTGTCCATGTTGCGGGCTCTGGTCTGATCCCGGCAGCTATGTAATTGACCTCAAGTGCATCCCACTTAGGCATGCAACCGGCGTAGCCATTAGGCCCCATGTTATGAAGGTACATTTTCTTAGCAACGTTCTCCATATTTATTCTAGACCTTTCCTTAGCTTTCTCCGATGTCTTATACTTCACAAAATCCTCCCACAGATGTCTTAACTTAGCATAGCTAGCTTCATTGAAATTCGGAGTCTTCTCTACCTTGACAAAGTTATTGTACAGTTTCTTCTTCCAGTTCTTGAATGCATCGGCCATCTTGCTGAGAGTAAACTTCTTGACTCTTTGCACAAGCTCCATTCTTGCTCTTTCCTCCTCATCTAGATTCACATCTGGCATCGGCAGGAGGAAATTAGTCATGAGCTTCTCAAAAAACTTATCTTTGGCGTTGTCGCCGACATACGGGACTCCACCGCCGCTTGGTCGATTCCATTCTTGAACGGTGATCGGGATGTAGTCCCTCGCAAGAACTCCGCATTGCTTGACAAATTTTCTTGCGACATCGACGGGAGCTTGTGGTTCGCCATCTACACCGACCACGTCGATCCTATACCTCATAGTGTCATCCAACTTTTTGTTGGGCCTCGTTTCGTTCTTACGGAAGAAGTTCTCGATCCGGAGAGATAAAAGAAGAAAGAATATTAATATATGCATGTATATATATAGACAGCAACATTTTAATTACAAAAATACATATATACACCTCGCCGGTGTTTGTGAGATTTAAGGTTCCACCGGAGCCATCGCCTTCTTCCTCATCGGCTTCTCCCATGTCCCAGGCTTCGGCTTCTACCTCACCGGAGCCGTCTCCTCGGTTGAGAGACTCATCTCTCTGACTAGAATCGTTCAGAAACTCACTCGTGACATCGATATCGATATCTTCATTTTCACAGATCATTCCTTGGAGGATGTTTTCCTGATGTGTTGGATCCATAGTATCTGCAAAGATGATGTTCTGAAATTACATATTAAGTTTATGACAAGAAAGGGGAAACAACAATCAACACATGGCATCGATAATGATATGACAAGTTAAACATAGTTGAAATTTAACCCTAAGGCATGCTTGGCAATTTAAGTGGGATCCGAGGGGTCCAAACCCTAATACAGGAGAGACCCTCGAATCACCTACGAGGGTTCATTTGTTCTTCTAATTAAACTTGTGATTAAAGTTATTGAACAATACATGATATTGATGGTAAAGTGTAGATCTTATTTTTCTGAACATTTTGATATATTATTTGTATTTTTCTGACTTATAAATAATTACTTATTAAGTTTATAAGATTTATCCTTTTTCTAAAATTATTAAAACAATTATTAAACTTTTATTGCGTCAGCATAGGTAAAGGCTGACGTCACCTAAGGCTGGGGAACCTTTTCTCACTGATACATCGCCTACCCATAGTGACTGATTAGTGGAGCCAGGGCCACGTCGGGCTGCCACGCTGGCAGAGCTTGCTCGACGCCCACGTCAGGGCCACATGAGCGCCACCTTGGCGCCACATGGGCTCGCCGGAGGGCACATCGACCGGCGGTGGTTAGCGGCACTAGAGTGCTTGCTGGAACACGCAGAAGGTCGGGTCCGAACGAGCGCGTCGCGAGGAAGCTAACGGTGGTCACGCCGCCCCTTATTGGTCATCGGAGAGTCGTCTGCGATGGCGGCGGACAATGGCGCTCGGCGACAGAAGGAAACGGAGCGAGAGAGAGAAAGGAGAGGTCCTGGAGGACCAGCGGCTCACCACGAAGACGATGGACGGGTCGACGAGGCCGGAGGAGCTCGGAAGCAGCGGCAATGGCGACGGCCGGAGTCGGAGCAGACGGTGACCGTGGCGTCGATTTCCAGCGTGCGCGGTCGATTCCTCAGAAAGTGGTGGCGCGGCGGCGGCGGGCGTCGACGGCGTGAAGCGGCCGTTCTGGATTTGGGTAGCCTGCCGGCGTGATTTTGCTCCGCCGCAAATTTTTCTTAGCCGCGCGTCGATGTGCTCTGTGAATTGGGGGAGTTGGGGAGGAGGAAGGGTCGGGGCTGTTAACTGTACAGACCATTGGTCCCGGGTCGTCCCAATAACCGGGACCAAAGGACCAATGGTCCCGGTTCGTGCCACCAACCGGGACCAAAGGTCTGGGGCAGGAGCGTTGCTGTGCTGCCACGTGCGCGGGCCTTTGGTCCCGGTTCGTCCCAGCAACCGGGACCAAAGGATCAACGGTCCCGGTTCATGCCAACAACCGGGACCAAAGTCATGTTAATGGCAGCGCGCGCATCCAGGATCATCGGTCCCAGTTCGTGGGACGAACCGGGATCGTTGACCCGTTTTTCAGATTTTGGCAAACCTTTTCGTCTTCCCGCCATTTTCAAATTTGTTTTCTTTTTTAATTAATAAGATGTTTCAATTTAAGATGATTATTTATTTGGAATTTCAAAAAACTTTCAACAGGAAAAGTGCTTCAATTTACATAACTAATCAAAAACCATTTTCTGTTTTCAAATATTTTTATTTGAACTATACAATTTTACTATTTTCAATTAAAATTGCATTACCAAATATTTATTACATAATTTGGAATTTGAAAAAACTTTCAACAGGAAAAGTGCGTCAATTTAAATAACTATTCAAAAACCATTTTATGTTTTCAAATATATTTTTTGAACTATACAATTTTACTATTTTAATTAAAATTGCATTAACAAATATTTATTGCATAATTTGGAATTTCAAAAAAAAATTAACATGAAAAGTGCTTCAATTTAAATAACTAATCAAAAACCATTTTGTGTTTTCAAATATTTTTATTTGAACTATACAATTTTACTATTTTCAATTAAAATTGCATTAACAAATATTTATTGCATAATTTGGAATTTCAAAAAACTTTTAATAGGAAAAGTGCTTCAATTTAAATAACTAATCAAAAAACCATTTTGTGTTTTCAAATATTTTTATTTGAACTATACAATTTTACTATTTTCAATTAAAATTGCATTAACAAATATTTATTACATATTTCGGAATTCCAAAAAACTTTTAACAGGAAAAGTGCTTCAATTTAAATAACTAATCAAAAACCATTTTGTGTTTTCAAATATTTTTATTTGAACTATACAATTTTGAACAGGAAAAGTGCTTCATGCCCGCCGTTTTGAATATAGTTTGAAACGGACATAAGAAATTCAAAAATGATCCAAACAATGTGAAACCTTTGCGTGGTGTCATATTATGTGTCACAGTTGCAAGGAAAAATATTGAACTTGAAAAATTGCAAACATCATAAAAAATCCTTCACAAAATGACCTATCATGTTCGAGGTTTCATGGCATTTAGGTCAAACCACCAATGTTATGGCTAGAATCAGGGCATAGTTTGTGATAATGTGCTCATATTGTGCACACATGTGTATCTTGGGATGGCTTACGATGTTGCAGGAGGAAGTTTTCCCTTTCGACGCACGAAAAAGCCAATTTCCATTTTTGAGGTGCCGAAATCGGGGTGTTCTGTGAAGCAACCACCAAATTAAAGTTTGGCATTGGTACCAAACCATTTTTCAAAAATACTAGACCACCTTATATGGACAATTTACCAACCGGTGTATCTGGAACTTTTCTGTCCATCCCTCATGAAAAAGACAAATTCATACCGAATCGGTAGGAGGTTGCCAAGATTTGAACTACAAATACATGATATAATGCTTGTGAATTTTTAAAAAATCATTTATAGGTTCACAACATGCTATTTCATCAGAGATCCACTTCAAGTTTAGCGAGGCTCAGCCCCGGGCTAAGAAGCTTCATGCCCGCCGTTTTGAATATAGTTTGAAACAGGCATAAGAAATTTAAAAATGATCCAAACAATGTGAAATCTTCGCGTGGTGTCATATTATGTGTCACAGTTGCAAGGAAAAATATTGAACTTGAAAAATTGCAAACATCATAAAAAATCCTTCACAAAATGACCTATCATGTTCGAGGTTTCATGACATTTAGGTCAAACCACCAATGTTATGGCTAGAATCAGGGAATAGTTTGTGATAATGTGCCCATATTGTGCACACATGTGCATCTTAGGATGGCTTACGATGTTGCAGGAGGAAGTTTTCCCTTTCGACGCACGAAAAAGCCAATTTCCATTTTTGAGGTGCCGAAATCGGGGTGTTCTATGAAGCAACCACCAAATTAAAGTTTGGCATTGGTACCAAACCATTTTTCAAAAATACTAGACCACCTTATATGGACAATTTCCCAACCGGTGTATCTGGAACCTTTCTGTCCATCCCTCATGAAAAAGACAAATTCATGTTGAATCGGTAGGAGGTTGCCAAGATTTGAACTACAAGTACATGATATAATGCTTGTGAATTTTTAAAAAAATCATTTATAGGTTCACAACATGCTATTTCATCAGAGATCCACTTCAAGTTCTGCGAGGCTCAGCCCCGGGCTAAGAAGCTTCATGCCCGCCGTTTTGAATATAGTTTGAAACGGGCATAAGAAATTCAAAAATGATCTAAACAATGTGAAACCTTCGCGTGGTGTCGTATTATGTGTCACAGTTGCAAGGAAAAATATTGAACTTGAAAAATTGGAAACATCATAAAACATCCTTCACAAAATGTCCTATCATGTTCGAGGTTTCATGGCATTTAGGTCAAACCACCAATGTTATGGCTAGAATCAGGGCATATTTTGTGATAATGTGCCCATATTGTGCACACATGTGCATCTTGGGATGGCTTACGATGTTGTAGGAGGAAGTTTTCCCTTTCGACGCACGAAAAAGCCAATTTCCATTTTTAAGGTGTCGAAATCGGGGTGTTCTGTTAAGCAACCACCAAATTAAAGTTTGGCATTGGTACCAAACCATTTTTCAAAAATACTAGACCACCTTATATGAAAATTTCCCAACCGGTGTATCTGGAACCTTTCTGTCCATCCCTCATGAAAAAGACAAATTCCTGCCGAATCGGTAGGAGGTTGCCAAGATTTGAACTACAGGTAGATATAATGCTTGTGAATTTTTAAAAAAAATCATGTATAGGTTCACAACATGTTATTTCATCAGAGATTCACTTCAAGTTCAGCGAGGCTCAGCCCCGGGCTAAAGCTGTCGGTGGGATAAGGATGTGTGGGTAACCTTTAGTCCCGGCTGGTGGGTGCAACCGAGACTAAAGCTGTCAGTGGGATAAGGACGCGTGGCTAACCTTTAGTCCTGGCTGGTGGGTGCAACCGAGACTAAAGCTGTCGGCGGGATAAGGACGTGTGGGCGGACGCACTACTCGATGAGATAAAGCATGTAGCGCACGACGCCCTGTCGGAGGAACAAGACAAAGTAGAAGTGGCGCCGTGCCTATAAAAGGACCATCGATACACCATGGCAAGCAGCTCAACAAGCCAACATAGATAGAGAGAGTTTCATCCTGATGGATGGAGGGTTGGGAAATCTCCCATGGCGGAGCTTCTCGAAGATGTCGTTGGTGCACACGCCCTACAACATCTTCGGAAGCTTCGCCTCGGAAAAAATTTCCTGCAAGCCCGTGAAAGACTCCATCTCCTCTAACAGTGTTGGGGAAAGGGTTGGGAAATTTCCCGTGGTGGAGCTTCTCGAAGATGTCGTTGGTGCACACGCCCTACGGTACCTTCGAAAGCTCTGCCTTGGAAAAATTTCCCTGCAAGCCCATGAAAGACTCCATCTCCTCTAACAGTGTTGGGGAAAGGGTTGAAAAATCTCCTGTGGCGGAGCTTCTCGAAGATGTCATTGGTGCACATGCCCTACGGCATCTTCGGAAGCTCCACCTCGGAAAAATTTCCCTACATGCCCGTGAAAGACTCCATCTCCTCTAGCAGTGTTAGGGAAAGGGTTGAGAAATCTCCCATGGCGGAGCTTCTCGAAGATGTCGTTGGTGCACACGTCCTATGGCATCTTCGAAAGCTCCGCCTCGGAAAAATTTCCCTGCAAGCCCGTGAAAGACTCCATTACATAAAGTTTCGATACATCACATAAAGTTTCCAGACATCACATAAAGTTTCCATACATTGCATAGATTTACGTAGGGTTTAGGGTTTATGATATGAATCCTTCATCGCGTATGTCGATCCCTTGCCTATGATCGCTTCTTAGGCCGTAACCATGGAGCATCTTCTTTGCTTAACGGGATGCTTGGGTCAGTTTTCACGGTGAAGGGCGGAATTTCATCAAACTTATCATAATCTGCTGACATGTCTGTCTTGTCCTTGACTCCCGTGATGTTTCTTTTCCCTGAAAGAACTATGTGACGCCTGGGCTCGTCGTCTAATGTATTCATTTACTTATTTTTTCTTTTTTTCGGTCTAGAGGACATGTCCTTCCCATAAAAAACCTGAGCCACATCATTGGCTAGGACGAATGGTTCGTCTCTGTAACCAAGATTCTTGAGATCCACTATTTTCATTCCGTACAGCTGGTCTACCTTTACCCCTTCTCCATTCATGTTGACCCAACTGCACCGAAACAATGGGACCTTAAAAGTAGGTCCATAGTCAAGTTCCCATATCTCCTCTATGTAACCATAGTATGTGTCCTTTTTCCCATTCTCGCATGTTGCATCAAAGCAGACACGACTGTTTTGGTTGGTGCTCTTTTTATCTTGGGCAATCGTGTAAACTGTATTCCCATTTATCTCGTACCCTTGAAAAGTCAATACAGACGCAGATGGTATCGCGGCCAACAAGTAGAGCTGATCTCCAATAGTGGTGTCATTCATGAGATGTAATTGCAACCAAGTGCCGAAAGTCTCCATGTGATTTTCTTTAATCCAGTAGTCATCCTTCCCCGGGAACTTGGAGCGTACAACATTCATGTGTTCCTCGATATACGGAGCCACGAAGGTAGAACTTTGGAGAACTATATAGTGTGCTTGATTTAAAGAATGTCCGTCCCTAAATATCATTGCTTTCCTTCCTAGCGTGCGTTTTCCACTCAGTCTCCCCTCATACCGTGATTCAGGAACACCAATCGGCTTAAGGTCAGGAAGAAAGTCTACACAAAACCCAATGACCTCCTCTGTTCTATAGCCCTTGGAGATGCTTCCTTCTGGCCTAGCACAGTTACGAACATATTTCTTTAAGACTCCCATGAACCTCTCAAAGGGGAACATATTGTGCAGAAATACAGGACCGAGAATGTAAATCTCTTCGACTAGTTGAACTAAGAGATGCGTCATAATATTGAAAAAGGACGAGGGGAACACCAACTCAAAACTGACAAGACATTGGACCACATCCTTCTGTAGCCTTTCCAGACTTTCTCGATCGATTACCTTCTGAGATATTGCATTGAGGAATGCACATAGCTTCACAATAGCTAATCAAACATTTTCTGGTAGAAGCCCCCTCAATGCAACCGGAAGTAACTGTGTCATAATCACGTGGAAATCATGAGACTTCAGGTTCTGAAATTTTTTCTCTGCCATATTTATTATTCCCTTTATATTTGACGAGAAGCCAGTCGGGACCTTGATACTGTAAAGGACTTCAAAAAAGATTTCCTTCTCTGCTTTGGTAAGAGCGTAGCTGCTTAAGTATTTACGTCCTTTATTAGTATGCTTGTTGTATGGGTCTTTGATACGTTGCTGGTCCTCCCGTACTTCTGGTGTATCTTTTGTCTTCCCATACACGTCTAGGAAGCCTAGCAGGTTCACGCAAAGATTCTTCGTCACGTGCATCACGTCGATTGAAGAACGGACCTCTAGGTCTTTCCAATACTCAAGCTCCCAAAAAATAGATTTCTTTTTCCACATGGCTGTGTGTCCGGTAATGGGGTCATTCGGAACAGATTGACCGCCAGGACCCTTTCCAAAGATTACTTCTAGGTCCTTCACCATACCAAATACATCAGCACCTTTAGGGAGCTTAGGCTTCTTTCGGTAATCTGCCTCACCGTTGAAATTCTTGCCTTTCTTTCTTACTTGATGATTGGTCGGAAGAAATTTACGACACCCCAGGTACACAACCTTCTTACATTTATCCAAATATGTACCTTTTGTATTTATCTAAACAGTGCGTGCATGCATTGTATCCCTTGTTTGACTGTCCTGAAATGTTACTAAGAGCAGGCCAATCATTGATGGTTATAAACAACAAAGCTCATAGGTGAAATGGCTCCTGTTTGTGCTCATCCCACACCTTTACACCTGGTTCTGCCCATAACTGCAAAAGTTGATCGACTAATGGCCTTAGGTACACATCAATGTCGTTGCCGGGTTGCTTCGGTCCTTGGATGAGCATTGTCATCATAATGAACTTCTGCTTCATGCACAACCAAGGAGGAAGGTTGTAGATACATAGAGTCACTGGCCAGGTGCTGTGACTACAACTCTGCTCCCCAAAAGGATTCATGCCGTCTGTACTTAGACCAAACCATAAGTTCCTTGCGTCACCTACAAAGTTCGAGTACTTTCTCTCGATGTTTCTCCACTACGACCCATCGGCGGGGTGTCTCAGTTTCCCGTCTTTCTTACGCTCTTCTTTGTGCCATCGCAACAACCTGGCATGCTCTTTATTTCTAAATAGACATTTCAACCGTGGTATTATAGGAGCATACCACATAACCTTAGCAGGAACCCTCTTCCTAGAGGGCTTGTCATCGCCCTCAACATCACCAGGGTCATCTTGTCTGATCTTGTATCGACATGCATTGCATACTGGGCATTTATCCATATTCTCGTACTTCTCACCGCGGTATATGATGCAGTCATTAATGCATGCATGTATCTTCTCCACATCTAATCCTAGAGGGCAGATAGTCTTCTTTGCTTTGTACCTTGTCTCGGGCAGCTCGTTATCCTTTGGAAGCTTCGGCTTCATTATTTTCAGTAACTTCTCAAATCCCTTGTCAGATAAGCCAGTCTCTGCCATCCATTTCAGCAGTTCAAGTGTGGTACCGAGCTTTGTGCTGCCATCTTCGCAATTTGGGTACAACAACTTTTTGTGATCCATTTGCATGGCCTCCAACTTAAGCTTCTCCCTTTCTGTATCACATTGTTGCTTTGCATCAGAAATGACCCAACCAAGACCATCCGCGGGCTCATCCGATGCCCGTTGTTCTTCTTCATGGCCGCCTCCCTCTTCTTCATTGTCTTCCATTGCAGTATCACCGTATTTTTCAGGGGACATCGGATAGCTGTCATCATCCTCCTCTTCTTCATTTTCTTCTAGCCTAACCCCTCTTTCTCCGTGCATGGCCCAACAATAATATCCGGGCATGAAACCTCTCCGAAGCAGATGGCTTTGAAGGATTCTCGGGACAGAGTGCTCCGCCACGTTCCGACAGTCGACGCAGGGACAAGGCATAAAATTATCCACTTTGTTTGCCTTAGCCAAATCGATAAATTTATGGAGGCCTGCAATAAAATTAGGATAGCATCGGTCACCATATATCCATCGCATCCGTGCATCGATCTGCGTCATAATAATTAATCATTACAATAATATCGTGAATAGTAAAATGACCACCCTACATGGACACATGCAATATTTTTGTATCAGTTATAGATAAAAAAGATAAGGTTGCTAACCTCAGCCGAGGATACCGTGTTGTGCAAACTAAAGTGTGGCTCGGATATTTCGTCGAACACCTTGTGTGCAATCAAAGAAAAAAAAGCTAGCACCCACACCTCACACACAATCCAGCAAAATTTAGTGGGTAAAGGGCTAGGCTTATATATAGCCAGGGGAGGGTTTTTGGTCCCGGTTATTGACACAAACCGGGACCAAAGCCCTTCCCGCGCGACATGTGGCGGCCCAGCAGACCCGGGACCAATGACCTGGGTGGGGGCGCGCTGCTGGGCCGCCACATGTCGCTCAGGAGGGGCTTTGGTCCCGGTTCGTGGCAATAACCGGGACCAATGCCTACCGTTGCTTCGTCGTCCCCGTGTATAAATATGAGGCCACAGTGCTCGCTTTCGCCATCGCCTTGGCCTCTCTGCAATCCTTCTTCACCCCACCCCTTTAGCCATCGCCTATTCACCGCGCCGTCGTCTCGCCTCCCCTCCCTCTCCAATCTCCACCGCGTCGTCATGGAGGTGCCCACGCTCAACCACTACGAGGCGGCGATGTTTGTGTACTACGACATCCTCACGCCGCCGCGCGCCACCGTGCCCGCCGGATTTCGCATCAGCGAGGCGGGTGTGCCAGTGGCTCCGCTCCTCAACCCCCACGGATACGAGATGGAGTACGTCATCGCGGAGCGTCGCCGCCAGCTGCCCGCATGCATGAGGGCGTTGCCCCGGTACGCGGCGGCCAACGAGTACTGGCCCCGGTTGTTCAAGAAGGAGCGGAAGACCAAGCTTGGCAACCGCATCGTGGACGGGCGCCTGGTGCACCCGGATCGCCGCAACCAAGAAGGGCGGGAGATGTTCTGGTCCGTCCCTGAACGGACCATCTACACCGCCATCGACGCCGCTAGACGCGCAGAGGAGCTCCGTCTCCCGAACAACACCGAAATCATGGAGATTTCGTCTGACGACGACGAGGAAGCCGGCGGCTCGGAGGACAGCGGCAGCGAAAGTGTTATCGATTAGGAAAATTTGTAAAGTTGCAACTTTGTATGAAAAAATTTGTGGTCGAATAATAAAATGTCTTAATTTAGATCTTTGTCTCGATTAATTTGTAAAGATTTTTCAAAAATACTGATCAATTCAATTTCTATCTCAAATTAATTTCTGCCCCGAATTAATTTACATTAATTGTCTTGGACTGCTGACCGTCGCGGGGTTTTTTGTCCCGATTCGTGGCATGAACCGAGACCAATGTCCCGCAGAGCGCCACGTGTGTATCGCGGGAGCATTGGTCCCGGTTCGTGCCACCAAACCGGGACCAATGCTAAGAGATGAACCGGGGCCAATGTTCAGGCGGCATGAACCGGAACCAGTGCCTGACATTGGTCCCGATTATGAAAACGAACCGGGACCAATGAAATTTGGGCGCTGGACCAAATTCCTTCTTTCTCTTCTGCTTCGGTCCCTTCCGACAACCTCATGTGCCGCATGCCCTATTTGCTCTGGTGCATGGCCAGCCTCGCGCACGACATCCCGTTTTTTTGACTACGGGTTTATATCCGACTTTTTGGGTGGTAAATTGTATAGTTGCCGATGGACAGAAAATCTGGATTACCACGAACCTATGGACTCCCTTTTAGTAGTACTAATAAAAGATTGATTCGGTTTTTTAGCTAACTGACAAATCGATTGGAGCAAGAACGTTCAGCTCGTTGCCTGCGAACATATCTTATCACCATCGATCGTCATCAGCTAGAAGTCTAAATCAATTTATCCGATTATCGTGCTTGTACATGTTCATCTCCGTCGACAAACCGCCCCGGACACATTACCTTGTGTCTATCGTCGAGCCACCGCTAGCCGCATCGGGTCTCGTCTCCGTGGTCGAGCAGACGCTGTGGCAGGCAACTCATCTCCGTCATGGCGCCGACCGGCTCCAAGTTAGATTAGTAGGAGACAATAGCAGCGAATTAAGGTCAAATTTGTATAAGATTCTTACATGTCCACATGCTTAAAAATCAACGGCCGGTAACACGGAACAAAGTTTCAAATTGATCGCCAGATAAGGTCGGTTGTTAATTTATGGTTTAATTTTAATCCCATTAAATAAAATCTAAGAGGGTCGCATGCATGCTTTGCCCGGGTAGCACGCACGCGTGAGTCATTTGACGGGCTTCGCAATCTAGTGCCGCACATGTTAGAGACGATGATTCAGTTTTCACCGTGCGTCACATCATTTATGCATGATGTGGAGCAACACAGCTACCCCCGATATGCGTATGTAAGAAGTCGGTCTGGTCGCTAATTTTTTTTAAATAATACATTTTTTTAATCAATTTCATGAATATTACGTAAAAAAAGGAATTTACGGATCTAGTGCACTGTCGTTTTTTCAAACAACGACGAACCCAAGTCGTTTTTTCAAACAACGACAAGCCCAAGTCGTCTGTTGAAAAAACAACGAGAGTCTGACATAATCGGCTGGCAGCTGGTCGTTTTTTGAAAAAACGACAACCCCGAATCGTTTTTTAAAAATACGACGCGGCTTGTCAGTTATTGAAAAGCAGACGGCTGCATGGATCATGCACACACTACGTTGGGCTCATCCAGCCATTTAAAGTTTATCGCCCACCGGTAAAATCCCGCCACTATTTTGCACCGTTCTTTTCTCCGCTAGTATTTCTCCTGCCACTTTTTTGCGCCGTTTATCTCCCGCCATCTCTTCCCGCCAGTATTTGTCCCGCCACTTCTTCCCGCTGTTTTCTCCCGCCAATTCTTCCCGCTGTTTTCTCCCGTCAATTCTTCCCGTCGTTTCTCTCCCGCCACTTCTTCCCGCTGTTTTCTCCTGCCAATTCTTCCTGCCATTTCTCTCCCGCCAATTCTTCCCGCCGTTTCTCTCCCGCCACTTGTTCCCGCTGTTTTCTCCCGCCAATTTCTACTAGTTGCCTCTATAAATACTAGCACCGAGATGGTATCTCTCCATCCTGTTATTCCTCTATTTCTCCCATTTCCTTGCCCTCTCCATCATGAGTGTGCCATGTTCGGACCCCGAGTATAGGCCTACGAAGACGAAAGATGCCAGGTTGCCGCAAGGGGTGACACACGAGCGCTGTTGGTGCGGCCATCTCGCGAAGGTCAAGGAGTCGATCGATTTCTCCACCTGCATGGGCATGGAGTTTTTCATGTGTCCCAGCTACGACGCAAGCCCGCCCCGGCAAGCAAGTTCGTCGTACGAGAGGCCTCCGGTATGTTCCCAGAACATGGTTAATATGAACCATTCATGTTATCATGAGTTCTTTTATTCATTCTATTGATTTGCTTGCAGTTTCCTCCTCCACTTTGCAAGTGGTACCATTGGATTGACACCGAGCAGCCAGCCTGGGCCAAGAAAGAGTGTCATGACAGGAAACGAGCTACGTGGGCTGCGTTTCATGAAGAGGAACGTGCTGAAAGGATGGCCGAAGAGGCGAAGAAGGAGCGTGAGAGAGAAATGAAAGAATTCCGAGCAGAGCAAGCTCAAAACCGCGAGCTGAACAGGAAGAGAAGGGAGGAAGAGAAGGCAATCCGCGAGCGCCAGGAAGAGGTGCGCAAGGAGGCCCGTGAGGCAGAAAGGAAGAGATTAAGAGAAAGAGCTGCCGAGGCGCGGGCGGCAGAGGAACATGGGGACAAGACCGGGAAGTACCCGTGCTGGACTCAGGGAAGGTAGACGTATGTATCAGTAGCGATGTATCTTAATTCCTGTTGTAGTGTCATGATGTAACTTTATTTCAGTTGTAGTGTCTCGATGCATCTTAATTTCAGTTGTAGTGTCTTGATGTATCTTAATTTCAGTTGCAGTGTCTTGATGTAAGTTCCTTTCAGTTGTAGTGTCTTGATGTATCTTCATTTTAGTTATAGTGTTGTGATGTATCTTTAATTCAACATGTCAGACCAATGTTGCTTTCCATCAAAAAACATTCCCGCCAAAATGCTTCCCGCCAAAATGTTTCCCGCCATAATGCTTCCCGTCAAAATATCTCCCGCCAAAATGCTTCCCGCCATAATGTTTCCCGCCAGATTTTTTCCCGCCAGAATGTAACCCTATAAAAACCCCTCATCGCGCAGTTGTTTAAGCAGCAGCCACCCCGTTTTTAGCTAGTATGTTTCCCTACGATCGCAGTTTCGTGCCAGACATGTCCGTCGACCTTTTTCATTTGGCTAGGAACTTTAGGATAGACAACAATCCAGCCCCATTGGAGAAACTAATTGGTAGTGATTGTCTCCTCACTGAGCTGCGTGAGGGATTGCGTAGGAAAGGGTGGCCGAAGAGGACTCCAAAGGAGATACGGCAAGAGCTACTTCGGATCAATGCTAGGTGGAGCTAGCAAAGATTCTCTAATGAAGGGGCAAGGCAGCAGAACATCATGCTCCCTTGGATTTGGATAGAAGAGAGTGAAGATGAAGATGATATATTCATGACGCCTGCCGTTGGGACTAAGTGGAGAGCTGAGTGGGACGAAAGGCAGGCCAAGAAGAAGGGTAAAGACGAGGCATCGTCAAAGGGTAAGGGCAAGCCATCATCGGTCGAGGCATCATCGAAGGGTAAGGGCAAGAAGAGCAATGACAAGCTAGAAGAGAGTGAAGATGAAGATGATATATTCATGACGCCTGCCGTTGGGACTAAGTGGAGAGCTGAGTGGGACGAAAGGCAGGCCAAGAAGAAGGGTAAAGACGAGGCATCGTCGAAGGGTAAGGGAAAGAAGAGCATGCCATGAAGAAGGCATCATTGAAGTGTAAGGGCATAGTCGTAGGGATAGAGAGCGCTCTTATTTATTTACCGCAAGTTATGTTGAACTGTGTTGCAAGCTATGCTGAAGTGTTTGTCGAATAAAAAATGTGTCTCATACATAGACAGATAACTAGACCGATACAAGATACAAGTCTCATACATAGACAGATAACTAGACCGATACAAGATACAAGTCTCATACATAGACAGATAACTAGCCCGATACAAGATACATAGACAGATACGCAGACAGATACATAGATAGATATCACTGCCACCGGTCACGAGGTTGCCCTGGCGTCGGTGTACCCCATCCGTACCTTCTAGGAGGCACCACATTGCGGGGAGGTAGAGTTGACCCGTCACCCTGCGTCTGTGTATCCTATGTGGGGATAGGTGGTGGAGTCTGCTGCGTCTCCTGAGTCTGCTGCGTCTGATACAGTCCAAACCAGTCAACCTGATCCTGATGAGTCTGCTGATCCTCCTCATTAGTCGCCCACGAACCCATTGAGGACATGCTTGGGTCTCCATATCCTCCTTCCATGTAAAAATATGAAGTACTCAACGATTATACACTACATGTAACCAAAATAGATAGGAACATGCATACCCTCAGGACGATAGCCCATGAATGGGACTTGCGGCTGCCGCTGGTGCCACTGGTCGAAAGTAAGCTGCGGCTGCTGCTGCCACGCCGATCCTCCAGCCTGGTCTAGGGGTGGTGCTCTCGGTGTCTCCTGCTGCTGCTGCCACGCTGAGCCTCCAGCCTGGTCTGGGGGTGGTGCTCTCGGTGTCTCCTGCTGTGAGATCCGTGGACGAGGCCCGTGGCGGATAGGTGCAGTGGGTGTCTCCTGCTGTGAGCCTCGGAGCAGTGTCTGGTCTGCACACGGGGTGCGCTCCTGCGTGGAGTGACGTGGCGGGCGAGCCTGCATGGAGCGACGCGGCGGGCCCTCCCCCATGGAGTGACGAGGTGGACGCTGTGCTGCTCGGTGCTAAATGAAGTCTGAAACGTTCGTGCACGTGATGGTCGCATAGATACTCTGTAGTCTTTCCTGGACATGCCTTACGAAGGACTGAACTCCTTGACGTGGTAGTAGAAGAGGAGCGGACGAGAGCGAACGTCCCCACTTATTCACTTCATTCTGTAGCTCCCATGTCATATCGGCCTACATTTGTATAGTGGATAAGTACACATTATATAGGCTACCAGGTGCAGTGACGAAGAAAAGTGTATTTACCGCTGATTGTCTAGGCTCCATAGTCGACTGGCTAGGGTATCTTTCATCATCATGTGCGTGGTGGACGGGACGCAACCGTGTCATGCTCATGTACCTCTGTAAGTATGCACAGAATAGCTCCATATCAAACGCAGGAGCGGTCCACACGTCAGTTGTTGCATTTTGCCAACCATTGATATAAGTATTAACCCGTTGAAGCCACTGATTTGCACTTCTTTTAGTACCCTTCCGAGAGTACCTGCAGTTAGATTTTGTAAGTACACAATCGGTGTAAAATTATAGATACATAATATATTAACTTACATATGCACGTCCGATGAAAGGGGCGCCTCCAGACATGGAGGATCTACCATCTGGCGAAGACCGAATTGCCTCATGACCCTCTGTTGAGACATCTCCTCCACCTGACAATCGAAGATGATCTTCGATTTAGTAAGCCAGTAGTCCTCATCTCTACGACACATAATAGATAACCCGCCGGGATATCTTGCGGCTGCCTTAGCTATGGTGTAAGGCTCCCAAATCACCGATTCCTCCTTCAACATGTCAAACTGCTCGCTGAACGCCGGGTAGCAGCGGGTTACTTGTTCTCCCGCGAAACGACACTGTTGGATTAAATAGTTGTTAGTTTCCTTCGTAGTGCAATTTGGACCATGCAATTAACAGAACCTTTTAACTTACCTTGCGTCGTGTCCAATGTGTACCGAATGTAGGCATGTCAATTCTCTCGTGGTCAAACAGCATATCAGACTCATAGACAATGGGGAGCTCTCCCTGGACGATTACCGCTTGATTCTTTGCTACCTCCGGGCGGCCAATAGGGAACCTCTCCCATGACCACAACTGCAGCAATAATGGGAATCCTAGCAAGGCAGATTTTTCTTTGGTTAGCGTACAGCCCGTGCACATACCTCGGTACGTTGCTGCTAAGACAGCAGAACCCCAACTCCATTGGGTGATGTCGCTCTGGCACGTCGCCTCCGCGATCTCTCTAGCATAGCGGATATAGCGTGCACTGATGGTTGAGACGTGGTTCTCGGTGAACATCACCTTCCCAAGTAGCCACAATAAGTACGCCTCAAGGCTGCGCATAATTTGTGGCTCAGTCATCAGAACGCCTGGGTACCCAAACCTCTGTATCTGCATTGGTTAATAGAACAAGTTTTAGCATCATGTGATATGAAAATAGGTGTGTCAAATACGAAGATACTTAGTAGCAAACGAACCTGATAGTTCTACAACCAATCAAATTTGGGCCCATAATTTTCATACGTGAACTCCGGAACTCCTTCACGAATGCAATAGAATCGTTGGGCCATTTCTTGGGCCCAATTCGCCGGTGCATCCACCGGGCCTACTGGCACTCCAGCCAACGGCAGGCCCAGCAAGTACGAGACATCCTGCAGTGTAGGAGCCATCTCCCCCCACCGAAAGTGGAAAGTGTGAGTCTCGGGCCGCCATCGATCCACTAAGCAGGTGAGCAACGACCCGTCATAGCCCATGTGCGTGGTCTGGAATCCATGGTGTCGTCCTTCTATCTCCTGCGTATGAGTGGCCTCAACCAGATGCACAAATGGTAATAGCCCGGCCCACTTCAACCTGCATACCGAGATAGAATTACAATTTGTTTACTTTGGCCCTCAAATATTTGAACCCCAACTAGGAATAAATGTCTCATACCTCTGCATCCAATAAGGGTGTATCATCTAGTTAGACATGGGAGTGCGAGTGATAAGGTGCTTCAAGCTCCCTAGTTCCGCATCCAATAAAGTTGACTTGTGCTTTCTATCAATATCAACATTAAGCAAAGATCCCGCCATCTGCATAATTCAGAACATGGTTCCATAAGAATTACAAATTCAGAACATGGTTCCTTAAGAATTAAAAATTTAGAACATGGTTCCATACAAATTACAAATTTAAAACATAGTTCCATACGAATTAAAAATTTAAAACATAGTTCCATACGAATTACAAATTTAAAACATAGTTCCATACGAATTACAAACATAGGTCCATACGAATTACAAATTTAAAACATAGTTCCATACGAATTACAAATTTAAAACATGGTTCCATACGAATTATAAATTTAAAATATAGTTCCATATGAATTACAAAATCTAGTTTCTTCCTCTGTCTCTTGTTCCTCGCCTGCCATGTCTGCCATGTCCATGAGGAGCCGCTCCTCCAGTCCCAAAGATATGGCAATTGGTGTCTCTATGACCAAAATGATTACATAGAAAACATTGTCTAGTAGGGCCTCCGGCTTCGGATTCATCCATATCATTACGGATGCAAACACATTGTCGCCTTCCTCTGCCTGTCCGCATTAGTCTAGGATCTGGGATGTAAATCCTTTCACCGGGGTTTACTTTGTTGAAATTGCCCCATGCTCTATATCCCATAATCTCGCCAGTCCATGTATTGATCACCGACTCCTTAAGAAAATAAGGAGACACAAACGATCTCGCATCCATACCTAACCGCCCGCACGCAGCAAGTATATGAGAGCAAGGCAAATGCAGTAGCTTGGGTTTGTTGCAGGTACACTCACACGTCGGCCAAGCCTCATTGCCTATCCTCACCTCTTGTGTCTTTACCTCTTCTCCAGATCCGATCCTGTTGGAAGGGAGGTGAACCTCAAATCTTCGTTCTTGATTACCGATGGCAATGACTTGCATAGACCGAGCCTTTTCCATTTTGGCATTCATGTAATCCATTATCTTTGAACAGTACCTCGTGTTTGGGTTCTTCATGATATGCATCTGAGCAAGCTGGAGTCTGTCTCTGAAGTACTTCAACATTCCGATGAAAATACACTCCACAATAGCTGTTAATGGCAGAGCCCTGCATCCTCTCAAGACGAAGTTGTAAGTTTCGGCAAGATTTGTAGTCATGACGCCAAACCTAGCACCATGAGTGTCGTGCAACAGAGACCACCTCTCCATAGGCTCGTGCTCTATCCATTCCTGAAAATTCTTAATCCGCCTGCCAGGCCTCCTCCTAGTACCGGGTTGGTCAAATTATGGCAAATCGCAAAGAGCAATTGGTTCTTCCTCGGGTGGTGCTGCTCCAGCTACTTTCTGTGTAGCTACCGCGGCCGCATGAGCCGCCACAGCTGCTGCTCTAGCTGCTCTCCTGTGCCTAACATGTTTTTTTGTGAATTCATCTAGATAGGCCCGACACTTGATATACTTCCACTCCTGGTTCTGCTTGCAAAGCTTCTTGAATAGGTTCATCAGGGCCTTGTTCCTGAACTGTGAGAAAAAGTTAGCCCCTAGATGCCGCATGCATCAACGACTCTGCATGTCTAGCCATGGAGTTGGTTCATCTGGAGCAGGCTGAGTCAGCTTCCTTATCGCGATGAGTATACCCGGATGCCTGTCATGTAGGACGCATACATTCGGTACATCCCTCACAACTGCTATCTTCAGCTGCCTGAAAAACCGTACCCAACTCTCGGTGTTCTCGCTCTCCATGAAAGCAAATGCAAGTGGAACAACTTGATTGTTCCCGTCTTGACCTATGGCAGTCAAGATCTGGCCCCTGTACTTGCCAGTGAGAAATGTTCCATCTACACAATGACTTGCCGACAGTGAGTGAAAGCTTCTATGCATATAGCAAATGAGAAGAACAATCGATGCAGCACCCTCAATTGGGTTCTTGAGGCAATGTTAAGTGCTGGATGTCGAGGTATGTGCCTGGATTCCTAGCCTGTAGTGTCTACAGCATCCGAACAACATAGTCGTATCCATCTCGAAACGAACCAAATCTTGTCTCCAGTGCCCTCTGCTTAGTCCTCCAAGCCTTTCCGTAAGATATATGTAGCAAAATCTGACATCAACTTTGTTGATGATAGCTTTCACCACCATGGCTTTGGTCTCCACTATCTCACTGTATAACAGTCTAGCTAGGAGGGTTGACGTGAGATTACGATGGTCTTGCAGGACATTGTCAAGTTGACATGTGTGCTGCACAACATCGCTAACCTTCCAGTTGGTGTCATATCGAGGAACATGGGCATGGACCTTGGCAGGACACCCAGCTACCTCGCAAACCAAAGTCAAATATTGTTGGGATGACACATTTGTTTTGAAAACCCGTTGCGTGGACAATGCCCACTCAACGATTGCTTCCTGTAGATGCCTCTTGCTAGGATATAATGCACCAATGGAGATGTTGTTGGTGTGATAGTGCCACGAGGAATCATGCCCATCGTTCACATTCATTGCTGTTGTGTGGTCTTGATTCCATGATGCCGGAATAGGTTGGTCCTCTTGATCAGACTCAGGGGAATCATAAGAGCTATCACTATACCCTTCTGAATCTTTGGCTTCCATCTGATCTTGCAACCAACCGTCGTGTATCTCGTCCTCATCGACCTCACCACTGAAAATATCTTCTCCTGTCTCTTGACTACCTTCAGCTGATTCATGTCCACCATCCTTGGTGTGTGCAAAACTACACTGACCAGGTTCATAACTACCTCCATCGCTGTGTGCATAACTACTCTGACCAGGTTCATAACCACCACCGCCATCTTGGCCTTGACTGCTCTGGTCATCATAGTAGCCACCACCACCTCTGTCTTCGGCTTGACTGCTCTACTCATGATCATAACCACCACCAGCATGGTGTGTCTGACTACTCTGGCCCTGATCATAACCAGGCTCTTTCTCCACAGGGAGCACTAAGACACTGGGGTTAATTACCCTACGCAGACATGCTTTCACCCATTTGACCCATTTAGCTTGCACTTCTATCGGTCTCAAAAAAAATCTGGTTTAATCCTTGTCTTAGTCCATAATACATGCACACCGACAATATGGGTGGGAGGGAGCCCTAAACGAGCACATAACGAATCCTTCAACTCAATAATGTATATTGTTTCGGGATCCAGGAGCACTTCATCAATACAAAAAAAATCGCTCAAATCAACTCCATTCTGGTTTGTTTTGACGACACCGTCATCATAGTAGAACCTAAACACTACATTATTGGACATAACTTCAGACCTACAAAAATACCACAATTTATCAAATGCCCGCACAATGGAAGCTTTTAGCCCGCAAATATACTAATAATCCTATAGCCGAATAATCTTGCATAGCCCACAGATATAATTATAATCCTATAGCCGAATAATCTGGCATAGCCCACAAATATACTTATAATCTGGCAGTTCATCGTGGAGCGCTAACATACAACATCCAGAACTACCAGAAGATAAACAAACACAAATGACTGTAGTTAGCAAGAAATTAGGGTTTACCCTTGAAGCGTGCGAAATCATGCCGTGCAGCTGCCTCCATTCAACCGTGCAGTTGCCTCAAGCCCCAGCCCGAGACTCCACCGTGCAGCTGCCTCAAGCCCCCGCCCCAGACTCCACCATAGCCATTGCACCTCAAGAACTCCAAGAAAATCCTCCACGAAAACGCCTCAAATCGCTACACCAGACTATCCCACAAGTAGATCAGGAATATACTAGCTTCAGCAGCAAATTTAGTGGAAAACGGAGCAAAGTGTAGCAGCAAATGGGAGCAGCTCCATGGGAGAAGAAGCAGCAGGGGAGAAAAGCTAGCAATAGGGCTGAGGGAGAGGAAGAAGGAGGCGTGCGGGGTGGTTGATGACCCACAAGTATAGCGGGTGTATCGCAGTATTTTCGAGGGAAGTGACCCCCAATTTATTGATTCGACACAAGGGGAGCCAAAGAATATTTATAAGCCTTAACAACTGAGTTGTCAATTCAGCTGTGTTGGGTCTGCAGCATAGAAAACAAAAAAATTCCTACGATGTGAACTACACGCCAAGATCTATCTACTAGGTACAAAGCAACGGGTGGACATACATCCAACGAGAACTTACCCTCGAAGACAACGAGTTTTGTTAATGAGTAGGAACTCATGGTTGATGTAGTCATACACTTGCTGATCTCAAGATCGTGAGGAAGTCCAGCAGGTCCGGCTCCAGCACGTCCATCAGATCCAGCTCCAGCAGCACCAAGTCCAGCACCACAAAGCAGCGGTGCATCCGTGATCGCACACACGTCCGGTATCCCGACAACCTCCGTCCCTCGCTCCAGCAAAGCAGCGGAAGCAGCAACTCCTTTCCAGATAAAGCCACCAGGAACATGTATCTCGCTAATCCGAGACCATGGGGGAATAATACTAGAGGGGAGAGAGATCCTTCACAAGGAGGTGTCTGTGAGAAGTGAGGAGAGGGTGGCCTTTTATAGGAGGAGGGGGTGCCCTCCTTCATGGCCGGCGCATGGAGAAGGTGCCTCTTCACCTCCTCCATTCATGTGGTGGTAACCCTCCACATTAAAATGCCTCTTCACATTCCCTTTTAAAGTCTCCACTTTAGATGCATTATCTCTCATTTAATAAAACTCTTTTACTATTTTTTATTCAGAATTTTGTTAATTACTTTAATTAACAAACATTCACATAAAACCCCGTGCAACATTTCAATATTACATGTAGAACCAATTTCAGCAATTTCACCCGAAACAGTTTCGGTGTCTATTGAAATAATTCCAGCGCTTTCTTAAATCTTTATCTGAAACATATTTGCTCCAAATGGTATCGGTATCCCTTAAGTGTGTCACCCTACGGTTCGCGAATAATGCGGACATGATCGAGACCCCTCTCCGATCAATATTCAGCAGCGGGACCTGGAGATCCGTACTGACTCCTACACATTCAACGATGACTTCTGTGATCGTGAGAACCTTTAACGCTTGTAACTAAATCCCTTTGTCTCGCGATATATTACATGTCCGAGATTCGATCATCGGTATCTCCATACCTAGTTTGATCTTGTTACCGACATGCACTCTTTTCTCGTTCCCGTGATATAACATTCTAGTGATCACATCACTTGCTTGCAAGCTATCTTAATGTGATATCACCGAGAGGGCCCAGAGTATATCTATCTGTCATCGGGATTGACAAATTCCACTCTTGATCCATGAGCCTCAACATAACACCTTCGTAGCACTAAACCCATCTTTATAGTTACCCTGTTATGGTGTGATGTTTGATGTTATCAAGATACTCTTCCGGTGTTAGCAATTAGCATGATCTCATGGTCTAAGGATAAAGATTACTTCGTATGATGTTATAGCAATATAAACATAATGACTTTGATCGTAATGCTATACTTCAGATGAATGTTCATCACATCATTCCACCAATGTTGTGACCTCGTTATTAACAACATCCAATGTCCATGATCAGGAAACCTTGATCATCTTGTTAATCAACGAGCTAGTCTATAAGAGAGGCATAACTAGGAACCCTTTTTGTTTATTAAACACACATGTATTGATGTTTCCGATCAATACAATTATAGCATGCAAAATAAACATTTATCATAAACATGGAATAAGATAATAACCACTTTATTATTGCCTCTCGGGCATATTCCCTTCAGTCTCCCACTTGCACTAGAGTCAATAATCTATTTTGAAAAACTTTGCGTATTAAACACCTATGGCTTTCTGGTGTTGCATATACGCGATTGCTAGTGGTTAACATAATCTCCGAATCTGACAGTTTTAGGTCCGTGTGTATTTGCATGTCTTTGCGTCTCTACGCATCACTCATTCTCAAATGAGATGACATTGTATAAATTTGGTCCTTTGGTGAGACCTTTAGTTCGTTCGGCTCAAAATATGTTGATATTATTGTCACACAATATATCTTCATATTATTAGCCCACTTTGAACCACACCTAGTTTGATAACAAACTACTTAACACAAATGCCCTCCTTTGCTGCTACAATAGCAGTTATATACTTAGCCTTTTGTTGTAGTATCCGTCACAATGTCTCAACTTTGGAACTCATCCAAATCCATCATGGAACATCCTTTCCATTACATTGTGCGACCCATAGTCTAAATTGAGATAAATTTAATTTGTATCTTGTGACAAAACTAGTATCAATGTAACACTTTACAATGAACTACCTTTAACTATTTATCACTTACACATTATATATTCTTAGTTCTTCCAAAGCTCATAAGAATATCTTTACTATTGTCCAATGATCATCTTATGGATCATTCTGGTATATGCTCATAACATTTAGAGCATAGGACATTCTGGATATATACATATCATGGTATAATCGATCAAAATCTTCATGTGATTTTACTCACTAAGTGTTGAAACACTTGAATTTTGATACAATCCTTTCCATGCAGCAAGAACCTTTCTTGTTGTTTCCATATTGAACCCATTCAATATCTCATATATGTATGTCTGGCACAACCATATTTGCGCCTTAATCTATCCATATAGATATTGATGCCAAATATTCCGGGTTTTCCCAAGTCTTTCATCGAAATCTTATTTTAATGAAATTCTTAACTTGTGTCAATACAAGATACATCATTTCCAATCAACAACATGTCCTCTACATAATGTATTAGAAATATGTCTCAGTGCTCCCACTTAATTTCTTGCAAATGCAAGCATCTTCATCATCTTCGATGAATTTAAACTCTTTTAACAGTTTCATCATGGTGAAGATTCCAACTCCGCTATGCTTACTTCAACTATTGAAGTTTACATGCCCTTTTAGCACCCTTTGAATTAACAAAACCCTTCGGACCATGTCATGTACATGTCCTAGGTTACCGTTCTATTAGAAGAACCTTGTTTTGTTTATTCAACTACCATATACCAAATTATATGTAGTGGTTGCTACATTAATCCGTCAAGACTATATATTGCTATGAAAGATCAAATCTTGTCATAGTCAACTCCTTGAACATTGTCATAAACTTCTTTCCGACATATCGACTATTTCATAGATGTTAAACATCCATGTCTTATTTCTTCATAGATCCAAAGACGACCGATAGGCTTCACGCCTTTCCGGAGGGTCTTCCAAGTTCAGAAACTTGATTTCTCGTGTATGGATACTATCACGGATTCTATGACTTCTAGTCATTTTATGGAGTCAGGGCCCATCATCGCTTCTTTGCATGTAGTCGGTTCATCATTGTCAAAACAATAACGACTTGCTTATCAAAGATTCTTACCGACCCACATGGTTCAATAGGAACTCTAATCTCCGAGATCACACCTTTTGTAATCATGAGAGCCATGAGCATTGTGGCCGCCATCGGGACACTTTCCGGCGCTGCGCTACTTAGCACATATAGCTAAGGTTCAACAACCTTATCAAAGTTCTATTGTCCTCCCACTTAACTTTTCGTGAAAAATTCCTTCTCAAGAAACTTGACGTTCCAAGTGACAAACTCTTTTGTCCTTGGTGTTATGGAGAAATTCCCAACAAATTCGTTGGGATAACCTACAAAGACGTGCTTATCCGAATTTGATTATAAACATTTTACTTATGCATAGCATACCAAAATTTAAGAAAAGACAATTCGGGTTTTATCCCAAACCATAACTCATATGGTGTCATTTCAACGGATCACGATGGTGCTCTTTTCAGTGTAAAAGCGGTAGTCTCTAATGCTTCAATCCTTAAAATATAATGGCAGTTTTATAAATGACACCCTTGATCTTACCATGTCAAACATGGTTTGATCTCATCTCTCGAATATGCCATACTCCTATGGTTTACCGGGAAATCCAAATTCATGGAACAATTCCTCAAATCTTAGGTGTTTTGCTAAACATGTAACTCAAATATCTTCCTTTACGATCAAATCATAAACTCTTTTATTTTCTTGTTACAATGATTTTTCACTTCATCTTGAAAGTCTTTGAAAAACTTTCAAATGTTTCATACTTCTTCCTTATTAAGTAAATATACAAATATATTCACTCAAATTTTCGAAGAAAGCATATGAAGCAAAAAGATCCATCGCATATGGCTACACATAATGGACTATGCACATCAACATGCACAATTTCCAATAAGCTAGTCATCCGTTCCTCTCGGGCCTATGGACGGAGTTTCAATTATCTCGAGGAAAGTCTCACAAGCGTCAATTGATCAAAATCAAAAGACTCCAAAAATCCATCAACATGGAGTTTCTTCATGTTTTATTTCCAATATAATTTAAACAGCGATGTCACTTCATAAGTGATCTTTCAATCATTTGTCTTGCGACATTTTAGCAATAGTGTTTATGGATGTGATTTCTCCCACTAGACTTGTTAAAGTTCATCCATCCTTTATGGAATACGGTAATTATTTGAACAACCATTGTTCTCGTAATACCGGAACAAAATAACAATTATTAAAACAAATCTTGAAGGCTAGGTTTGACCACAACGAAAAGCACAATAACACTTTATTTGTTTTCGATGATCATCATCACTTATTCTCTTGCTAGTTACTTAGGCCATTGCAGTTCATGAATTGCGTTGTCATGTATGCCACTTCATACCAACCAATTCGGTATCCAATACCGGTATCCAATACCTAAGAACCACATTGTTTAATAAGCAAGGAATACAACCATAACATGTATATATCCTATATACCCAAGTTGGACATCTCCAACCTTGCATTTTCTGCCAAATATTTTATAGATTCTCTTTCAACAATTCCATTTCTTTTAAAAGAATCTATCAACATCAATAGTGGTGTCATCAACATGACACATGGTACAAAGCTTGTATATAGTCAAATACTAATACCTTTGGACTTGCACTTTGAAGTGGATCACCATCATCAAATGTTTGGCATTCTTTCAAAAATCCATTCTTTAGTAATCTATTAGTGTAGTAAACATTTTACTTACATCTTCTATTCATCCTTATCATGACAACTTTCATGATCAAGCTACTATAGCCTATAAGGAAGAATCGCGAGTATAATATCAGTTCCCAAAACCTTTTTGGTAGATTAGGACGCTTAGCGTCTCCAACCTTCACAAATTCTCATACAATATGAGAACATGTATTTTGCTAAATTATACTCTATCATAATGCAACCAAAAACATTGTTTCAGATATCACAATATCTTTCACACATGATGGTTCCGGAAACAATTTTCAGCTCCAATATAATCTTGATATTAAAACAACTTTTGGATATCAATAATCATGGAGGCAAACATGATACTTTAGATACTAACATTGGAATTCTTACCCTTGATTTAATACTACTTATTAAACTTCATGGAGTAAATAGAGTTTGATGAAAGTTTGCAATAGGACTTACAAACTTTAAATTGACATTCAAAACAATACGATACCAGTTCCTAAAGTAAATATCCAGAATTCTATAGTTCTATTATCTCAAATAAAAACTAAGCATAAGGTAGAAAACGAATGCCAATTACTACAACAAACTATGCAAATTCACTTTGATTTAATTTATGACAAATTTGGTTTGACTAATCCAAATTAGAAATGAACTCCCACTCAAAAACGACATCCCTCGTGTCTTTTTGGTGATTACATGAACCAAATCCACTACACCAAGTCCGATCATCACGTGAGTTGATGTAGCTTCAAAGGCGAGCATCTATATGGGCATCATATCAACTATGTGACTCATGCTTAACCTTTCGGTCCGTGTTCCGAGGCCATGTCTGTACATGCTAGGCTCCCCAAGTAAGAACCTTAGTATTCGCGTGTGTAAAACTGTCTTACACTCGTTCCTATGAAAGCATAGATTCGAGTACACCCGATCATCACGTGATGTCTCGAAACACGATCCATAGAACGGTGCATACTTAAGGAAGAACACATTTTTATCTTGATATCTAAATGAGGGATCATCTTACAATGCTACTGTGGCGCCCCGCAAAACCACTACTAGAAAATCGCGTTGTTTTTGTGCATTGCATCGTCAGGACCGCATGCTCATGTCATCATGCCACATTGCATTTGAGCATCGTCATGTCAATATGCATTTATTTTCCTAAAACTATTTTCTAAAAGCCTATATTTGTTTTCTAAAATATTCCCCGTCTTTATTCAAATCAAAACTCCGGTCTTTTCCGGGTCTTCTATTTGTCTAAAAACTATTTACAAAAGTCTATTTTAAATTAAAAATAAAAGTTTACATTATTTTAGGAGGCAGCCCGCCAGGCCCGAAAGCCCGGCCGGCCACCTCCAAGCCCTAAACTAAAACCTAGTCTAATCCCTAACCTACCCCACCCTTTCCTACCCAGCCCCCCTCCACATCACCCCGGCCAACCATAGCCTGCCACCTCACCGCTTCCTCCACCTCAGCACTCCACACAGCCACCCACACCCAGCCCCACACGCCTCACCATCACCACCCACCCCGCCTGACCCACTCCCCCAGCACGCACAACCACCGGACACCGCGTGGCCCCACCTGCCAGCGCCCTACGCGCCCCACCCCAGCCCACCTGCCCGTCGAACCATCACACCACGCCACCAACTCCCCACCCGACCACCTCGTGATCCACCCCGCCTCCTGGCCCCACCCTGCAGCCCGCTGCCGACACCACCTAGGGCACGCACCCCCAGCCCCCCCCCACCGAAGCGCCTCGCGCCTCCTTCTCTCTCCCTACCCTCTCTCTCCAACTCCCGCACGCCGCCGTCCCCAACCTCCATCCCCTGGGCCGCCGCCGCCTCCTCTCGCTGCCGCGGTCCTCTTCCCCGCCTCCAGTCGTGACTCCCGGATGTCGCCGCCCTTGAACGCCACCGCTTCATCACCTCCCCTCTGTGCGCAGCGCCACCGCCGCGCCGCGGTCGATCTTGGCCCCCTCTCCTCTGCCTCCGCCTCGCCCCGCTCCTTCCCTCTGTCGGCCGCCGGTCGCGTCCCTCCACGCCCCGACCCCGCCGCCTCGGCACCTGCAGCGCCGCCTCTCCACCCTGTCGAGTCCGCCGACCCGAGCTCGCCGCCGTGCCGCCGCGGGCCCCCGCCTCGCCTGCCGTCCGAGCTCCTCGTCGCGCCGCCGTCCTCTGCCGCTCCGACCGCGGCCGCGCCAGCACCCCTCGACGCGGAGCTCCTACCTCCCACGCGTAATCGCCGTCCTGAGGCCTTCCTCCACCAACCGTCTGCCTCTGGCCTCCCAAACGGTGACCCTGAGGCTCCCTACCGCCACTGTCGCGGCCCTCCTCCACGACGACCCGGGCCCGGCCCTCCAAGCACACAGGGACCTGCCGCCCGCTCCTCCTCCGGGTCCCGAGTCGCGCCAGCATGTCCTCGTCGACCTTGTCACCCTGCTGCACGTCTCCCTGGGGCTGCGTCTGTCCCTGCACGGCACAGACGACGTACCCATCACTGCCCCGTTCAGTTCTGGGTACTCCCAGATGTTGTTTTGGCGGTGGATTTATTTCGGGTGTTTTCGGTGCCGGTGAAGATGTGAATACAAGGTGTACAAGAACTACACGAGCCCATCTCTACGAGACCTTCGGTGATCAAAGTCAAACCCGATGAACCGCGTCGAAAGCCCGTGCTACCCAAGACCGTAGCGACGCCGAAACCAAGTTCTCCGTCACGGAACACCATGTTTTTCTTCATCGCCGCCAAGACCCGGATCCGAAGACCGCCAAGCTCGCCACAGAACGGCAAGCTCTCCATCCGAGAACGCCAAGTTCTTCATCCCGAACGCCAAGACCGACCCGACACGACTCGACAAGATCTTCGCGATGACAAGATCAACACCGACCAGGGCGAATCCGATGCGCCCCGACACCAAACCAAGTCCTTCTTCCCGGAACGCCAAGCTCTCCTTCCGTGGTCCGAGACCAATCCCCGTCGAACCGTTCCCCCCGTCGAACCCTGAGACCGGACCCCGGACCCCCAGAACCAAGGTCTTCTGAACCCAGATGTGTGACCCTAAGCCTCTATTTTTATAATATGACATATACCTGTCGCATCTTTAAATCATCTTTCTTGCATACATGTCATCTGGTGGGTTGGGTTAACTAGTCGATTCACCTAAATTAAATATGGAGTCTATCTGCGGGCTATTCTAGTCTTATTCCGGACTCCATTTAAATTGGTGTAGCGAACCGATGTCATGTTTCGTATTGCTAATCCAACATTTAAATTGTAGGGGTTTCTAAACAACTTGAACCATATGATTAATTGTAGGGACCCCGATTCCGCTTAATACTGCCTAATTGCACCGCATCTGCATCATATCATAATCATGCCGGATCTTCTACCGTAGTATTAAATATCGCATCCGGTGTTTCTTCAAGTGTTTGCTTCTTCGCGAATTGGGCCGATGAGTTGATGCGAGTATCGACAAGTTCTCCGGATATGATCCTTCGGCAGTATTTCCCAGGCGAGCATCTCTCCCCCTTCTACCTATTTTGCATTTATAGTCTTTATTTCCTCCTGTTGATCTATTGCTATCCGTGTCGCGATGCTTTAGTGTTCCGTACCCGATATATTCCTTGCAGCTGTTACATTGCCTTGGACACCTCCTATTACCTGTTGTTTGATCGACAGTTGGCCCTGCGAGTCGTAGTTGCTTATTCAGGCGTTGTTGCGCGTCGTCGATGTTCCATAGTTGTTGGGAGGTTGGCACATGTTTTATGGTGGCTCTAATCATGATTCTAATTACAGCTTATTTTAATTAATGTTGATGGTAGATATAATGCAGAGGTACCGGTGGGTAATAGTCAATATTTGGTTCTTAACCACTCACTAGTGTCCCCTAGGACCCGAGTTCTTGACACCTGTTCCGAGATCGAGCGCGCTAACCACAAGTGGGGTGTGTGGGCACCCCCATCAGCTTACTACCTGATTTCAAAGTATTGTACCGGGGGCCACAAGTAGTTTGGGGCTTTATTACTATTCTGTACTTATGTCATGTTATTGTTTTATTTAATTTGTGCGTGGAGCACCTGTACTATTCTGGATCGCGCCACGTTTTCGCGGTATCGACAAGCCCAGTCCCCCTTTTCGGGTTCCCCGTCGTTTACCACCGTCGTCGCAAACTCTGGGTCCGCCTCGGAGCCGGCCGACTTCGTTGCGGGTAGCTTAGTGGGGTGGCCCCCCATGTACTTGCATTGGGTCTGGGAAACGTCATGACTTAGGCCCCGCCGACATACCGATGGGTGTATGTTAATTGATCTGGCAAAAAGGGTTGAAGTGCGTGTGGATACTTTGGTGCACCCCTGCAGGGTTAAATCTTTTCGAAAAGCCGTGTCCGCGGTTATGGACGACTTGGAGCACAGTTTCTTGACCATAGACAACTATAACTAAAGTTTACTGTATAATTTGACTTGTATTTGAGATGAATAGTAAGTTGGATAACTGCCATGAAAAGATTAAATAAAACTGCCAACCGTGTGGGTTTTTCCTCGGCTTGACTTCCTCGTTTGGTCTCGAGGGGGAATACCAGGATGGGTATGTTTGGTGTTAGTATCAGGTTGGATCCGAATAGGTCTTTCTTATCCCTCTCTAATAGCCGCCAGTATTACAGAGTCTCTATAGGTTGTTTCGTGTCGTTGCGCTGCTGCTTCAGCCCACCATACCTGTGTAGGCGAGGACCGCCGAATTTTAGCCTCGCCGTGTACTGGCCTCAGTACTGACGCTCCTGTTTTTCCTTTGCACTTTGTCGGCACCCCTTTTGTTTTAGCAGGTTTGAGATCGACGTCATTAGCAGGGTTACCCTTCCGGCTTGGCCTGGGCAGGGTTATGGACGCCATTGGTTATTCCTCAGAGCTCTTAGCCCCATTTTCATCTTGTCCGTAGTTGGACACCCTATCGATTTCAAGGTGATTTGGATTTTTGTATTGTATATCTGTATTCTTGACTCGTGGAGTCGTGTTGTATATATATCTGTTCTGGGTCCCATCGAGGACTGTTGTGTAATGGTATTACTTCGTTTTCCACCCGCACGAAAGTGCCTGGTGGGTGTCCTTGAATCGTTTCTATACGGGTTTGGCGGAAAGGGCTAAAACTTGCAAAAGGGCCGATTCGAGGGTGTTACAGAGTGGTATCAGAGCTCAGCAGTTGCGATACCCCACAAGTCCAGCCTGTAGGATAACCTAGCTAACGGCCAAAGTAGAGTGTCAAAACTATTTTGGAAAAAACGGTTGGATAGATCTGATTAGGTCTGATTTTTACTCCTTACCCCTCTGCTGTTCTCCTCTTACCTCTGCGTGTTTTGAATCTGCTCTCTTCCCTTGCTTCGAGTCCAGGAATTCTCGTGGTTGGGTTCTGTCGTACCTTCAGGGTTTCGCTTCCTCCTTTGGCAACGGTGTTTCTACCTCCGGACGTCATGCTATCTAAGTGATCCTTTATCTATGGTACCCTTCCTTGTTCCTTGTTGTGCCTTCCGGTGTTTTCCGACGCGACGACATCCTCTACGCCAGATCCGATGCAGAGTCTAAATCACTCCTTTGTTCCGAACCTCGTTTGTCGAGATCTTCCGTCTGTTTTCGAGAGTTGATTGCATAATTCAATTGTTCGTGTACAGAGTAATGTTTTGAGTGCGGGATGGAGTCATGACCATACCACTACTCTTATCATTCGCTTTGTACATTGAATTGGAGGATCAATGCAATTTTCACTCCTTCCACGGAAGTTAAAGGTGGCCTTATCCTTTGAGACCTTTATCTCCGTCTTTGTTTCTCCGGAGTGTTCTCTCAACGAACGCGAGCAACGACCTCTTGTTAGTGGTGTCGCGAGGATCTACCTGAAGTGTGAAGATTCAGATCGCCGGCCTTCTTCCCCGTACCACGAGGCGGATCTCGAGGGCGAGATCCATTGTTAGTGGTGTCAAATTGTGGCGCCCCGCAAAACCACTACTAGAAAATTGTGTTGTTTTTGTGCATTGCATCGTCATGACCGCATGCTCATGTCATCATGCCACATTGCATTTGAGCATCATCATGTCAATATGCATTTATTTTCCTAAAACTATTTTCTAAAAGCCTATATTTGTTTTCTAAAATATTCCCCGTCTTTATTCAAATCAAAACTCCGGTCTTTTGCGGGTCTTTTATTTGTCTAAAAACTATTTACAAAAGTCTATTTTAAATTAAAAATAAAAGTTTACATTATTTTAGGAGGCAGCCCGCTAGGCCCGAAAGCCCGGCCGGCCACCTCCAAGCCCTAAACTAAAACCTAGTCTAATCCCTAACCTACCCCACCCTATCCTACTCAGCCCCCCTCCACATCACCCCGGCCAACCACAGCCTGCCACCTCACCGCTTCCTCCACCTCATCACTCCACACAGCCACCCACACCCAGCCCCACATGCCTCACCATCACCACCCACCCCGCCTGACCCACTCCCCCAGCACGCACAACCACCGGACACCGCGTGCCCCACCTGCCAGCGCCCTGCGCGCCCCACCCCAGACCACCTTCCCGTCGAACCATCCCACCACGCCACCAACTCCCCACCTGACCGCCTCGTGATCCACCCCGCCTCCTGGCCCCACCCTGTAGCCCGCTGCCGACACCACCTAGGCGCGCACCCCCAGGCCCCCCCACCGACGCGCCCCGCGCCTCCTTCTCTCTCCCCACCCTCTCTCTCTCCAACTCCCGCACGCCGCTGTCCCCAACCTCCATCCCCTGGGCCGCTGCCGCCTCCTCTCGCTGCCGCGGTCCTCTTCCCCGCCTCCAGTCGCGACGCCCGGATGTCGCCGCCCTTGACCGCCACCGCTTCCTCGCCTCCCCTCTATGCCCAGCGCTACCGCCGCGCCGCGGTCGACCTCGGCCCCCTCTTCTCTGCCTCCGCCTCGCCCTGCTCCTTCCCTCCGTCGGCCACTGGTCACGTCCCTCCGCGCCCCGACCCCGCCGTCTCGGCCCCTGCAGCGCCGCCTCTCCACCCCGTCGAGTCCGCCGACCCGAGCTCGCCGCCGTGCCGCCGCGGGCCCCTGCCTTGCCTGCCGTCCGAGCTCCTCGTCGCGCCGCCGTCCTCTGCCGCTCCGACCACGCCAGCGCCCCTCGACATGGAGCTCCTACCTCCCCCGCGTAACCGCCGTCCGAGCTCCTCGTCGCGCCGCGGTCCTCTGCCGCTCCGACCGCGCCAGCGCCCCTCGACGTGGAGCTCCTACCTTCCCCGCGTAACCGCCGTCCTAAGGCCTTCCTCCACCAACCGTCTGCCTCTGGCCTCCCAAACCGCGACCCCGAGGCTCCCTACCGCCACTATCGCGGCCCTCCTCCACGACGACCCGGGCCCGGCCCTCCAAGCGCGCAGGGACCTGCCGCCCGCTCCTCCTCCGGGTCCCGAGTCGCGCCAGCATGTCCTCGTCGACCTTGTCGCCCTGCTGCACGTCTCCCTGTGGCTGCGTCTATCCCTGCACGGCACAGACGACGTACCCATCACTGCCCCGTTCAGTTCTAGGTACTCCCAGATGTTGTTTTGGCGGTGGATTTATTTCGGGTGTTTTCGGTGCCCGTGAAGATGTGAATACAAGGTGTACAAGAACTACACGAGGCCCTCTCTACGAGACCTTCGGTGATCAAAGTCAAACCCGATGAACCGCGTCAAAAGCCCGTGCTACCCAAGACCGTAGCGACGCCGAAACCAAGTTCTCCAACAAGGACACCAAGTTCTCCGTCACGGAACACCATGTTTTTCTTCATCGCCGCCAAGACCCGGATCTGTAGACCGCCAAGCTCGCCACGGAACGGCAAGCTCTCCATCCGGGAACGCCAAGTTATTCATCCCGAACGCCAAGACCGACCCGACACGACCCGACAAGATCTTCGCGACGACAAGATCGACACCAACCAGGGCAAATCCGATGCGCCCCGACGCCAAACCAAGTCCTTCTTCCCGGATCGCCAAGCTCTCCTTCCGTGGTCCGAGACCAATCCTCGTCGAACCGTTCCCCCCGTCGAACCCTGAGACCGGACCCCGGACCCCCGGAACCAAGGTCTTCCAAACCCAGATGTGTGACCCTAAGCCTCTATTTTTATAATATGACATATACCTGTCGCATCTTTAAATCATCTTTCTTGCATACATGTCATTTGGTGGGTTGGGTTAACTAGTCGATTCACCTAAATTAAATATGGAGTCTATCTGTGGGCTATTCTAGTCTTATTCCGGACTCCATTTAAATTGGTGTAGCAAACCGATGTCATGTTTCGTATTGCTAATCCAACATTTAAATTGCGGGGGTTTCTAAACAACTTGAACCATATGATTAATTGTAGGGACCCCGGTTCCGCTTAATACTGCCTAATTGCACCGCATCTGCATCATATCATAATTGCCTGATCTTCTGCCGTAGTATTAAATATCGCATCCGGTGTTTCTTCTAGTGTTTCCTTCTTTGTGGATTAGGCCGATGAGTTGATGCGAGTATCGACAAGTTCTCCGGATATGATCCTTCAGCAGTATTTCCCAGGCGAACATCTCTCCCCCTTCTACCTATTTTGCATTTATAGTCTTTATTTCCTCCTGTTGATCTATTGCTATCTGTGTCGTGATGCTTTAGTGTTCCGTACCCGATATATTCCTTGCAGCTGTTACATTGCCTTGGACACCTCCTATTACCTGTTGTTTGATCGACAGTTGGCCCTGCGAGTCGTAGTTGCTTATTCCGGCGTTGCTGCGCGTCGTCGATGTTCCATAGTTGTTGGGAGGTTGGCACATGTTTTATGGTGGCTCTAATCATGATTCTAATTACAGCTTATTTTAATTAATGTTGACGGTAGATATAATGCAGAGGCACCGGTGGGTAATAGTCAATATTTGGTTATTAACCACTCACTAGTGTCCCCTAGGACCCGAGTTCTTGACACCTGTTCCGAGATCGAGCGCGTTAACCACATGTGGGGTGTGTGGGCACCCCCATCGGCTTACTACCTGATTTCAAAGTACTGTACCGGGGGACGCAAGTAGTTTGGGGCTTTATTACTATTCTGTACTTATGCCATGTTACTGCTTTATTTAATTTGTGCGTGGAGCACCTGTACTATTTTGGATCGCGCCACGTTTTCGCGGTATCGACAAGCCCAGTCCCCCTTTTCGGGTTCCCAGTCGTTTACCGCCGTCGTCGCAAACCCTGGGTCCACCTCGGAGCCGGCCGACTTCGTTGCGGGTAGCTTAGTGGGGTGGCCCCCCATGTACTTGCTTTGGGTCTGGGAAACGTTTCTATGCGGGTTTGGCGGAAAGGGCTAAAACTTGCAAAAGGGCCGATTCGAGGGTGTTACAGCTACCAAATGCGCTAAACTAGCAGTATAACATGCTAACATCTAATGTGTAAAGTGAGATGATATGGTTCGTGCATTTGATCTCTATCACTTGCATCGTGGTATGATCTCTATCATTCCTTTGTGTGTAAGGCCAAGGTCTATGGAACTTACACGTTGAGTGTGTTGTAAGAGTATCTATCATACATCTACTTACAACAATACCATATCAAGACACTAGCCCAGCAACGATCTAAACTAGACGCCTCTAATTTATCAATTGCAAGTTTTACGTGGCTTAGGGCTTTCGGAGATAGAACCGTTCTCACCTACGAACATGAACCACAACGAGGATAACCAAGTTATTAGCAACTCGTTGTAAATCAGATATTGACTATAGTAGGAGAGACAGACACCGGCAGCCACTTATGCAAAACTAGTTGCATGTCAGTCGTGGAACTGGTCTTATGTACGATGACACGTAAGGTTGGTCCGAGCCGCTTCATCCCACTATGCCACCAATATCCAAAATACATAGAAGATGCAATAACATGATCATCATCGCCCACATATAAACATATGTGTACTACCCGTGCAAAGCACCTACGCATAGATTAGGCGCGGATACCACTGATGGGTCCACAGCATAGAAAACAAAAAAATTCCTACGATGTGAACTACACGCCAAGATCTATCTACTAGGTACAAAGCAACGGGTGGACATACATCCAACGAGAACTTACCCTCGAAGACAACGAGTTTTATTAACGAGTAGGAACTCGTGGTTGATGTAGTCGTACACTTGCCGATCTCAAGATAGTGAGGAAGTCCAGCAGGTCTGGCTCCAGCACGTCCATTAGATCCAGCTCCAGCAGCACCAAGTCCAGCACCGCAAAGTAGCGGTGCATCCGTGATCGCACACACGTCTGGTATCCCGACAACCTCCGTCCCTCGCTCTAGCAAAGCAGCAGAAGTAGCAATTCCTTTCCAGATAAAGCCACCGGGAACATGTATCTCGCTAATCCGAGACCATGGGGGAATAATACTAGAGGGGGAGAGAGATCCTTCACAAGGAGGTGTGTGTGAGAAGTGAGGAGAGGGTGGCCTTTTATAGGAGGAGGGGGTGCCCCTCCTTCATGGCCGGCGCATGGAGGAGGTGCCTCTTCACCTCCTCCATTCATGTGGTGGTAACCCCTCCATATTAAAATGCCTCTTCACATTCCCTTTTAAAGTCTCCACTTTAAATGCATTAAATTTCTCCAAATTTAATGCTCTCTCATTTAATAAAACTCTTTTATTATTTTTTATTCAGAATTTTGTTAATTACTTTAATTAACAAGCATTCACATAAAACCCCCTGCAACATTTCAATATTACATGTAGAACCAATTTCAGCAATTTCACCCGAAACAGTTTCGGTGTCTATTGAAATTATTCCAGCGCTTTCTTAAATCTGTATCTGAAACATATTTGCTCCAAATGGTGTCGGTATCCCTTAAGTGTGTCACCTTACGGTTCGCGAATAATGCACACATGATCGAGACCCCTCTCCGAACAATAATCAGCAGCGGGGCCTGGAGATCCCTACTGACTCCTACACATTCAACGATGACTTCTGTGATCGTGAGAACCTTTAACGCTTGTAACTAAATCCCTTTGTCTCGCGATATATTACATGTCCGAGATTCGATCATCGATATCTCCATACCTAGTTTGATCTCGTTACCGACATGCACTCTTTTCTCGTTCCCGTGATATAACATTCTAGTGATCACATCACTTGCTTGCAAGCTATCTTAATGTGATATCACCGAGAGGGCCGAGAGTATATCTATCCATCATCGGGATTGACAAATTCCACTCTTGATCCATGAGCCTCAACATAACACCTTCGTAGCACTGAACCCATCTTTATAGTCTCCCTGTTATGGTGTGACATTTGATGTTATCAAGATACTCTTCCGGTGTTAGCAATTAACATGATCTCATGGTCTAAGGATAAAGATTACTTCGTATGATGTTATAGCAATATAAACATAATGACTTTGATCGTAATGCTATACTTCGAATGAATGTTCATCACATCATTCCACCAATGTTGCGACCTCGTTATTAACAACATCCAATGTCCATGATCAGGAAACCTTGATCATCTTGTTAATCAACGAGCTAGTCTATAAGAGAGGCATAACTAGGAACCCTTTTTGTTTATTAAACACACATGTATTGACGTTTCCGATCAATACAATTATACCATGCAAAATAAACATTTATCATAAACATGGAATAAGATAATAACCACTTTATTATTGCCTCTCGGGCATATTCCCTTCAAGCTGCACCTGGAAACAATCTTGCTCACAACAGTTTATCAGTAGCAATAGTTTTGTAGTAGGAATAGTAAAGTAACAGCAATAGCAAAACAAAGACAGTAGTAACAAAAAGCAGTAAATAGTGGGATTCGAGTGCGGTAGGCATAGGGATGGATGGACGGGCGTTGCATGGACAAGACAATTAACATAGCAATCAGAACATAGGGCAATTGCAGAAAAATAAGATAAAGCATCCAAGTACTAGACAATCCTAGGCATGTGTTCCATATATAGTCATACGTGCTCGCAATGAAAACTTGCACAACATCTTTTGTCCTGCCAGCCCATTTGCAGCGGGGCCTCTAGGGAACTACTGGCAATTAAGGTGCTCCTTTTAATAGAGCACCGGAGCAAAGCATTAACACTCCGTGAACACATGTGATCCTCACATAAAAGCCATACCCTTCGGTTATCTCAATTTCTGTCACTTCGGGGCAATTGGTTCCGGACAACAACGTGTGTATACAACTTGTAGATAAGACCAGAAACAATACTATCATAATGAATCAATAATAAGTTCAGATCTTAAATCATGGCACTCGGGCCCTAGTGACAAGCATTAAGCACAACAAGTCGCAACAAAGTCATAAAGCACTAATAAAAGATACTAGGCACCATGCCCTAACAATCTGATGCCATTACATGAACGATCTCATCCAATCCCTACCATCCCCATAGCCTACAGCGGGGGATTACTCACTCATAGATGGGGGAAACATGGATGGTCGATGGAGAAGCGATGGTGATGATGATGGCGATGATCTCCTCCAATTCCCCGTCCCGGCAGGGTGCCAGAACGGAGTTTCTGGTGCTGTTTCGTGGAATCTCGTGGTGGCGGCAGAGCGGAACTCCTTCTGGAAAAACGTCGACCCCCCCCGAAGTTCTTTGGTCAGAAGGCTCCTTATAGGTGAAGAGAGAGGCCGAGGGGGTGCCTGGGGGGCCCACACCACCCCCTGGCGCGGCCTGGCCTGGCCCGCGCCACCAGGTGGTGTGGTCACCCCAGGGCTCTTCTCCGTCTCGTATTCTGGCTCCTGGAGTCTTTGGGTGAAATAGGATTTTTGGCATATTTTCTGGGATTTTTCCTGATAGTTGATTTTCTGCACAAAAAATAGACACCAAGGCAATTCTGCTGAAAACAACGTCAGTCCGTATTAGTTGCATCCAAATCACACAAGTTTAGAGGAGAAACAATAGCAAAAGTGTTCGGGAAAGTAGATACGTTTTGGACGTATCAACTCCCCCCAAGCTTAGCTTATTGCTTTTCCTCAAGCAATTCAGTTGAAAACTGAGTGCGATAAAAGAACTTTCACGAACACATTTGCTTCATATGATGTAAATATTCTCAGCAATGTGATCAATCACTTAGACAATTCATAATAAAGAGTATGCAGCTAAGTCTACTTAATAGTCTTTGCAAGCTATGAAGAGATTCCAACTCAAGAATAATAAGTAGCATGAAGCACAAACATAAGCAACATTACAATGCTCATAAAAAGGTATGATAGAGTGGTATCTCGCTTGCCTTTGATTATGAATGCCAAGGCACCTCTGAAGTTCAAGTGATGACTAGAAGTAAAGATATCAAGAATACAAGCATCAAAGTCATAACACAAATAATCAAGTAATGGAACAAACATAAAGAATGACAACTATGCTCTCAACAAAGTGCTCAAAGAATGTGTGGGGACTCAACAAGTAGAAGAAAAAGTTTTGAATAATTTGAAAGGCTTCCAAATGCTGAAAGTATGGTACTCGTTAGCTTTGAGCTCTCATTGCCCCTATCATAAGCATCTTTAATGTGGTTAAGGTGAAAGTGACACAACTAAGAGGATATGCTTGACAAGTTATAAATCGAAGTCTCATGCCCCTTACTTACGAAGACCGATCCTCATGCTACTCAACTTCAGTCACGAGTAAGCTCTTGTCATTTTAAGTATGTGTGTATCATTAAGAACCGCCAACGGGGTACCCCTTGCACATGATACGGGAGCTTTCCCATAATCAAAATGACAAGGCAAGCAGACAATGAGCATCTCAGCGATCTTTTTATTTGCTATTTGCATAGGTTTTTATTGAGGATGCTTCATAGAGTGCTCATTATGGTGATGCTGCAAGTTTCCACCATGATTAGGCATGGCTTAGGCTAGCGGCCCAGGCGTTTCTCTAACACACATAAAAACTCCATGATCTTACAAGTTCCACTTTTATTTCACACCGTCGGGATCCGTAAGCAAAATAACATGATATCAACGGGGTACAAAGTACAAGTGCAATGTTGAAAGCGTTCCCCATGAAACATGGTTCTGCTAATTTCAACTTATAAAGCGCAAGCATATACGCAACAAAGAAGGACACAATGGTTCAAGTTTATTAGAGGTAATAAAGTAAAGTGTGCCACCAAGTTCATGAGAGCTTTACTAACTAACTTTCTCATAACAAGAAAACATTTTATTCGGAAGAAAACAAGGCATATTGAATATACACGGAGGTAGCAGATGATGCTAATGGGTAGGTATGGTGCACACTTTGGAAATGTTTGGTTTAGGGAGTTGGAAACTTGAGTAAAACATACTCAGTGGAAATGAAGGCTAGCAATAGTAAGGGAGCGACAAACGAGAGAGCAATAGCTGTCATTATCATGCTTGCAACAAAACAGGACTACTCATGGCATGAAAGTGATTCAAGATCCTCAAGGCAAAATAATTCACCAAGGCTTAACTGATTATTATAGTCATGTGCATGCGTGAGCATGTGCCAAGTCAATCAAATGAATCATTCATAGGAGGATACCACGGTGTCATACCAATTTATGAACCGAGAAATGCAAGCAAACATTCATAAGACATGCTACAAACTATTAGCGAGCTGGAGCTAATCATAAGAAAGCAAGAGCTACTAAGCATCCAAAGAAAACATACACTCTACATGAACGGACTAAGCATGCCCACAGTGATGAGTACATGTACAAAAATGAAAAAAATAGAGTTCGTTACCAGCCTCTTACCACGCCTCGAGTTGTCATTAATCCTCATTATTGCTCTTCACTTGTGTGGCTTGAATAATAATATGAAACCAATAGTTCACTGAGAACTGCCGAACCCTATAGCAAACTCGCAAAAACCAAAGAAGAACAACAAATATTTTTGGTGTTTTCGATTTTTAGATAAGAACCAAAAGAGAAAAACAAGCAAAGCCAAATCTTTTTGGGTTTTTCGAATAGTTCAATCAAAGCAAAAAGGGAAAAGCAAACCAAGGCAAAAAGAAGAAGCAAACCAAAGAGAAACAACAAAAATATTTTTGGTCTTTTTGTGTTTTTAGAAAGCAAAAGCAAAGAGGAACAAAAACTAAAAAGAGAACGAAAACATGAATATACAAAGTACCGACGCAACATGATATGGAGATGAGTGCGGTGTCGGCGTACCTCCCCCCAAGCTTAGGCTTTTGGCCTAAGTGGGAATCAATCCCAAGCTGGCCAGGATGAAGTGTCACCGTGGTATGACAAGGAGGTACCCTCGTCCTGGTGCGAGCTCGAGTACGTCCCTCCGTAGTGCACAGAGTAATCGTAGGAGGGCACATCCTCCTAGTGTTGCTCGTGGAAACCCGGCAAGCGAAGCTGCTCGTCCACCTCCTCCTTGGAGCGTGACCATGGTCTCCTGTGAACACTAACAAAGCAGGTTGTGGCAAAAGGATTTCCCTTTCATCCCCGTCAGTGAAAAGCATCCTATATATTAGATTGTTCAAATCAAAGGTAGCAGTGACAAAGTGATGAGTTTTCATGGCAACAAGGTCAAGCCTCTGTGGTGCCAGCATAGCATCATCGGGATCCACTAAAAGACCTAAAGCATTGACCATGCGCGATGCAATGATGCCCCCATAGATAGGCCCCCTAGCAGCTAGGCGGCGAGCAATAAGCGAGCCAAGATTGTACCGAGTATCATTGTTAAGCGCAGCAGCAAGGAAAGCTAAATGATAGTTGGAGATGTTACTAGTGTTCTCCCTACCCAACACACTAGTAGCAAGATAATATGCAAAGTATCTAAGAGCAGGGAGTTGGATATTTCTTATCTTTCCGCGTTGCGCCACACGGTCATCATCATTGGTCACCCCTCGATATAGCTCCAGCAAATCAGCGGGTCGCCCTTGAATTTTATTCACGGTCCCTGTCATATGCACACCTACAATACTGCAAAATCTCTCCAAAGGCATGGTGAAGGGCATATCATAGATTTTAAAAGAGACAGTAGATTGATAGGGTGTGTTAGTAAATGAGAAGCTCTCAACAAAAGTTTTGGTGAGCATAGCGTATTGTGCACTCTCATATTGCATATAAGAGGTCAAACCAACCCTCTCAATCAGTAGCAAGAAATCATCAAGAATACATGCAGCTTGCAAGAAAGTAAAACAAGGAAAAGAGGATGGGTGAGCATCTCCATCATCCCTTTCACTGCTAATGCGTGTTGCAATGAGGTCTTCATTATACGATGGCCTAGCTTGAGAGACTGTTCTTGAGGGCCTCGACCTCCTAGGTGCATCACTCTCAAATATCTCTCCAAAAGTACGGTTGTTCATGCTTGGTATTCTGAAATTTAAACACCTATTAAACAAGTGATTGCAAAGTAAATATAATGAAGGATTCTACTCATAGGGTCTTGCAAGAGGCCTAAACATGCATCAAAACTATATCTCTAAGCATCAAACAAGCTTACAAGCCCTCATAACAAGTTACCTACAGCAGCAAAATACTCAACATATAATCCACTAAACACAAATCTACTTGGACAAGGGGAGGAGTCACATACCAAGGAACAATTGCTCCAAATTTCAGCAAGAAAGATGGGCTAAGCAAGGAGATCGAAAAAATCGAGAGCAAGCACAGCAAGAACGTGATTTTGAGCTATGAACTGGAGCTTACTCGGAAGAGAGAAAAAAGTGGCAGTGAGAGAGTTAGTGGGGGGCCAGGGGTGGCCCACACCAGGGCATGGCGCCACCCAGGGTTGGCCGCGCCACCACATGGTGTGCCTGCCTGGTGGGCCCCCCTGGTACCTACCAGGTACTCCTCTGCCCCTTTTTCACGTAAAAATTTAATATGAATTTTCTGGAATTTTTCAAGACACTTTATTTTTGGGCAATTTTCAGAAATATAAGAATGATTTTCTGACAGACAGATTTTTTTCTTTTTGAAACAATGATGCAAGGACAAAACAAGGCTAGAACTACAGAAGTTCTAACATGCAAGCAACTAACAACACAAAGAAAACTAAACGAAAGCAAAAACTAAAATGCAAAGGATAGAAATAAACGGAGATAATCATGGTGAAAACATTGTTTTGTTCAATGAAATCCTTTTGTTAGCAATGTTGATCAAGTCTTGTGATACATTGCAAATGTATCCATAATTTTTGATGCTCCATGCTTGGTTTTATCCACTTTCTTGTGTTTTGTCCACACTTTGGAGTACTTTTCATATGATTTCTTGGACTAACCTATTAACAAGAGCCACAGTGCCAGCTGCCTGTTTTCTGCTGTTTTTGGTACCAGGAAAGTCAGAAAATGAATATTCTCGGAATTGGATGGGACAAAAGCCAAAGTGCCTATTTTTCCAGAAGACTCCAGGAGCCAGAATACGAGACGGAGGAGGGCCAGGGGCTGGCCACACCCCCCCAGGCGTGGGCTGGGCCTGGCCGCGCCAGGGCATGGTGTGGTGGCCCCAGGCACCCCCTCGGTCCCCCTCTTCGCCTATAAGAAGCCTTCTGACCTAAAACCTTCGGGGGTTTCGACGTTTTTCCACGAAAAGTTCCGCTGCGCCGCCGCCACCGAAGGGGAGATTTGGGGGACAGAAAGTCTCTGTTCCGGCACCCTGCCGGGACGGGGAAGTGCACCCGGAGCCATCTCCATCGATCTTCACCATCATCTCCATCGACCATCCATGTTTCCCCCATCTATGAGTGAGTAATCCCCCGCTTTAGGCTATGGGGATGGTAGGGATTGGATGAGATCATTCATGTAATGGCATCAGATTGTTAGGGCATGGTGCCTAGTATCTTTTATTAGTGCTTTATGACTTTGTTGCAACTTGTTGTGATTAATGCTTGTCACTAGGGCCCGAGTGCCATGATTCCAGATCTGAACTTATTATTGATTCATTATGATAATATTGTTCTTGGTCTTATCTGCAAGTTATATACACACGTTGTTGTCTGGAACCTATGGCCCCGAAGTGACAGAAATCGGGATAACCGGAAGGGAAAGGCTTTGATGTGAGGATCACATGTGTTCATGGAGTGTTAATGCTTTGCTCCGGTGCTCTATTAAAAGGAGCACCTTAATTGCCAGTAGTTCTCTAGAGGCCCCGCTGCAAATGGGCTGGCAGGACAAAAGATGTTGTGCAAGTTCTCATTGCGAGCACGTATGACTATATATGGAACACATGCCTAGGATTATCTAGTACTTGGATGCTTTATCTTATTTATCTGCAATTGCCCTATGTTCTGATTGCTATGTGAATTGTCTTGTCCATGCAACGCCCGTCCATCCATCCCTATGCCTACCGCACTCGTATCCCACTGTTACTGCTTTTGTTACTACTGTCTTTGCTTTGCTACTGCTGTTACTTTACTATTCCTACTACAAAACTGCTGCTACTAATAAACTGTTGTGAGCAAGATTATTTCCAGGTGCAGCTGAATTGACAACTCAGTTGTTGAGGCTTATAAATATTCTTTGGCTTCCGTTGTGTCGAATCAATAAATTGTGTTTCACTTCCCTCGAAAATACTACGATACACCCCCTATACTTGTGGGTCATCAAGACTATTTTCTGGCGCCGTTGCCAGGGAGCATAGCTTTATTTATCAAGTTCACTTGGATTCACTATTGTTCAAGCTAAGTTTATCTTTCTCCTTGTTTGCTTGTTTCTTTATCAAAAATACAACAAAATAGTTCCTACTCTAGTTGTTATTTTCATTGTTCTGTTATTGTCTTGCTTTGTCATGCTTGTTGTCAATGGTTGGTTTCTTTGAAACTGAAGCTTATTGGCAAGGTGGGTTCATGGAAGATCAAAAATATTATTATAAGGAACACCGCTTGTCACAAAAAGGGAAACACTTATGGGGACAAACTGATAGATTATATACCATTGCTAGAAACGTGTGCTCTACTTATAATGTTACTTATTGCTGTGATGAGTCTCGTTGCAGAAAGAGGTATAAGCACCCCCCCTTTCAATGTGAGTATAATGATAATGATACCATATCTTCCTATGCTAAAGGAATTTATGACTTTTATGATGCGGAACAAATTGAAGAATTTATTGCTTGGAAGGGTGCTTTTGAACTTGCTAATTTGCTTGAAAATATTGATGATTCACCTTATAAGTATGAGGTTTATGGTATACTTAAATTTTGTTTTGATAATTACAAGGATGAAAATGGCCCTATTTTGAGTATTTTAATAGATGCTTTCCACAAATGGAAGAGACTAATGCCTTGCAGGCTCCTATGGAAGAAGAAATTGATGAACCTGAAATCTCATTAGATGAAAAAGAGGAGGAGAGTGATGAACAAAAGGAGGAAGAATGGATTAGCTACCCATGCCTACCTTCTAATGAGAGTAACTCTTTATCCCTTACATTATTTTATTGTCATCCATGCTTACTAAAGGAGGTTGAATGTTATGTTCCCGAGGTTTCCTTTGAAAATGTTTATGATAAGGCTCTAGTGCTTATAGATCATGAAAATCATGCTTTATGTGATAGTTATATTGTTGACTTTATTCATGAGGCTACTGAAAATTATTTTGAGAGAGGAAAATATGGTGGTAGGAGTTTTCATGGTATTGAAACACCTCTCTATGTGCTGAAAGTTTTGAAGTTACTCTTGTTTTATCTTCCTATGACTGTCACTTTGTTCTTTGCAAATTTATTTGCTTACATGATTCCTATGCATAGGAAGTGGGTTACACTTAAATGTGTTTTAAATTTGCTTCTTGATGATCTCTTTTACTTCAACTCATATTTCTTATGAGAGCATCCTCTCAAACTTTTATGCCTGAAGATGATAATATGTCTATTATTCTTGGGAGACCTTTTCTTAAATACTGCATGAGCTGTTATTAATTATAATCAAGGGAAGGTGACCTTCAATGTTAATGACAAGGAACACATTGTCTATTTCCTCAAGAAGATTGAAAGGACTTATGGTTTGAATTCAATTGAACATGTTGAGGGCATTCAAGTTGGAGAAATATATTGGCCCATACCAAGAGGAAAAATTTGAAACTATTATGATTGGGACCATTGCTATCAAGTTTGAGGTAACATAATCATTAGTGGAATACAAAGTTTTGTCTCATATGAAATTGTTTTGGTAACAATACCTGATCAACCTTGTTAACAAAAGGATTTCATTGAACAAAACAATGTTTTCACTATGATTATCTCTGCTTACTTTTATTCTATCCATTCTAGTTTTTGCTTATGCCTAACTTAAAGGCATTAAAGAAAAGTACTTATCGGAAGATAACCCAAAAGTTTTAGATGAGTCTTGGAAGTTATTACCTCAGTAATAACCACTCCTTATCCTTTTTATTTGCTTTTTGTGCCAAGAGTAACCTCTAATGAGAGTGAAGTGATGATTGGGAAAGTTGCTGTCCCGAAACAGATTTTTGTGCTTCACCGTAAAAATCCGTGGGAGATCTCTGTATGTCGGATTGAGCTGTAATTTTTTGTGCTTCTGCCCCATGTTGTTATATAACTTTAGTTAGTTCAACACTTTTTTATTTGAGTAACAGAAGGTCTTCGAAAAAATTCGTTTTTACCTGCTGGTCTGTTTTGACAGATTTCTGCCATTTTCTACATTTGCTTCTTGTTGGCTCCTTTTTGAGTTCTTTTGGGGAATTGAGCTTTTTGAGGGAAGTGCTACAGTATATAGTGTTCTAATGGAAGTTTATTTGGTGTTAGAACTCAATCTTAAGATTTATTTATCTTAAGTGCACTAACGTTGCTAATGAAGATTGTGTGAAGTTTTGTATGAAGGAAAAATTTCAGGTGTATGGAAGGAATGAGTAATGAGATGAAGGATGGACTAAAGCTCAAGCTTGGGAATTCCACGCATGTCACCCCAAGAAATATCCAAGAGGTACAAGCGTCAAAGCTTGGGGATGCCCAAGGCATCCCCTTCTTCATCAGTAAAAATGCCAGTTTCCTCCAAACACTTCACTTTTATTGTTTCATGCACAATTGTGTTGTTCTTGGAGCGTCTTCTTTTTCGTTTTCGTTTTGGTTTTTAGTTTGCGTTGTTTGCTTAGTTTGCTGAATAAATTGGTTGGACCCCCTCTTTCATACGTTGGTTTGCAAATAGTTTGGTTGGGTTTGGAAAAGAGTAGGAAAGCTCATGCTTAAGTGGTAAAGAGAGCTTGTTTTTGACCGTGGCCTATGTTTTGTCATGTCATGCTTGATATTGTTTTGGCTTTATGCTTAGTATTCTTTGCTGTAGCATGACTTGTTATAAACAATTGAGATTGCTTAATGTGCCTTGGATGAATCATGCGTTGTTTTAGCATATTAAAGCATAGTATAGTGGTATTCTCCTTTGATGCTTTATTTGGGTTAACTTGGCACATGCTCACACCATGTTATGACTATCTCAAGTCACCATAGCCTTTATGATCCTTTAGTTTTCAACTTGTAGTATCACTTTATGCTTTGATCAATGATGTTTTGTCGCTCTGCATGATTATGGCCATTATTGCTCTCTCGTTTGTCGCCCCCTTACTATTGCTAGCCTTCACTTTCACTGAGTATGTTTTACTCATGTTTCCAACTCCCTAAAACCAAATATTGCCAAATTGTCCACCATACCTACCTATTAGCATCATTTGCTACTTCCGTGCATATTCATTATGCCTTGTTTTCTTCCGAATAAAATGTTTGCTTGTTATGAGAAAGTTAGTTAGTAAAGCTCTCACGAACTTGATGGCACACTTTATTTTCTTGCACTTAATAAACCTGAACCATTGTGAACTCTCCATGAAAGTTATATGCTTGCTAATTATAGGCTGGGATTAGCAGAATCGTGCTGTCACGAAACGCTTTCAACACTTGTAAAAATATACCCAGTTGATACCTTGCTCTTTTGTTTGCGGATGTCGTCGGTGTGAAATAAAAGGGGAGCTTGTAAGTCCATGGAGTTATGTATGTGTGTTAGAGAAATGCCTGGGCCGCTGGTCTAATCCATGCTGACATGGTGGAAACCTACAGCGTAACCATAATGATATCTATGAAGCATTCTTCTTATAAAAAAAAGAGAAAGATAGCTATTGAGAAAAAGAAAAAAAGAGATTTATGAAAAGAGGAAAGAGAGAAAAAAGCACCATTTTCCCATGGTAAATAAGAAGATTGCTGAGATACTCATTGTTTGCTTGCCTTGTCATTTTGATATGGGGATTCTTCCGTATCATCGGGCAAGGGGTACCTCGTTGGCGGTTCTCAATGATACGCACATACTTATGATGACAAGAACTTACCGATAACTAAAGTTGAGTAGTATGAGGAGCGGCCCTCATACTCAAGGGACTTGGGATTTTCAGTTTATAGTCTGTCAAGCATATAACTTAGATTGGACCTCACTTTCACCTTAACCACATTAAATATGCTTATGATAGGGGCAATGAGAGCTCAAAGCTAATGAGTACCATACTTTCAGCATTTGGAAGCCTTTCAAACTATTCAAAAACTTTTTCTTTTACTTGTTGAGTCTCCACTTATTATTTGAGCACTTTCTTGAGAGCATAGTGGCCATTCTTAGTTCTATGTGCATTGTCCCAAGACTTGTTGATTGATGCATACCTTGATATTGCTTGTTTTAAACTATTTGTATCTAGTCACTCTTGTGAACTTTGAAGGTGTCCTATGCATTTATATTTGCTACTCTATGAGGGACAAGCTGATTACCACTTTGCTATGTTTTCTTTATGTGAAACAAACACACGTCTTGCAAAGCATTGTTATTCATGAATCTTTTGTTTGTGCCTTTTCATGTTGCATCATAGTTTCTTTGTCTTATTGCTAGAAATTTGTCTTTCATGTTATGATTGAAGTACTATGATCCCAGCTTTGAATGTTTTATGAATACTTTGATCAAGTCTTTGATGGTGCATGTCACCTCAAAAATTATTCTTTCTTTTTATCACTTACCTACTCGAGGACGAGCAGGAGTTAAGCTTGGGGATGTTGATACATTGCAAATGTATCTATAATTTTTGATGCTCCATGCTTGGTTTTATCCACTTTCTTGTGTTTTGTCCACACTTTGGAGTACTTTTCATATGATTTCTTGGACTAACCTATTAACAAGAGCCACAGTGCCAGCTGCCTGTTTTCTACTGTTTTTGGTTCCAGGAAAGTCAGAAAATGAATATTCTCAGAATTGGACGGGACAAAAGCCAAAGTGCCTATTTTTCTAGAAGACTCCAGGACCCAGAATACGAGACGGAGGAGGGCCAGGGGCTGGCCGCCCCCCTCCCCCCAGGCGTGGGCTGGGCCTGGCCGCGCCAGGGCATGGTGTGGTGGCCCTAGGCACCCCCTCGGTCTCCCTCTTCGCCTATAAGAAGCCTTCTGACCTAAAACCTTCGGGGGTTTCGACGTTTTTCCACGAAAAGTTCCGCTGCGTCGCCGCCACCGAAGGGGAGATTCGGGGGACAAAAAGTCTCTGTTCCGGCACCCTGCCGGGACGGGGAAGTGCCCCCGGAGCCATCTCCATCGATCTTCACCATCATCTCCATCGACCATCCATGTTCCCCCATCTATGAGTGAGTAATCCCCCGCTGTAGGCTATGGGGATGGTAGGGATTGAATGAGATCGTTCATGTAATGGCATCAGATTGTTAGGGCATGGTGTATAGTATCTTTTATTAGTGCTTTATGACTTTGTTGCGACTTGTTGTGCTTAATGCTTGTCACTAGGGCCCGAGTGCCATGATTTCAGATCTGAACTTATTATTGATTCATTATGATAGTATTGTTTCTGGTCTTATCTACAAGTTGTATACACACGTTGTTGTCCGGAACCAATGGCCTCGAAGTGACAGAAATCAGGATAACCGGAGGGTATGGCTTTGATGTGAAGATCACATGTGTTCACGGAGTGTTAATGCTTTGCTCCGGTGCTCTATTAAAAAGAGCACCTTAATTGCCAGTAGTTCCCTAGAGGCCCCGCTGCAAACGGGCTGGCAGGACAAACGATGTTGTGCAAGTTCTCATTGCGAGCACGTATGACTATATATGGAACACATGCCTAGGATTGTCTAATACTTAGATGCTTTATCTTATTTATCTGCAATTTCCCTATGTTCTGATTGCTATGTGAATTGTCTTGTCCATGCAACGCCCGTCCATCCATCCCTATGCCTACCGCACTCGAATCCCACTGTTTACTGCTTTTTGTTACTATTGTCTTTGTTTTGCTACTGCTGTTACTTTACTATTCCTACTACAAAACTGCTGCTACTGATAAACTGCTGTGAGCAAGATTGTTTCCAGGTGCAGCTGAATTGACAACTCAGTTGTTAAGGCTTATAAATATTCTTTGGCTCCCCTTGTGTCGAATCAATAAATTGGGTTTCACTTCCCTCGAAAATACTGCGATACACCCCCTATACTTGTGGGTCATCATCTTGCTACCAAAATAATTGCATATGAGACAAAACTTTGTACTCCACTAATGATTATGTTACCTCAACCTTGATAGCAATGGTCCCAATCATAATAGTTTCAAATTTTTCTCTTGGTATGGGACAATATATTTCTCCAACTTGAATGCCTTCAACATGTTCAATTGAATTCAAGCCATAAGTCCTTTCAATCTTCTTGGGGAAATAGACAGTATGTTCCTTGTCATTAACATTGAAGGTCACCTTTCCTTGATTACAATTAATAACAGCTCCTGCGGTATTAAGAAAAGGTCTCCCAAGAATAATAGACATATTATCATCTTCAGGCATTTCAAGCACAACAAAATCAGTTAATATCAAGCAATTGTGAGCCACCTGAACAGGTACATCCTCACATATACCCACAGGAATAGTGGTAGATTTATCAGCCATTTGCAAAGATATATCAGTTGGTATCAATTTTTCAAGCTGAAGCCTCTTATCGAGAGAGAAAGGCATAACACTAACTCCAGCTCCCAAATCACACAAAGCAGTTCTAACATAACTGTTCTTAATAGAGCAAGGGATAGTTGGAATCCCTGGGTCTCCAAGTTTCTTAGGAACCTTACCATTGAAGGAATAATTAGCAAGCAAAGTAGAAATTTCTTCATTAGGGATCTTCCTTTTATTCGAGATAATGTCCTTCATATACTTTGAGTAAGGAGGCAATTTAATAGCATCAGTCAAAGGAATTTGCAAGAATAAAGGCTTCATCCACTCACAAAACTTATTATAGTGTTCATCTTCCTTTGACTTGTGTTTCTTATCAAGGAAAGGCATAGGTTTTTGGACCCAAGGTTCTCTTTCACTACCATGTTTCTTAGCAATAAAATCTTCTTTAGTGTATTTAGTATTCTTAGTGTGGTTTTCAGGTTCTTCTTCAACTTTTTCTTCACTAGGAACTTCATTTTCTTCATTACCACTTTCAGTTTCAGCATCAGAGATAGATATACTATTAGGATCTATAGCAGGTTCAGAGGGTTCTACGACAGTTTTATGTTTCTTTTTCCTTTTCTTACGAGTAAAACCACTATTTTCAGCTTGTTGAGAATCCTGCTCAATTCTTTTGGGATGCCCCTCAGGATATAGAGGATCCTGGGTAGCAGCTCCACTTCTAGTTCTAATTTCATAAGCATGTTTTTCTTTAGCAGGATTAACTAGCAAATCGTTTTGCACTTTAACGAGTTGATCTATTTGAGTTTGAACCATTTGAAAGTGTTTAACAATCATTTTAACATCATTAGAGGTTCTTTCCACAATATCTTTCAACTCAACAATAGCTCTAGTGTTTTCCATTAGATGATTTTGCACCCTTTTATTAAAGTTATCTTGCTTAACAATAAAGATATCAAATTCTTCTAAGCATTGATCCGGAGGTTTCAAGTAAGGGATATCACCTTCATCAAAGTGTTGGAGAGAGTGTACCTCAATAGTGGGTGAGTAGGGAATAGGCTTACATAATTCTTCTATAGGAGGTAAATTCTTGACATCTGCAGCTTTAATTCCCTTCTCCTTAAGACATTTCTTAGCTTCCTTCATCACTTCATCATTTAATTCAATAACTCCCCTCTTCTTTGATGTTGGAACAGGCACAGGAATAGATGGTTCAGGTACAATTACTTCAGGTGTAACTTGTTTAGGAGGAGTCCAATCTTCATAATTCTTGCTTATTTTAGCCATTAATTCCTCAACTTCCTTAGGAGTCCTATTCCTGAAAACACAATCAGCACAACTATCTAGGTATGTCCTAGATTCTTCGGTTAGTCCATTATAAAATATATCAAGAAGCTCATTCTTAGGTAACGAACTTCTAGCCTGTGCATGAATCAAAGCACAAAACCTTGCCCAAGATTCGGGCAATACCTCTTTTTCTCCCTGTTTAAAATCAAAAAGTTCCTGCAAAATAGCATGTCTAGCCCTAGGAGGAAAATATTTCTGCAGGAAAGTACTAATCAAGCACTCAGGGCTATCAATAGATCCAGGAGGTAAATTACTAAACCAAGTTTTAGCTTCTCCTTTCAGTGAAAAAGAAAAAATCTTAGCAACAAAGTAAGTACGCATCTTAATATCATCAGAAAACAAGCCACTCATAGTAGAAAGTTCATTCATATGTGCTACCGCACTTTCATTCTTAGTCCCACAAAAGGGTTCTTTCTCGACAATAGCTATGTAAGATAGATCGAGAGAGAAATCATAATCTTCATCTATAATGTTTATGGGAGAAGCAGCAAACTTAGCATCAAGAGATAATTTGGGTCTAATAGTACGCCTCTCAAGGAGACTCTTAGCAGTGCTCCTATCATGGGTGTTCTTACATTCTTCAATAAACTCATCGGTCATCTCAACATAATCTTCTTCAGTATCATAACTCTCACTAGACTCAGGTGAGCTAACGGGTATGGTAGTGTCTTCATTAGGAGTTTCGGTATTTCCAGCTATAGTTCTAGCAATCGTAGCATCTAGGAAAGGACCTAATGAACCACTCTTATCAAGCACAGTAGAAGCAGCATCATATGTATCAGCAATTTCAGATTCAGCAGTAGTAGCAGTGTGTGTAGCATGTGTATGTGGTGGTGTAAGGAACTTACTCAAAACAGACGGTGAATCAAGAGCGGTAGAGGTGTTCAGAACCGTACCTCTTCTTGTAGTGGATGGTAAAATAGGAACCTTGCCATCACGAGACTTACCCATGATGGATGGATAGCAGCGAACAATAGAGAATCCAAGTGAACTTAATAAATAAAGCTATGCTCCCCGGAACCGGCGCTAGAAAATAGTCTTGATGACCCACAAGTATAGGGGGTGTATCGCAGTATTTTCGAGGGAAGTGAAACCCAATTTATTGATTCGACACAAGGGGAGTCAAAGAATATTTATAAGCCTTAATAACTGAGTTGTCAATTCAGCTGCACCTAGAAACAATCTTGCTCATAGCAGTTTATTAGTAGCAACAGTTTTGTAGTAGGAATAGTAAAGTAACAACAGTAGCAAAACAAAGACAATAGTAACAAAAAGCAGTAAACAGTGGGATTCGAGTGCGGTAGGCATAGGGATGGATGGATGGGCGTTGCATGGACAAGACATTTCACATAGCAATCAGAACATAGGGCAATTGCAGATAAATAAGATAAATCATCTAAGTATTAGACAATCCTAGACATGTGTTCCATATATAGTCATACGTGCTCGCAATGAAAACTTGCACAACATCTTTTGTCCTGCCAGCCCGTTTGCAGCGGGGCCTCTAGGGAACTACTGGCAATTAAGGTGCTCTTTTTAATAGAGCACCGGAGCAAAGCATTAACACTCCGTGAACACATGTGATCTTCACATCAAAGCCATACCCTCCGGTTATCCTGATTTCTGTCACTTCGAGGCCATTGGTTCCGGACAACAACGTGTGTATACAACTTGTAGATAAGACCAGAAACAATACTATCATAATGAATCAATAATAAGTTCAGATCTGAAATCATGGCACTCGGGCCCTAGTGACAAGCATTAAGCACAACAAGTCGCAACAAAGTCATAAAGCACTAATAAAAGATACTATACACCATGCCCTAACAATCTGATGCCATTACATGAATGATCTGATCCAATCCCTACCATCCCCATAGCCTACAGCGGGGGATTACTCACTCATAGATGGGGGAAACATGGATGGTCGATGGAGAAGCGATGGTGATGATGATGGCGATGATCTCCTCCAATTCCCCGTCCCGATAGGGTGCCAGAACGAAGTTTCTGGTGCTGTTTCGTGGAATCTCGTGGTGGCGGCGGAGCGGAACTCCTTCTGAAAAAACGTCGAACCCCCCGAAGTTCTTAGGTTAGAAGGCTCCTTATAGGCGAAGAGAGAGGCCGAGGGGGTGCCTGGGGGGCCCACACCACCCCCTGGCGCGGCCTGGCCTGGCCCGCGCCACCAGGTGGTGTGGCCACCCCAGGGCTCTTCTCCATCTCGTATTCTGGCTCCTGGAGTTTTCGGGTGAAATAGGATTTTTGGCATATTTTCCGGGATTTTTCCTGATAGTTGATTTTCTGCACAAAAAGTAGACACCAAGGCAATTCTGCTGAAAATAGCGCCAGTCCGTATTAGTTGCATCCAAATCACACAAGTTTAGAGGAGAAACAATAGCAAAAGTGTTCAGGGAAGTAGATACGTTTTGGACGTATCAGTGGTCTGGCGCGGGGCTGGGCGCGGCACGCGTGTATATGGGCGAGCTCGTCGTTCCACCATAAAACGACGCGCGGCTGTGTCGTCTTTCCACGCAACGGCCGGAGCGTCTGTTGTGCTGCAGCCCGGCAGGGTGGGGCCCCGGCGCTGCTTTCGGTGCCTCAAAAGACGGCGCGGTCGGGTCGTGTCCTCAAAAAACGACGAGCCCGGGTCGTTTTTTGAAAAAACGACAGTGCACTACTTCCGTAAATTCCTTAATTTGCATAATATTCGTGAAATTGATTAAAAACGTATTATTTAAAAAAAATAGCGGCCTGGTCGGTTCACTTTCCTCCTCTCCCACCGTTCCCCCGCTCCCCTCTTCTGAGTGAGCAGCAGGTTGGACCGGGCCACCCCCGAGCTTCCTCCACCGGCGTCGCCAGTTGGGGGTGGCAGCGGGGTGGTGTCGGAGTAGCTAGGTAGGTAGTTGTAGTGGCTTCGTGCCGGTAGTGGGCTTTATGCCCAGTAGATGGAGACGTACTCCGGATCTCGGCAGTAAGATCTGGTGGGATCTAGGGTTCTTGCTCGTCACTGTGATGCTCCTATGGTTGGAGCTCGCGGCGGAGGGAGGGGCCACCGTCTCCCCCCAATAAATCGATCGGCTTTGATGTTCTTGTGATGCCGGTGGCGTTGTCTCCCCTGGTCGGCCATGGTGGCGAAGGCAGGAGGCTTGGCGTCATCGGCGGTGCTGCTCGTGTTCTGTTGATTCTCCTGACCGGCTGCAGTGGCGAGGGGGACTGTTCTAGGAACATGGCGTCATCGGTTTCGGCAAGGAGGCCGTTGGGTTCTGGTGCGGGAGCTCTTGTCTCTGCTTTGTTTCCTCCTCCCTGGCACCATGGTGGCGAGTGGAGGTAGGAGCAGAGGGAGGCTCGAGCTCTGGGGTTGATGAAAGAAGCTCAGCGGCGGATTTCATACACAGAAGCACAGATTGCTAACGTGATTTCGGGCCAGCAGAGGCCACTTCGCGCTATGGTGTGCCGCTGGCACCACAACATCTTCTTCCTTCAGGCCATCGAGCCAATGTGGAGGATCTCGGAGCTCAAGGCGGCGTTCCACAACGACGACAGACCAAGTGGCGTAGTCCCCGGTGCTGCTGACGGCGGTCGTGCTTCGAGCTCTTCCCTGAGATGCGGCAGAGAAAAAGGACCCGATTGCTTTTCTCTATTTCTTCTAGAGGTTCTTCTTGTAAAATTTGAGGATTGGTTTAACTTCTTTGTTTCTGTTAAGGTCCTCTTTGTAATTTGCCCTGCCAAGTAATACGGCTTCTAGGCCTCCGGGCCCTTCCCCGTGCAAAAAAAAGAAGTCAGCCTGTTTTTTTTTTTTTGCTCTCATCACTAGGTTCATGTTTAGAATATTTTTTAAACGGAAGGCATCAAGGCCCTGCTTTATAAATAAAAGGAAAATGATGGGATTTCCTAAGACGATGGCAACGCACCCATCCTCTGCCTCTTCCGTTTTACACGTGTCCTCTCGTGTTGCCGTGGCAAAGCAGGACTAATCCAACGAATTGCCTCGGGCCCCACCACCATACCGCATGTCCCTCTCTCTATCCTCTAACCTCTATTCTTGTCTGCTCATTTTCCCCAATCGACACGAGAAATAATGTTGCTCGCCTTCGTTCCATCGCCCGCAACCATTGCCACACCGCTGCCTGCACTCGTTGCCGCGCCGCTGCCTGCACTCGTCGCCGCGCCGCTGTCCTCACTCGTCGCCGCCTACCAAGTTTCTCTCCGCTCTGCATTCCATGCCGGATGTGGCTGTACGCACCGTCGTAGGTGCAAGTCGTCGGACACTGCTTCTCATGGCGTGTGGCTCTACTACCTACGGCACGAGGCGCGGCTACGAGCGGGGCGTGGCATTGCTACTCATGGCGCGCAACGCTGCTACCTACGGTTCGTGGCGCTGCTGCATACGGTAGGGCGGTGCTACTATCCATGGTGTGCAGCTCTGCTACCTATAGCACGCGGCTCTGCTGCCAGCGGCGGTGGACGCTGTTACCCACGCGCACGGGCGCTGCTACCTATGACATACAGCTCTGCTGCGAGCGGCGGGCGGAAGTCTCCAACCTGCTGCGAGTAGCTGCTACTCGTCTCCAGCGATGGATATTTGCTACCGACGCCTAGCGTCGCTGCTAGTGACGCCCGGCGAAACTGCTACCTATGGCTGGCGGGTTTTCTACAAGAGTATGATGGTGGGCCAAGCTGACGCGTGCCATGACCCTGGTGTCTCAGCAAGGAGAATGCGTGTTTTTTTCACGAGGAGAATTGCGTGTTTTTTGCTTCATTAGAAGAACTTTGTTGCTACAACCGTCTTGTGGTTTTGCTACAGCAGTGTCAACCTTTTGCTACAAGGTCTCCGGCGAGAGCCACCGGCGAGTTTTTTCCGACGATGTCTTCGGCGAAGTCGGTTTTGCTACATTAGCATAATTTTTTTGTTGCATGGTCTTCGACGGGAGGTTCTATTCTGAAACGAACCGTTTTTTTTTGCTTCCGAAGCAAAAACGAGAACATATGTAGCAAAAACGGGATGTTTTACAGTAAAAACGGGATTTGAGACGATTTTAGGGACACGTGGCAGCCGCGGAAGCAGGACGAAGGTCCCCATCGTCCGAGACACCTAGCGCACGCCTAAATAAAACCCCACCGGCAGCAAATCATGTTTAGAAAATCTAGAGCTAGCTAGCCGAGAGATAGAAAACAATCACATACAGGAATGGAGAACTTACAACGATCACATTCACATGTGCACCAAACAGATTGGCGCCATCACTGATCGATTCATTATGTGAGATTGCATTGGTGTTGAACGTTTCTTAAGTCTCGCTGAATCGGAATTGATGACCGCTCTGCATGCAGATGGTTTTTCATTTTTTTTTATCAGGGGATATGGTTTCTTCATCAAATACAGAAAAGCCAGATTTGAACCGCTAAAAAATAGGACTAGAAGAAACATGCACGTAAACACATGCAGATTTGATCACTTGATCACTAACCGGTGCAGGATAACACCACCGTGGGTCTGCTCCTATTAGGAAGGAGAGATAAGACTGAGGTTTGATTAAAAAAAGATAAGATCGAGGTTGTTGGGTTGTTTCTGCTTGAGGAGAGAGAACGTGCGGTGGCAATTGGCATGTAATTTTTTGAAGTACTTCTTCTGGTACACAGAGAAAAACAAACATTTTGGACATGCTTGCAATTAAAATTTGAAAACTTTGATCACCAATATTGCTTTAAATATTTAGACCGAGAACTTGAGAGTCACATGCATGGTTTTGTCCTGAAAAATACTTGCAAAATATCGCCATTTTGTTGATTGTTATACATATATTAAAACAAAGTTATAAGCCAGCATCAATGCTGAAATTATCACTTTAGCATGAATTGGAGAGAGTATTACTTAGGATAGACTTACGTTAGCTATTGGTGTTTGTAGCCTTTGAATCATACAGTACTATACAAGCCGACCACTATATGCTTGTGCCTGCGTCACAGATCGCTCCGAACATTAGGCGCTTATTTAATTAGCAGATGGTTGCACACAATGAACGGCAATCATCATCTATTTTTCAGTAATGGGCTAAGAATGTTCCCAACTATCTTGCTTTGACACAATTTGTGAAAAAAAGAGATCTAGCTTTGCCGCCAAAAGTATATATGCTTAAGGAGTGTTGTCGCTTTGAATTTTCTGCTTCTGATAAAAACCACATGCCACTGGAAGCTTGACTACATGTATCATGTGCACAAAAGGCTGGTCAGTGGTGTGATGGAATTGGAATGAAAGGCCTGACATGGAGGCATGGAGCCCAAGGCAAAAGATTCATCATCTTAGGTTCTCCCCTTCCTCCCCACTTTTAGGCAGATTCCAGCAAGCACTACACTACGGATTGGTTCTAATCCACGTTTTGGATAAAAGCAAAGAACAAGATTAGAGCAATCCACATCAAGGGCAACACCGTCTTCTCCCTCACGAAATAGACATCATTGCCTCTCCCTCGGAAAGTACACAGTGGCCGGGTTTTTAGTCGTGGCCTCTTTTGAACAAGCTTAACTTATGTTGTGAGGATGAACACCAAAGATAAGATGGAATATACCAGGGTTTCCACGGACCTAACATTTGGAATTACTCCCTAAGACGATGGTGACATTGATTATACCTCGTATTTTTCCGGCTATTACAATAGAAGCATGGCAGATTGAAGAATGTTCTTAGCATCAACAATATAGAATAACGATTTGGCAACTTCGGGAAGACGGTGGTGGCAACATATTTTTTTCTTTCATTTGCGAATAAAAACTTGTCGTTTTCGTATGTGCTACTTGCAGTGCCATATGGTTGTCTACTTCTCTTGGTTTACTTGACTGCAGGTCCACATTCTCCTCCGCAAGTCACCTAGCCACCACCTAGGCGTCCCCTGTCATGTACCATGAAACTTCCAAAATACACTCTAGAATTGAAAAAAAAACATAGTCTATTTTACATTGTTAGCGCTACAAAATTTAATAAAATTTATATTTTAAATCTAGATGCAAAAATCTGTGGTTTGACTACTCACAAAAAGAGAAAGAAAAAATGCACTAGTATCAACCGCACCACCTAGAGAACTAGTAGGATCTAGGTCATGGAAGCAAGGTTAACTTATTTTGTAAGGTCATACATTTAGCTGACCCGACAAGCTGATCCAATGCTGACTCAGCGGGTCCATTCTTAATGAATGGGTAGTACACAAAACGGTCCACACGTTAGCTGGTAAAATGACGAATCTTCAGCTTCAGGTAACCGTAGCAACGGCCGTCGCACGAACACTACCCTTCAGTACACAGCGTCTAGAGGGTTTTTCTCACTGATCGCTGGTCCCTCGTCCGACGCACCGTGCGAACAAGGCCCAGGGAGGCGGCCGTGCATGTACAGACCGTGCCGGGGCGCGTGGGGCATCCTCGACATGGAAAGGACAAATTTACCCCTGATCTGGCCCCAAATTTACTTCCCCACACCTCGCGCCTACGTCACTCGAGCCATCATCGTCTTCCTCTCCTTTCTCCCCCACTCCTATCCTTCTCCCTCTTTTAAGTGCTCCAACTACCCAGTAGTTCCCACCACCACCCGCCCGCCCGCCCGCTCCCCGTGAACCTTCTAGAACACGCCGTCAGCCGAGCTGGAGGGAAAACCCTAGGTGAGCTTCGAGGGGGTGGAAGATGCGCGCCCGGTAACCCGCGCGGGCGGCTGAGGATTTACGGGGAGGATGGCGGTGGCGGCGGAGGGCGGGGCCGTAGAGGAGGGCGTGGGGGAGAGCTCATCCCCGCCTCGTTACGCCGCGTCCGCGCCCGCGCCCGCGCCCGCGGCATCGGGTGGGAGCGGCGGAGGCGGCGGGGTCGCCCCCAGCGACATCTGCGCCCAGGTGTTCGAGCGGCTCGTCGCTGACGGCAACGAGGAGGCGGCAGGCCCCGACTTCCGCGTCCAGCTCGAGGCCCATTTCGCGCGCCTCCCGTACAGGTGATCGCTTAGCTCTCCCTTCTACCGGTTCCTGTGTGTTAGGTCTGCCAAGGTTTCGCCTAGTTTAGGTCTCAGGCCGAGGAATCTGTGCGCGGTATCGCGGCTCAGATTGCTCTGGGTTTGTCCGCCAAGATTATTGATGAGGATCGTGCTAAGATATGAACTGTTGCCGCAGTGGCATTTAAGCTTCCAGCGTTCAGTGAGGTTTGATTTGCTGGGAGTTGGTGTTTGACTCGGCTACGGAATTGAATTGACTCAGTATTTTTACCCGGCCAATCGGTTTGTTAGATTTCTCTCCACTCACGTCCAGTAGGGTTGACAGCGGGCTTACTGTACTCAATCGATTTTGAACTGGTCTCTTCTGGTGGGAGTAAGCTATGCTTCGATGTAAATGAAGTGAACAGTAATGTGTCCCACTTTTATCAGCGGGATCATTCGCTCCCAGAATGGAGTTCTGGTTCTGCGTTCTGCAACTCTTGTCTTTGACTTGGCTGTTATGCTTATTGTTTAGTTGGTAGTAGTATTTTGCATTTGGATAGACTAAAATGAATGAATTGCCTCCTTTTGATATCTCATGTCTAGAACGGAAGCTGGTAGCTGAAGTCACTGTTTTCGGATTTTGTACTAGTGCTAGAGCACATTATTCCTTATTGTTGTCTTCTGTACACTCACAAGGCTAATAATGATTCTTTTCGTTTCCCATCATGCAGCTATCAGCTTGATATCAATGTCGACAAATCAGCAGATGTCTTAGTCCATCAGAAGGTCTTGGTGGAAGCAAAGGATCCTCTGAGGCGTCCTGCGTTCCGTGTCCGTTTCTTGAGGGTAAAACTTCCTACTTATGTTGATTGGTTTGTTCTACATGCAACTAGTTAATGCTATGAGACAACTGTACCTTCCTCTATTGGCTAGTGCATGCTTGTTGGCTTCTAACTAGTAGTTATATTACATATGGTGCTTCTTCCAAAATATTATCTCGGATTTGGCTAAGCTTAGTTGGAAGAAAAAAAAATAATGATTATCACTGGCATTATTTCTCAGTCTGCACCTAACAGCAGGTGTTCTGTAACAAATGAACGTGAACACATAAGCAACTTAAGCCATCATATCATAATATGCTATAGCAGATTGTCTCATGGTCAAAAGTGTCATAGGACAGGTGGCAAGTGAAGCTCGATACCTGCTACATTGTTACTGTGATGTACATTAGCTTGGCTATAAGTGCAATTAGTATAACTTTTTTATCTAGATAGACTGATAGAATGATTAGGAATCTAGAAGGTTCCTTAGCTTTTACTCCCTCTGTTACAAAATAATTGAAGTTCTAGTTTTGTCCCAAGTCAAACAATTTTAAGTTTGACCAAGTTTGTACCAAAATGTACCAAGATCTATGATACCGATTTAGTATTATTAGATTCATCATACAATACATTTTCGTGGTATATAGATTTGATGTTGTCGATATTGGCACATATTTTTATAAATTCAGTCGAACTTAGAGAAGTTTGACTTCGGACAAACCTAGACCTTCAATTATTTTAGAACGTTGCTCATGCAGGCTACATGCGTGTGCCATGTATTCATGATCTTTAATCTTTAGCATCACCATTAGAAATCAGAGTTGTGGAATTGACTTTAAATTTTGATTAAAGGTTGAGGACGCGGATTCCGCGTATGACTCTGATGCATCTGACGAAGGGGCCGATGATGGTGATGAGCTCTCTGTAAGGTACTCAATTACTCATGCACTATGTTATGTGCTGCTTCTGGTTCTATAGGAACTCTGAGATGAATATATCATTTGTCCGATTGGTATTTCTGGTTTGTTATAACTGATAAAATAGTGTCTTCATTAAGGCTATGGTTCTTGTGTACACTGTTTCTAGACCTTTGGATAGCTTTATATTTATAGACGATTGGTAAAACAACCTACATTTGAGTTAGAGTTGAATCAGTGAGTCATCTGGACTATGAAGAAAAATATGGGAACTTGTAGAACATATGTACTTATATAATTTGGTAGTGTGGTTGGTAATAAGAGGGTGCAAATTACGCTTCTCATTCTGTTAGTTATAACTTCTAGTGGACACACCTGTGTGACTCAATATGAAGGTAGATCAAATCCTTTTTTACTTCACATCTGTTTGGAGCAAAAGGAGCTTTGCAAATATAGTATCTTTACTAGAAAAGAAGAAGAAAGGAGTAGAAATAAAAACCAGGTACAAACTTAAGGGTGTGTTTGGTAGATCGGTCCAACCCAGAAAATCCCACCTCAGCCGAGTTTCACGTGTTTGTTAGCCCGTTTTTCCCTCCTCAGCACTGCCCACTTGGCACGAAAACGCCCCCTCAGCCCTGCCCGGTTGTGAAGCTGAAAACGAGCTTCGCATGTGGGCAGGGCTGACCTCGCCCGGAAAATCAGCCCCGCGCCCCGCCCCTGGACCGAATCCAGCAGGGGTCAATCGCCCCGCTCCCCATTTTCCCCCGAATCGCCTCTCGAGCGCAGCTGCCCGCCCCAATGCCTTCTCGAATCCCTCCACGACGGCCACCCTCCTGTCTCTCCTCATCCCCGCGCCGGCCTAGCAGGAGCACGGGATGTCAGGCCCCTCTGCCGCCGAAGCTCCTCCTCCCGCGCCGGCCCTCCTGCCTCTCCTCTCCCGCGTCGCTGAAGGAACAGCAGGTCGCGCCACCACGAGCAGCAGCAGGCCGCGCCGCCACGAGCAGCAGCAGGTCGCGCCGCTGCCCACCGCCGCGTCAACCACCTACCACCGTGTCTCCCCACCGCTCAACACCCACCGCCGGCGCCCCACCGCTGGTCATCGGCGACGAACAGGCTCCCAGGCCACGATTTGGAGAAGAAGAGGGCCTGATTGCTTTTTTTATTTCTGTTTAGGGGCTTTTGTGTAAAAGTTTGGGCTGTTATGCAATTCCTCAGTTTTTGGGCCAATCTTGTCTTATACGGGCTACCAAACAGAGTATCAGTGCAGATTTTCTCAACACACCCGGTCTACCAAACACACCACAAAATCTGATGCTAGCTTGTATGAGGTCAGATATCTCTATTGAGAGAGTGAATTCGAAGTGGACCGATCTACCAAACACACCCTAAATTGCTGTGGTCAACCTATTCACAAACTGGTGTTCCTACCACATAATTCTCTGCTTTCTTTGCCTTATGTTTGCATACTAAGGCTTGTAAGTTGTAGCCCTTGATATACTCTTCCATTTATGAATACCTTGTAAGTTGTAACCCTTGATACCCCCTCTGTTTTGGAATACCTTGTAAGTTGTAACCCTTGAAATACTCCCTCCTTGTCTGAATATTTCACACTTTCGATATTATTTTATCTTAATCCTTGACACTTTCCAATCCTGAGATGAACTTTTACCTCTATTAAACCTACGCCTTTCTCCCAAACTTATCAGTTGAAAATGATTGCCTACTGCCTACGTATGTGCGTGTCTTGATCATAACTCAAAAGTGTCAAGTACATGGAGAAAGGAAGGTACAAGGGAATACGAGTGTAGCCATATTGTAGCTATCTCACTTTCTATTGTACACCGGAAACACAGAGACTAGAGTCAGAACTGGAGCCCTGCGGGGTCTCATGCATTCTGATGCAAATAGGAACGCAAATAGCAGTGATTCGGAAAACTGGTGGGGTCAACTGACCCTGTAGGTTGTATGTGGCACCATAATTTTACACAAGTGCAGTAGTGTACATAATTGAAGATGGAGATAAATACATGTGCCTTGCATAAGTCCCAGATATGCATGTATGGAATCGAAAGAACTCATGCATTTGCACCTGCATAAATACTACTGTGTGTCCTCCATGCACACAAATGTGCATGTCCTTCCAGATAATTTTATTATCTAGACTTTTACGAATATTCTAATATTGGCTGTGTATACTTCACAGGCAGGACACACCAAACACCCATATTCATGAGATAGTTTTCTCCACAATTGACAAGCCAAAGCTTCTTAGTCAGGTCAGCAATTTGTCTATCTTTCATTCTGAAGTCATGCTACATTTTAAGCTTTCACGTCTTGATAATATTTTCTCAATGCTGCGAAAACGTATATTTTCATGTATATTTGTTTTATTTCAGAAGTCTAATTTGAACTTTCACTTAACTGATTTTGTCCTTGTACTCTAGGCATCTTGGTAAGGGACAACTTTTCGGCACTCAACCATGTATTTGGATATGCATGCTAATAATTCCTTTGGTTCGAGTAACAGTTTGACCTTTTATCCTCAAGTATGCATTCTAACTACACTGTTCTGCCAGCTCTCTGCCTTGCTATCAGACATTGGACTGAACATCAGGGAAGCACATGTTTTCTCCACAGTAGATGGCTATTCTCTTGATGTTTTTGTTGTTGATGGTTGGCCCATTGAGGTAATATTTGGTGTTCTTATCATGTCATTTGTTGAATTCAAAAAGTTTTAGAATTGATGTATTGGAGTATTTCCCTTGGCCTAGCCTATTCTTACAAGATATATGCTACTACGATTTACTATCACTGGTAGAAGTGAGTACAGTCCACCTTGCTACGAAGTTAACACTGCTAACTATAAAAAAGCACAGTGTTGACTTGACTGGGGCTAGTATTAGCGAAAACAATTGCACAGCTTAAACTGACATCACATATCTTTTTAAACAAGTTAGTTGCATCAGTAAGTAATCTAGTCGGCGCTCTTACGCACTCCCTCCGATCCAAATTATTGTTCTCACATTTGTCTAGATTCGGATGTATCTAGTCATGTTTTAGTGCTAGATACATCTAAATCTAGCCAAATCTGAGAACATTAATTTGGATCGGAGGGAGTAACTTGCTTTCTGAAGCACCAGCCATAATGAAATATCCAGGTACAGCGTTGCAAGTCACATCCTGAATGTGTCACCTCATACTCATAGTTCCATGAATTCAACAGCAATTTTCTTGAGGCTTACCTCGTGTTCTTATGGAAGTAACACTACTGATACGACACTGTCGCATGTTTCTCTCCCTCGCGGTGCAGTGATGAATGATAATATGATGCCTATTAAAACCACATGGCTTATAACAATAAATTAACTTGGATGTTCTGATTCTTTTTATATGTGAATCATATTTTATATTCTACTCAAATAATACCATATTTGCAACGGTATGATCAGGATACTGATGGTTTAGAGAAGGCGCTTGAAGCATCTGTTTTAAGGAATGAGGTACATTCTCAATTATTTATATAGAGATAGAAGTTTGCTCGCGGATAATTTAATCATGTTTCTGCTATCTATCGATACATGAAGAGATATAATTTGGTGTTTCTTTTTGGGCGTACAGGGTTCATGGTCTGGTTCATCCCACTCCTCAGCTGCGGAAAGAACACTGCCATTCCAAGTAAAAGGTGGTGAATGGGAAATTGATAAACGACTTCTGAAGATGGGAGATATGATTGCTTCTGGTTCTTGTGGTGACTTGTGAGTAGATTGTATACTACTGAGTTACTTACCCTTTGTACTCAGGAGTGCTTTCTTGATGATGTATTATGCTTATGTGAAGGTTCCATGGCACTTACTTTGGTGAGGATGTTGCTGTTAAAGTTCTAAAAGCCGAGCATTTGAATAAGAATGTTTGGAATGAGTTTACACAAGAAGTATATATTCTAAGGTATTACCATTTGAGGAACATCTATAAGATTATCATGGTTATATGATGTTCACAGATAACCTAGGCCCCTCTTATAATTTTGTTGAAGATATTCTGTTATCTCATCTTATGCAGAAAATGACCAGATCATACTCTCTGTTAAGTGTTGTCCCGCAAGTACCAAAAACTAAGTATACCTTACCTACATCTTTTCAGGGAAGTTCACCATACCAATGTTGTTCGATTCATTGGCGCATGCACAAAACCACCAAAATTTTGCATAATTACAGGTGAGCTTTATGATCAGCTAGATCAGATAGAAATTTTACTGAGAATTTTTTGTGACACGGAAAATAAGATCTGAATGTTTTTGTTGAGAACCTTGATTCAGAACAGGATAACTATTGTGTTGAACATAGCCAGATGTTGTGGCTGCTAGAGATTGTATAGACATAGGTTGAGACATAAAACTACCGGGAGAAAATAGTTTGATTGTTCTTGCTTGTCTCAAACTTAGATACATGGTAATCCTTATAAAGTGGATGCTAGGTCACTTCTCCTAACATGATACGAACTCCTAACAAATTAGATCCCTTCAATCCCTAGATTTCTGATACAATACTGTTTCCTAGAAACTCTCCTCCTTCCATACATGGTCATCTTATGCAATAAGTCCATGGCACTGGCCTTCTTGTCAGCTGCAACTAGGGTTGCAAAGCGGCACCCGATCTGCCCTGCTTCGAAGTCAAACTTGGTTAGGCTAGTTATAGTTTTTTTAGTAAATTAGTCTAGTTTGAACTAAATTCTACTTTCGCGGGCTTATGCGGGTTGCCGCTTCCAACCCTAGCTGCAACCAAAATACAGCTGCTTTGATGTGTTGTAGTTGCATGCATAACAGTTGTACAACACCCTATGGTCGTGTAGTATTGGCAGAATATACTTTATAGATCCCAAAATTATGCTTGCTAGGTGATCAAGAGGATGTGTTTTGTCTCTGCTTAACTGGTCCCTTGGGAGTTAATCAACATTTCTTTTCATATATTGCAGAATACATGTCTGGAGGAAGCCTTTACGATTACGTGCACAAGCAGCGTAATGTCTTTGATCTCCCAACTCTGCTGAAGTTTGCATGTGATATATGCCGAGGGATGTGTTACTTGCACCAGAGGGGTATTGTCCATAGAGACTTGAAGACAGCAAATCTTCTAATGGACAAAGATAATGTATGTAGCTTATAACTCTTTAATACTTCATTCGCCATAAACATGGAGAAAAGGTGGAAAAGAATGGCAAGGAAAAAAGAAAAACAGTGTTGCAATCAGTGAATGTGGAGGATGCTGTTACTGCATTGTATATATCATGTCCTCCTTTCTGTGTTGGGGGCTTAGGGTCATTTATTGCATGTTGTATTTATGATGAAGACTATTCGAACTGATGAATGTTTCTGGTGTAATTTGTCTAGGTTGTGAAAGTTGCAGATTTTGGTGTAGCTCGGTTCCAGGATCAAGGAGGTATCATGACAGCTGAAACTGGAACATACAGATGGATGGCGCCTGAGGTGTGATGCCCTGAATGGAATAACTAAACTTATGGCATTAATATATCGTACTACCTAAGTCATTAGTTGTGATTTGTACATTATTTTGGTGATCCGTCCATCTGGGTATTAATTTAACAGTTTATATTCATCATATTTACATAGTCAACTTCACACTCACAACTAGAGTATTAGAGATGGAAATATAAAATTATAAGCTCATGTATCTCTTCTGCTCTATGCTTAGGTTATAAATCATCAACCCTATGATAACAAAGCAGATGTATTCAGTTTTGCTATTGTGCTTTGGGAACTCATGACGTCCAAGGTATGATATTTTGTACTAGTTGTAGTTACCTAGTGATTTATCATTGTGTTAAGCTTGTTAATATATTTTCTTGTATTGCCAGATCCCATATGATACCATGACCCCTCTGCAAGCAGCTGTAGGTGTGAGGCAGGTATGTAATATGTGTTAGCTTTTTAGTATGCACGCCGTACAATGGGCTAGGTATCCTAACACTTCATTCTGATACTAGGGTTTGCGTCCAGTGCTGCCAAAAAATGCACATCCCAAGCTATTAGACTTGCTGCAGAGATGCTGGGAAACCATCCCATCGAATCGGCCTGCTTTCCCAGATATCTTAACTGAACTAGAGGGTCTTCTGGAAGAAGTTCAGGTACATGATAAGTCTCTTACATTGGTGAAAAAATGACCCTTCAGAAAAAAAGTGAAAACTGTATTTTGTAACCTCAAAAAATCCTGAAAAGGAAAATACATATACATTTTGATGTGTAGTTTGTTTATTAAATTTCATCAATTTTCAGCTGTGTGTGGTGTACACAATAAAGACAAATATGTGGACTAAAATAGACTTTTTTTTTGGAGCCGCAAATTTGTCCCCTTTTTTGGCGTAGATGCCTGTACTTAGAAAATATACCCTGATGAGACTTAGAAAGAAGAAATAAAGAACCATGACAGTATTGTGCTTTTGCTCCTTTTACAGGGAACTTCAGGGGAGACGAGTGAGCAGCCAAAAGATGCCTCCCCCTCTACAAACTGACCCTCTGCACATACCTGACATTTTTCTTGTTCTCCGATTGGCCTATATTTACTAGGATTCGGGTCACTAATGTTGAGGAATGTAGCGTATCATTTTTGGTTTTGTTTCTCCTTTTGTTATATACATTCTGAACAATTATTTTGAGGCCTAATATTTTTTTCAGCCTATTTCTCGTTGTTATTACAGATGAAATTGGTTCGGCTTCTGTGTTTGGCTTCCTGGTTGTAACTTGCTATGTTTGTGGCTTTTTGCCCAAGATTTACCTCTTTGTCCATTACGTATTGTTAATTATCCTTTTCATCTTATCTGTTGTCTGTCTATGCCAAGAAATTTCCGTGCGCAAATTATAGAAGTTGTTCCTGAATGAAGCAACAATGGTTACTACTACCGAATGGAAGATCATGTGTTCAAAATGGTTGGTGCTTTTTGTTTGTGTAAGTCCTGCGTATTTCACCCACTCATTTCCAAACTATGCAAGACTAATACAATACACAAAAACACCTTGGAAACATGCAAACGGGGTCGGCTGTTCTAGTGCAACTATGGGAAAAATAATCAAAAGGGGAATTATAATCCGGATCTGTTAGGGTTCTCTGTGCTGAATCAATGACCACTGTTGTCCTTTATCGTTGCTGGAGTCCACACTTGAGGAAGAAAGGAAGACCAACCAGACTGCGCCATTGTGCCAGTGTGCTTTGAAACCTCAGAGGTTGCTCATGGCCGTTTTCTATGTTGCTCTCGGCAGGGGAGGCCCTGGTACAGCTTCAGTCCTGGATTTTCTACGTTGCTCTCCGCGGAAGAGGCCCTGGTACAGGTTCAGTCCTGGATCCACCACTTGCTTGGGCACCACACGCATTGTAAATTTGCAACAAAGTTGTAGATCTAGCCCGCACATATGGCCAAACTTCTCAAAATACTGACACCGTTACTGCCAGGGATTTTTTTAGAAAATGGAAGGGTTTGCACTTCATTTCATTGAACAGGTTGAAGACAGCGGGGTACAACCTCCTCAACTTTGCCTCCAGCTAAGAATGACGAGTCGAGACTCGGAGCAGGCGGCAGCATCACTGCCGTTGCCAAACACCTCCAGAGATGATTACAGTCCAGGACTGCCCAGGCCAACGTAACTTGTTCCCCTTGTGCCTAGAGAGTCGGCGGGTGAAAAGCACGGGCTGGCTAGAAGTGGCGTAGCTTTCATCAAGGAAGTACCAACACCGGCAAACGCCACGTCTGTGTAGCAACCTACAACGAACAACTAAATTTCCACCCCCCAGCCCCCGCGTCACTTTCAAGGGGCGACTCGGGTGGCGAAACCCTAGCCACCGCCCAAGCTCCCCTGAAAGTCAAACCATAGAAATACTGAAAGTCAAACTCTACAGGGGTGAATCCTCGCCCACCTCGTTGCCAGCAACAAGCTGGGGAGGTACAGGCAGACACTCACCCACTCTGTTGCCAGATGCAAGGTAGGAGGGGGAGGGACTAGTGGCGAAGATTTGGTGGAGAACTGGAGGAGGCAGAGTGTCGGGGTTATCTGGAGCCTACGGGGGAAGGAAAGCGAGCAAGTTGTTGGCATTTCAATCTGTTTGAAACTGAGTTCCGTGTGGTGCCATGCAAAACTTCAACACCTTGCTGTAAAAATGAAATTCGAGTAGAGTAGATGCCTTCATTCACCACAGTAATATAAAATGAACATTATGTCAACTCAAACAAAATACCAAAATAGCTGTTCCAACTGCCCCCTAAAAAACGATGTTTGCTGCCCTGGTTTTAACAAGCTTTAAGATTAGCAAAATCAGAGCTCCATGTCACAGGTTCAACATGAGCAGGAAAGGCAAGACAGCGGATGGATTTATTGACGCCCAAGGCAATCAGCGGCACCCTGCCATCACTTGAGCTGCTCAAAGAGCTTGGGTGCTACCTGCAAACACAAGTTTGAAGCATTAGTCACCACAGGAGTATAGGACCGCTGGAAGAATGTTGTTTGAGAGCTACTTTTATGTCAAAAGAACTTACACACTTGTCGACGCATGACAGGTAGTCGAAATATTGCCCAGTGCAGTGCTTGTGCCCAGTTTCGTCGCTCTCGACCCTCTTCACACATTTCTGCGTATGGTAATGAGTTTCAGCTGGATAAGTAACTGACATGTTTCATGAGACGACATTTGCCACTAATAAAATGTGCATACTAGATTAAGCAATGCAACCAGAACAGAACATAAATAATAGTCCATATCTGCCGTCATGCAGCTCCAGTAAAATGTTTGCACCGGTATGAGTCGAATGCCTCACCCATGCGATACGGTACATACCAGTAGCAACCAAAACTAGTGTCTAGTGCCCTAGACGGCCAGGTACAAAGGTAAAGCGCCATCAAACAAAATGCCACGAGATAAAAATAGCTTAGAGTAATATGGTGATGATCTATTGGCCTATTTCCAGCAAAAGAGGGTTAGACGTGAAGCTTTGCAGTTTGATAATGCAAATGCTTAAAAAAAAATCTTTCAAGCCACATAGGGTAGATTAGATTCTAATCTTGTAGTATCAACTATTAAACAGGTGCTGGTGATTATAAGATGGCTATGCATTCCAAGCAAAATAGTTTCCTGCTGAAAAAACTTATTTTGAGCGCTGGCTCTTGATACTGTAGAACGTGCCTGAGGATGGGCGCTTTTGATGGCCTTAACAAAGGCTTATGCCAATGTAACCAGAACCACCTGTGGTGGGTTTCATTATATAATGGAACCGGGGTATGGCCCCTGTTGCTCTAAAAAAGATGGTTATGGATAGAACTGTCTCTAGTCTATAGATGGTACAAATATTTGTTCCCCTAAGAAATATGCTTGTATAAGCCCAGATAATTTGCTCTTCCATGGGTGCTTGGTGAAAATCAATTTGGTGTAAATGCCAACACTTAAATAGTCAGCTTCCTACACCAGTCCTAGCTCGTTTAGCAAGCGAATTACAAGAAATGGCAATCACTTGTTTTCAGAATTCACTGTAGTAGTTTGTCTTGTGGGCATGAGAAATGTAGCACTCACCTCATAATCATACAATGATTTCACACATTGCGGCTTGCAACGTTGCTCAAGGTGGTTCTTAGGATCAACAGGTTCATCCGCCCTGCCATGAAATAAAATATGTTTACAGAACCCAAAAAAAATACTGAAAGGTTAACATTGCTGTTTCCAAACATACTGAGAATAAGCAACGATTTTGTACAACGAATCTTTTAATAGTGATGAACCACAAAAATAACAACGGCAATCAATCATTTAGAGAAATTTGAAGGTAACTGGGCAACAACAAGCTTAAAGTTTAACATGGTCACATATAAGACCAAGCATCTCCGAAATTGACAAGATAGCAAGACGTTCTATGTATAGAGACAGATTCATACAATGGGAGTTCAATCAAGTATTAATAGCCTCAACATGGTGACATGTATAATTTCCTTCTTTCATTAAGGCAGATTTAGAGCACGTATGCACTATTGCACCGCACCCACCTTTTTTTATTGCAACCACATATTTCATTAATCGGAAATCAAGTTACAAGAAGCAACACACGTGGAAACCAAAAGATAGACTGGGATAAAATGATTATCCTAAAATTGCAGATGAAATTCTAAGAGATCGAGAAATACAAAACGATCTCCAGAGTTTCCTGCAACCACCGAATCCAGCGGCCGTCACCCAACTCCAGCGCCGCCGAGACGGGCGCGGGAAGAGACGCCGAGCCTCCACCATTGCAAGATCCAATAAAGTACCATCGCCAACGAGACTTTGTGAGTCAATGAACAATAAATAAAACTATTTACATTGCAATGCACAAACATAAAATCGTACTTCCGCCATGACAAACGATCTGTGTATACATGGGGGGATCCCCAATTCACCTATGCATTTGAATCATAATCCCAAGATCTACCTTTCCCCAAGATCCCAAGTCATGAAATATGTAAAGAGAACATCTCACAGCATCGGGCACTGGAATTAGCAAACCCATTATACGTTTAGTCTGTGTTCTTGCCTAGCAAAACACACCGATTCATCAAGCTTCGTATCAACTGACAAGATAGCCATTTCGTTCGCGGTGGAAGGCTGGCGAAAATTGCGATATTGCCTTAAAAATTTTACTCCATTCGCCCGGCTTCTTGTTCCCGATCAGATCGCCAAGTCGTCCGCCTCGACAAATATTAGGGATAAATATAGGATTTTCCATACCATATTTCACCGCTAATACTGAGAAATTCTAAAGAAGATCCGCAACTCCGCGCAAAATAAAGACGGGAACATATGCACCAGATCAAGAAACAATCGAAGTTCAGAGATCGAACGAACTGGTCAGCGAAGAGCTAGAAAAAGGAGAGAGAGAATACATACATCGTAGTTGCAAGATCTCTCCGACGGTCGTCTGCGCCCAGAAATTCCAAGACCTTTTTTTTAGCTGAGAAATGCCAAGACCTGATCCGATTGATGGGTGGTGACTAGGGTTTGGCGTGGAATGCGGAGACGAGAATGGAGGTGGAGCGACGACGACTCGACGAGGGACAGTTCGGCCCATGGGCTTTCATCTGTCTTCGGCCCAGTTAATGTACTCCTACATCGGTTCATCCTTCTCTTGACAAAAACAAATGGGCCTGACGCCCTGACCTGGCAGGGCAGGGTATATCGATTTAACGGTGCAAAATATGAACCAGTGAAATGGGAAAAAAATCATATGCTAAATGCACGTAAAATTAATAAAACCAGGAGCTACTAAGTCCCAGACCTAAACTCTGCCCAAGTCCAAGACATTGACAAGTTCTCAAACAAGTTTTATTGGCTAACTCAAACAAGTTGATTTCTTTGTGGAAGGGACTAAGGTGCCCAATTTTGTTTGTCAAAGAATTCCCATAATTTTTAGAACAAACACATACTACCACACAATGTTTATTGAAGACAAAAGGGGTGAAGCATGAATTCCGAAACGATACTTGGCACGACTCGTTAGATTTGATCCCATTTTCTCTAACCTACATTTGATTCTCAAAGGTTCCTCACATTCGACACGCTTTTGTTTCTGAATTAGCTAGCTGCTGGACAGTAACATGGGAGTTGGAAGAAATTTTAGGAAAACTGGTCAGGGATCTCAATAGACAACAATTGTACGTATCCATAGGAGGATCTACCATCCCTCCGATCCAGGCAGCCCGTCCAGGCTGGCTGGCGACGCAACGCTTCTATTTTACAATTTCCTTTAGCGATTTTGTTCTAAAAAATAGCATCTTGACCTCGGTTGCCCACGATTTCGAAAAAAATTGGTACACCATTGTTCGCATCCATGGACAAGCTAACGTCAGGAGACAGTCTCACAACCGGACTTTGTTGTACTCTTGATTCACCACCCAAAGCATCACCTGGTCCGGACGGCGAAAAACATAGAATGAACCTAAAGTCGTAAAAAAATCACACAGTAGCCTGCTTTTTGGAATATTTCACAATCTAACCTACTCGCATGACGCTTTACTAAAAAGCGCCAAGGTCAGTAGGACGTGGCTCCAGCAAAAAGCGTCATGTTAGCTTAGAGCCCCGGTAAAAAAACTCCATGCCCTGGTCCAACATGGCGGTCAACCTCGGCCGTGGGCCCCAGTTTGTTAGTTTGGCGTTTTTGTAGAAAGCGACATGCATATATGCATAGCGTTCCTACAGGGGCGTCATGCCCCTTAGTAAGAAAACCGCGGCCCGCGACCCACTCCCCTGTCTTACCTGTTCGACCCCACCGAGACGGAGAACACGGGAGCAATGGTTGCGGCGGCACCCCTCCCAACCCCGCTCAGATCCCTACTCTAAACCCACGGATTTGAGGCTATTCTTGGTAGATTTGCTTCCTCATCCATCCCTTCAGGTAATCTCCTTTGATCCTGAAGTTTTGATTGGTCGAAATCATCCAATTCCCCCCAAATTTGTAACCCTAGTTCATCTCGGTTCATCCATTTTTTCAAAAATCTGTGAATATTAGCCCTAGACCGTGGAGGTTGACGCCATGTACCTCTTGTGATCTGTTTTGGGAGTGCATTATTGTAGTTAGAATTGAGTATTTGTGACATTGTTCATGTGGGTTGTGTAAACCGAAAATTACAAAGAAGGGTTGAATGAATGTATTATTGAACTGAAAATAACATCATATGTGGACAACTTAATGCCTCTTGTTTGTGACCATGTTCATGTTTTACGTAATTAGTTAAACAATATAAGCATGTAGGTTTATATCTGTTCAATGCTAATGTTTTGTATTTGGTCACATGTGTAGGATGTAAGATGAAACAATTGTCAATGTGTTTGTTTGTATTGACCCTATCCATTGTTTTGTTATTTTTGAGAATTTTCATAACTTATCTTCTTGCTCACATACGTAGGATGGAAGGACAATCTATTTTGAATGGGAATTACGATCAACAGCACCATGGACAGTACATTGCGTAGAAGAAACGGGTCTTCAAATGGTTGCACCTGAGGTCTAAGGAGGTGCATAGCAACAAGATGTCGTATAACGAGCGCTACAAAGAGTATGTTGAGCGGACTAGACTTCTCCCTTTCGTCCAGCTTGTCTTGTGTTCGACGCCACATGTGAACCCTTATTTGATCACATCGCTTGTTGATAGATGGAGACCGGAGACACATAGTTTTTATCTCCCTTGTGGTGATATGACGGTGACTTTGCAGGATGTCTCCATGATATTTTTGCTTCCCGTCGAGCTCAGATTTTCGGATAAGTTGCATCAAGTGATGATTGACTTAATTTGTAAGGCGTAGATGCAACAGAATATGTATGTCAATGCTACTTACAAATGGATACAAGGAAATTTTAGCAAGTGCCTCGAGGATGTCGATGCAGAGGTGTTGTAGATGCATGCCCGTGCATATGTGTGGTATGTCATAAGCAATGGTGAGAAAATCGGTAATCGTTAACTGCTCAGTTGGCTTGGAAATAGCAACTAATCGAAATTCAGATGATTAACTGATTTAATCGATCGGCTATTAATCGGTGCAACCTACACAAATTAGAACCTAAAACACGTATATATAAGAAATATATAGTATACGGGCCTTTATATGCTCAACCCTACTTACCTAGAGCCCAAAAGCCCATTAAAACACATACGCTTCTCTCTGACCTAATCTTCAAGGTCACAAGCGACTGAGGATCCACCAGCTGGTACCATGTTCCCTCCTTCCGTTTATCCTACTATGACATCTGAAGTTGCTCTTCTCCCACTACCTACCCAAGGTACTGGTTGGTGACAACGGGAATGAAGGTCTTGGAGGCGGGAATCGAGCGGGAGTTTGCAAAACCTACTTCATTGGGGCGAGTTAGCGGTTGGATGGGCGATATGCCTTGAAAATGTTGCAACTTTTTTGACCAAGTGTAGTAGTTAATCGGAAATATATCTAGTAATCGATCCGTTAGAGCTATTAGCCGGGCTAAGGGATTAACACAACAGATTAGTGGTAATCGACACGGTTAGATCCTTAGTAGCGATTAATAGGCCTATTAATCGCTGATTCGGGCGATTTTTTGAACAATGGTCATAAGTATGACTCTTTTCTCGGATGGCACGGGAAGGAACACGACCTTCATGTGGCTCACTCTATTTGCGAAATGGGGCTATATGCACAGTTGGGTTCAGCGGCACTCGCTTACTTGTACCGATAGGTAATGAACCATACATATTGCATGGTACTACTACGTATGTTTCTCAACTTGATACTTACATATGCTTGTTCCATATTCCGTTGAACGAGGCGTCTTGTAGGACCATAAAAGGATCAACTATTGGTGGACCTATGGTTCTACTCACGATATGGTCATGGTTACGCATACCAGTTGGGCGCCCCATTGCGATGAATAAAAAACCCGTGGGATGATCATGGCAATAGTCGTCTTCGCGCACCTACAGGGACGCACTTGTGGGATAATACCGAAGTTTTCCATGGTGAATCTATGGAATGATACTTGCGGTACACCAACCAAATCGACTTGCTAACCCCGGAGAAGGTAATAATTTGATTGGTCTCGGTGTCACATGTTTTCCTACAAATGTACATCAAGTCGACATGCTAATCTTGTGTTCCCCAAGGTGAAATGGGAGCCATACGGAACTCGAGGGAAAGTGGGTATAGGTGTCTGGTTCAAGGCTGACTTGAACCGCAAATGTATGCAAGAAGCACATCTCTGGAGGATATGTGCCCCGTTAATATGTGTATCTGCTATTGAGTTCCACCTTCCATAGTGGGTGATGAGGCATCTTGGCTTACTCCAGGAGACCCCACCGCCATACAAGGACACTAGCATAGTTCTTCACAGGTGAGTGATCCGTATACCCTAACTTGCTACTTTTTTGGGTTTATCATGATACTAATAAGGTGATGAATTTGATTGTAGATTGGACAAGATAAAGCAGAAGAGGGAAAAATTGAGATGCATATCATCACAAGTACATTCAGAAGTGGTATGCAAAGATTGAGGAGATTGAAAACCCAAATGTGGTCTCTCATCCTGAGGTACTGCATGATGCTGCAACGTTTAATCGCTATCTCGTGTGTCTTGGTAGAGTGTCTCATTTGTACCTACATCCACCTTCTTTTGCATCTGATGACATAGTGGAGGATCCTTACCCTGCTTTTGACGAGCTGAGCCAACTAGAGTACAACAGACTTGTCCGAGGTGGTAGGGGCGCAAATTCTGTGGGGGTTATCTGCTTTGTGCTAAGTGTTGCACGGGAGATGGTGATGTGTAAGTACAACAACAAATATTGACTACTTTCTTCCTTTGCTAGCGCGAGGAGATCTCGAAACATGTGGACGACACCGCGGAAGCACTAAGTCATCCTCTGGACAAGGAGTCCGAGTCAACCCTTCGAGAGTTCGTGGAGGTATGTGTTCATACCATTCTTTTTGCACGTGTATTTTTATGTGTGCTGAAATCTTCTAACACATTGGTCAATGCCGTAGCGTACCAAGCGTTGGGGCCATGGATTAGGTGTTTTGCTTGGTTGTCGCACCATCGAGGCTGCATCGCCTGTGAGGTCTTCAAGCCTCGAGGTGACAGGTACAAGCAACACAAATGCCGAACTAGAGGATGATCTTGAGGATGAACATGAGGGAGAGGGTGAGGATGAGGATGATGAGGAGGTAATGAATTGCTAACTTTGTTACTTTATTGCCATGGAAATTACTTTAAGTTCTCACTCCTTCATGTGAATGTAGGAGGGACTCGAGAATGTGGATGAGGATGAGGAGGAGGGACAAGATGAGCATTAAGATATCATCATGTCTCAATTGAACGATGTACCCCCCGTCTAGTCAACGGCCATGGTGTTTCAACCTCAAGCCAAGAAAGCCGAGGGAACCTTACACGCCAAGTTAATGGGAGAAGAAGAAATCATTGGATGGATAAAAGAAGTGTCGGGCGGGGGCGGCACGCAAAGCTTCTAGAATGGTAGATGATGACTACGATCAACTGCAAATTAGTATTAGGTATGAGGGGCGTAGCAAGAACAATGCGGATCAAGCGGCGAAAAGGAGAAAGGGGACATAGTGACGACTTGTTAATGTTGTCAATGTCTTGTTAGTGTCCTCGTGCACTTGAACTCAAACTTGCACTTGATGTGGCCATGTTTGGTGTCGTTACTAGCTTGAACTTGATGTGGTTGTGTTTGGTGTCATTATGAACTTGAAGTTGATGTGGTTGTTTGTTAACTTGAATTTGATGTGCTATGTTTATTATTGTTTCTATGTTCAGCTTGAACTGTGTTGAAGAAATAAAGAAAGTGCTCATGACTAAGAAAAATCCTTGTTTTTTATAGTTTATTTTGAGCATGGTACTTTTGGCCAAGGCGACATGCAAAGGCCCAAGGCATTTTTTGCGGGGGCGCCATACCCAGGACTTAGCAAAAATCCGCACGCCGGTTTTCTTTAGCTAGCGCCTAGGTTCTGTAACCGGGCGCCATGCTAGAGCCGCCACACCATGGAAGCATGGCGCTTTTGTCCAAGGCACCATGCAAAGGGGCACGACATTTTTGGTGGGGACGCCATGCCGAGGACTTAGTGACAATCCGTGCGTCGGTTTTCTTCAGCTCGAGCCCATGTTTAATAACCGAGTGCGCCATGCTAGAGTCGCTGCGCCATGGAAGCATGGTGCTTTTGTCCATGGCGCCATGCATAGGGGCATGTCGTTTTTAGCGGGCCATGGCCCTGTCTTGGGAAAATTCTAGCCAATTCCAATAACACTTCTAGTAACAATGGCAAAATCTCAGTAACACTTCCAGTAACAATGACAAACTTTCGAACTTCACTCCCGGTTTTATCCCATACTTTTTTGGCTTAAATTCCTTTTTAGATGATGCTCGTGGCTCAAGCACTCTACTAATGCCACCATCTACTTGAGCCTCATCTGCAAGGCTAAAATCACAAAACAATGATGGTCGATGATCCCGACCTACCACCTTCTTGTGGGCTTGGGATTCTGTAACACCCTCAAATCGGCCCTATGCAAGTTTTAGCCCTTTCCGCCAAACCCGCATAGAAACGATTCAAGGACGCCCACCAGGCACTTTCGTGCGGGTGGAAAACGAAGTAATAACATTACACAGCAGTCCTCGATGGGACCCACAGAACAGATATATACAGCAGCGACTCCCTGAGTCAAGAACACAGATATACAATACAAAGATCCAAATCACCTTGAAAATGGTAGAGCGTCCGACTATGGACAAGATGCAAATGGGACTAAGAGCCCTGAAGAATAACCAATGGCGTCCATAACCCTGCCCAGGCCAAGCCGGAAGGGTAACCCTGCTAACGACGTCGATCTCAAACCTGCTAAAACAAAAGGGGTGCCGACAAAGGGCAAAGGAAAAAGAGGAGCGTCAGTACTGAGGCCAGTACACGGCGAGGCTAGAATTCGGCGGCTCTCGACTACATAGGTATGGTGGACTGAAGCGGCAGTGCAGCAGCATTAAACAACCTATAGAGACTCGGTATCACTGGCAGCTATTAGAGAGGGGTAAGAAAGACCTATTCGGATCCAACCTGAAGCTAACACCAAACGAACCCATCCTGGTATTTCCCCCTCGAGACCAAACGAGGAAGTCGGACCAAGAAACTCACACAGTTGGCAGTTTTATTCATTCCATTATAATTGAAGCACTTACTAGTCAGATATAGATAGCTTGGGTCGTCCTGATAGCATAAGTAGTGGACAGTTTTAATTAATCATTCCGTGGTAGTTGGAACATTTACTAGTCAGATATAATTGTCCTGAGGAATCCCAAAATCTAGTAGTGGTTGGCACTTTTATCACATTCCATTGGAGTTGCAATACTTACTAGACAGGTACAGTATGACACAAATCACCACAGATCCACCAGTTGTTGGCATTTTTAATATCCATTCCGTTATAGTGAAGCTGATTACTAGTTAGATGTATTAAGTAAAATTTATAGCACTACTTTAGTTTTTCTTGTCTATGATCGAGATACTGTGCTCCAAGCCGTCCATAACCGCGGACACGGCTTTTAGAAAGTTTTACCCTGCAGGGATGCACAAATAGCAACACACACTCGATCAACCTCAGAAAAACCAACTCAAAACCCAACGAGGCATTCACGACAAAGCGATCACAGGATTCATAAAATATTTCAGGGGGCCACCCCACTAAGCTACCCGCAACGAAGTTTGCCGGCTCCGGAACGGACCCATGGTTTGCGACGACGGCTGTAAACAACTGGGAACCCGAAAATGTGACTGGGCTTGTCGATACCGCAAAAACGTGGCGTGATCCAAAACAGTACAGGTGCTCCACGCACAATCTTAAATAAAGCAGTAACATGGCATAAGTACAGGATAGTAATGAAACCCCAAACTAGTTTGTGGTCCCAAGAAATAGAAATGAATCAAACTCTGGCTCAGGGGGGGTCCATAAGGCCTCCCGGATGTGGATAGTGCGAAAAATCAAGGAACAGGTATCAAGTACTCGGGGTCCTACGGGACACAAGTGAGCGTGGAAGAACCAAATAACATCTATTGCCCACCGATGCCTCTGCATTAGTTATATCTAGCATTTTAATAGTTGTATTTAAAGTCATGATCATCTCCACCGGTAAGCATCTCCACCAATAACATCTGCCAGCATTCCAACAACTGTGGTACTTGACAACACGAGATCACACCTGAGCAAGCGACTACGACTCGCAAGGCCAGCTATCTACCAAACACAGGTAATAGGAGGTGTCCAAGGCAATATAGTGGTTGCACGGGATATAACTGGGATACGGAAACTAAAGCAGCGCGACACGGATAGCAAAAGATCAACAGGCGGAAATAAAGACTATAAAAGCAAAATAGGTTGAAGGGGAAGAGATGCTCGCCTGGGAAACAGAGCCGAAGGTTCATATCCGGAGAACTTGTCGATACTCGCATCAACTCATCGGCCTAATCCGCGAAGAAGCAAAGCACTAAAACAAATACCGGATGCAATATTTAATACTAGGGCAGAAGATCCGGCATGATTATGATATGCATGCGAGATGAACAATTATTATGCAACAGGTTTAATATATAGCATTTATGAAATAGGGGCTCGGAAAAGGTTCACACATCTGGGTTCGGAAGATCTTGGGTTCCGGGGGCTCAGGGTTCGACAGGGTTCGACGGGGACAGCGAGGTTCGGATAAAAGATGGAGAACTTTTCGTGACGTGACGGAGATCTTGGGTTCCAAGCGGTCGATCTTGTCGTCGATGGCGAACTTGAGTGGATCAGGTACCGGGGTCTTCGGATCCAAGAAGTAGATCTTGTCGCACGGTGTCCGGGTAGGCGAACTTGGCGGGTTGGGGACGATCTTATCGGGCCCGCGTATCGGGTCGGTCTTGGCGTTCGGGAAGAAGAACTTGGCGTTCTGCGGCGAAGTGCTTGTCGTACTGGAGGCGATCTTGGCGGTCTTCGGATTCGGGTCTCGCGTTCGGGAAGGAGTACTTGTCGCATCTGTGGTCTTCGGGTTCGGGAAGGAGATGTTGGCGTTCTCGGGTCCAAGGAGAACTTGTTTCGGCATCGGTGGCCGAGGGTGAACCAAGTTCGGTTGTGGTGGACTTCGGGTGGCTTCTCGGGGTGCCCATCTCACTTGCAGTTTTCGTTCGCCGAGAGGGTACTAGGTAGCATCACCATCGCGTAACAGCAGCAACATCACCTCTACAACACCCAACTCCAAAGCACTCCGGTAACAACAGGAACCAAACACCACAAAAGAGAAAAAAATGAAACAGGCTCGAGCCCCTCATTCCTTATTACAGTACTGCATGGCGCGATGCGGCGGAACACAGGCGTCTGGGCGAACACGCGCGTGATCGACGCGGTACGGCGAGGTGGTCCGGGGCTCGTGGCCGCGACGGAGACGGCTCTGCAGGAAGGGGATGAGCTCGGGCGGCGTTGTGGCGAGCTCGAACCGTGGCCGCCGGAGACGGAGAGGACGGGGCGCTGCAGTGGTCATGGCCAGAGCGGAGGAGGGTCGTCGGAGCGGCCGCGGTAGCTGCTGATGGGCCAGAGCCGAGTGGTGCCCGTAGATGGAGGCGACGGGGCCGATGATGGAGGCGGGGCCCACGTGCTGGTCGAGGGAGGCGACGCAGACGACGGCGAGCAGAGGGAGCCCGTGGCGGCGGAGGTCTTGGCGAGCGGGGTCGGGGAGGTCGCGGTTGGCGGCGATGGTGTGTAGGAGCCGGCGAGGGGAGGAGAGAAGCGGGGGCGCCGGGTTCCGGCGTGCAGCGGAGGGATGGTGAGGCGGCGACGAGGTGGCTGGGAGGACCGAAGCGGAGGAGGCCCGAGGCGGAGGCACGCGGCAGCGAAGATCCTGGCCGAGGAGGCGAGCCAGAGAGAGGAAACCGGCGGCGGTGGCCTCGACGGGGAGGAGGGGAACATCGACGGAGGCGCGGGGCGAGACTAGTGAGGAGGAGGTGGAACCGCGCGGCGGCACGGTCGTGGCCGGATCCGGGAGACGCGGCTTGGTGGCGGAGGAAGAACGTGAGGCAGAGGAGGATGGGCACGGGCCACGCGGTGGGGGAAGTGGTGGGTCCGCGGGGAAGGAATCGAGGGAGGCGACAGGGGAGCGTGGGCGGGATGCGGTCGGTGGGAGTTGGCCTGGATGGTGGGGCCAGCTCACGCGGTTGGTGAGGGGCGGGGCGATGGAAGGGACAAGGTGGGGAAACGGGCAGGTGTGGCGTGGGGTGCGCGCCCAGGTGGGCTAGGGAGAATTTCGCGCGGCTGGTGAGTGGTGGAGATTGGGGTCAGGCTGATGTGGCGAGCTGTGGTTGGCTGGGGTGATGTGGAGGGGGGCTGGGTAGAAAATAGGGGTAGGGTATTTGGTAGAAAAGGGTTGGGTGTTCAGGGGTAGGTAGGATTTTTATCTGGAGGTGGCCGGTTGAGCTTTCAGGCCGGGCTGGCTGCCTCCCAAAAATAACTTAAATATTTTATTTGCTTAAAACGGGGCGTTTGAAAACTGTTTGTCGACGAAACAAAATAATTCAGAGACCCGAGTTTTGATTTAAAATAATAACGGGGCGTTTAGAAAACAAAAACAGACTTTTCGAAAATAGTTTTATGCAAACAAATGCAAGATGACATGACGATGCTCAAATGCAAGGTGGCATGATGACATGAGCATGCGGTCATGATGATGCAATGCACACGAACACCGCGATTTTCTAGTAGTGGTTTTTGCGGGGCGCCACAGATTCTTTAGCCGTTAGACCATCCTCATCAACATCTTCATTCGGTCCCTGATCCTCGGAGTCTAGTGCATGGCAATGCAAACAAGAAAGCTCATGGTCCATGTCCTCCTCATTGCAATTTGCCTCCATGTCACCTACCACATTGTCACGAAGCCCATGCTCTAGTTCATCACCCTCAAAGTTACCATCCTCCATTTGGGGTGCTTCATAATTGTCATTGGGGATGGGGCTCATGGTAGGTTGCCTTAGTGTTGTGTCATTTTAGATTGGCTCACTGCGCACCAGGCTCATGGGAGGTTGGCTCATTGTTGTGTCATACACATGTGGCTCACCTCGAGCAGGGATCATGGAAGCATTTCGGTTCAAATCAATATCCAACCGAGCCCCACCCTTTCTTGTGGATAATATCTCGAGTGAATTATCTTCGGATTCCGCCACCTTATCCTTGTATGCACTCCAATTCAATTCAGAGTCAATAGGCATTAACTTCAATCTATTGTGATGGCCAAACCTGGCATTATACCTTCCAACCAACTCATAGACATCAGTAGCGTTCATCCATTTCATATCAATCCTGACTCTTTCAACAACATCAACATAGGTAGGACTAGTGCCAAACACCATGACTACTTTATCCGGGTCACACACGGTATTGCCTTTCAACAAAGCGGCATTGTCCACATGATGAACATTAACGATTCTTTGACATCTAAAAAACAATAACAACAACCAAAATGCATCAAAGATAATTTGATTACCACCAACCATAGCAACCCATGAAAACAAATTGTGGCACTAATCACTGAATCTCAACTTAGTCGCACAATATTTGGATACAATTGGCGTCACGCATGATAGGAATCACGAGTTCACGGACTCGAAAGAGGAGGAAGGGAGTTTGTCAAATTTGGATCATAATTCTTCTATTACAACTTGCCCTTCGATGGGGTCAGACGCAGACATATAGCAGAGAGATGGTGTCAATATGGAACCTTGGGTTGGTTGCACGACCTTGGGCATTACCCGTATATGGGCCTCTCGCACGTCTTGATGGTAGTTCTTTCCCCTCCTTATCCTCAGCGCTTCCTACACCCACGGGTACATGACATTACCCTCCCCTTCAATGGTGGCTTGCCCCCAATCCGCTGCTTCGGGTACGCTTCGATGATCTTGTAAACTGGTTCCCATAAATCACAGGATGTCGGCAACCAGCTCCATCTAACTTTCACTTGTTGTACCATCTTGTTCCCTTGCCTGATCACCCTCTTCCCCTACAACATTGTTGGTTGCACCCTGCGAGAGTGCAACAAAGCCAAAGGAAGTGTCGAGCTTACCTCTTCAGTTGGTTTCACGCCCTTCTACAACTAGGAAATGTGCACAATCAGGTGGATACGGGATGACAGAGGTAGATGGAGCTTGTAAGCCACTTGTCCCACCCATTGCAGGATTAGGTATGGACCAAAGAATCGGAAGCCTATTTTTTGCGACACCCTCTTCTCCACTAATGATTACACATAAGGCTGGAGACTTAAGTACACATAGTCCCCTACTGCAAACTGACGCTCACTTTGGTTCTTGTTAGCTTGATCTTTCATTCTGGCTCGCGCACGATCCAAATGTTGCTTGATGATAGGTACTAGTGTTGCTCTATCCTTCAACCACACTTCCACATCTCTGTGTCCAAGCAAGGAGGACGGAGTTATCCACCGCAAAATGTCGCGGTGTTCGTCCATAGAGACCCTCAAATGGTGATCTCCCCAATGTTGAATGGTACGCTGTGTTGTACCAATATTTGGCATGTGGCATCCAGTGCACCCATTGTTCTGGCTTAGTGATGTCTACGCACGCTTCTATTCTTGTAGACAATGTTGGGCCTCCAAGTGCAGAGGTTTGTAGAACAGCAGCAAGTTTCCCTTAAGTGGATCACCTAAGGTTTATTGAACTCAGGGAGGAAGTGGTCAAAGGTATCCCTCTCAAGCAACCCTGTAATCAAGATACAAGAAGTCTCTTGTGTCCCCAACACACCCAATACACTTGTCAGGTGTATAGGTGCACTAGTTTCACGAAGAGATAGTGAAATACAACTAATATGGATGATTATAAGTGGTAATTACAATCTGAAATAAGAGTGGCAGCAAGCAAACATGTAACAAGACTGATTGTAAACGGTGTTTCAATACTTAGAAACAAGGCCTAGGTATCATACTTTCACTAGTGGACACTCTCATATAAATATCTTCTCTTCATTATGCTACCTTGAACTACTCTCCGGTTGGACGATGTAGGGCTATAACAGCACACCTTAAAGTTTGCATTCCCCATCTAGATAACCCCTCACTGTCACCTTGAGCGCTAGATGGTTCCAACAAACACCACAATCTCATAGAGACATCCAACTCAAATTATACTCATGATAAGTATTTTTGTAACCTTAGCCTAAGTGCCACATGGTGTGCACACTATCAAGTTCACACATGTGGGGATAAGCAGAGATTAATTAAAGCACTTGAGTAGCAGAATAGATCTACTTATCCAACTAGATTACAAAGCTCATGATCTCAATAAGATCACGCATAGAGAGAGAGATGAACACATAGCTACCGGTAGAGCCCTTAGCCTTGAGAGAGAACTACTCCCTCCTCATCATGGGAGTCAGCAACAGCGATGGAGATGGTGGTGGAGTCAATGGAGATGGCTCCGGGGGCACTTCCCCGTCCAGGCAGGGTGCCGTAACAGAGACTTTTGTCCCCCAAATCTCCTCTTCGGTGGCGGCGGTGCTGCGGAACTTTTCGTGGAATTCTGATCTTCCCTTTAGGGTTTTCGTCTCAAGGGGTTTATATAGGCGAAGAGGCGAGGTCGGTGGCCGCTCGAGGGGCCCACACTAGGGCCTGGCCTAGGTGTGGACACCTCGTGGCCCCACTTCAGCTGCCCTTCGGACTCCGTGTTCCTTTTGGTAAAATATTGACTTTGGCTTTTGTCCCGTCCAATTCCGAGAATATTTCCTTACTAGCTTTTCTGAAACCGAAAACAACAGAAAATAGGCAACTGGCACTATGGCATCTTGTTAATAGGTTAGTTCCAGAAAATGTATAAAAATACCTCAAAGTGTAAACAAAACATAAGAAAGTTGATACAAAACAAGCATGGAGCATCAAAAATTATAGATACGTTTATGACGTATCACTTAGTGATACCTTTGATCCGGATTCACGAATGTAGTATAATAACTTTTTTCCTAGAAGACCTAGGTTTAATCGAACCTTGGAAAGCAATACTAAAAGGAAATAAAAAGGACACGTCTACAAGACTTTGTTTCTTTGTTTTACCTTCATTTACCGGACCAATCTAGTTTACCTTTATAATGGGTTGAATCAATGGGTGAAGATAGGCCAGGGTTGAAGATCCACCTGCAGCTGCACGTCATATGGGATAAAACATAATAATAACCACAGTCATGTGTAAAGTTTTAATAGGAATAATCTCTTGTGGGCAACACATCCTGATATACTAGAGCCCCCGTGATGTAGCAGACATAACAATAGTCTTTTAATCCAACCGAGTGCACCACGAAGCAACGGGCTACAAACGATTATTAAGTGTAAAACATAGGTCAAAGCATTAAGTGGTGATGTTGTTGTGATCCCAAATGGGTCGCTAAGCAAAGACCGTACTACCCTTTCTATCACTGGGGTTCCTATGAGATTGTCGCTAGCCAAGTATCTTACATCAAGCCTTTATCAATCTATGGGATCTTGGGTACCTACAAGTCCACAGATCGAGACAAGAGACAAAGAAAAAAGATACAAATCTCTATTTCAAACAATACACAATGCTTCCATAGATTAGATGCACATAATCGCTATGAGATTTCTCCCAAACCCGCAACCCGTGAGGACTACTCACTCATAACAATAAGATCAAGGATAGAAAACATTGTGCGAAATACTTAGATTGAAATCAAATATTCTTACAATGGTCGCCGAATCACAAGGAGATCTATAGTACAAAGCAATGGATACGGATAATGGAGGGGATGGAATATGGATGGATGGACAATGGAGTGGATGGATGGACCTCGGGGTGTGGTGTGATGCAATATGAGAATGGTGGCCCTCTGCGCGGCGGCTGAGACCTCAAAATATATGCATCTTCACGAAAGTTGTAGGGTTTGACGAGATGAAGCCACCGCCACATGGTACGGGCGGACGGTACGGGTAGGCCCTGCCCGTACCAGTGGTTGTTACGGCCGCTGTCGTGTGGAATTGACTTCATAATTACTTGGTCGTGTGGACTTTCTCAAAAACCTTCATTATGACTCCAGATTTCGCATAAAAAAGACTTTGCAATAAATAGTCATTAGTGGCAAGGATTGAGAGTTTGTTGTTAATTGCTTGACTAAAAACAATGTTTAAATGCGGTGGAGGATGGCTATTTTTGGAGCCATCAACCTCCCCAAAGCTCAAACCTTGATCGCCCTCAAGCAAGAAGAAACAAAAGAACTATAAGGAATTCAACGTTTAAACTTGAAACAACGAGAATACGAATTCACTTATGGTTGTTAGTCATATGCGTTCAACACTTCATCCATTTTAAAGGCTTATCAAAGTTAGAGATATGACAAGAATACTATACAAGCTTCAGTAAGTCAAGACAATCAAAGTAAAGTTTAATATAAGCATAAAGAACTAGAAGTGTAACAATCGATCCAATTCTTCTAGCTAACTCTCAGCTTGCCAAGGATCACTAGGATCTTTTAAATAGCATAATTGAGTAAGAGAGTTCATGTCCTAAGTAGCATAACAGTGAAGTGCCTTATTGACGCCCATATCAATAAATCAAGGCTATCAAAACACTTCTAATCCAATCATTGTCTTTCAAGAAAATTCATAAAGTAGTAATGAGACCATGCCAAGGACTTGTTATGTGGATCTTCATACATATTTTGTTCTCTTTTTTCTTCCTCTTTCAAGGATCATTGGTTGTTTCTTTTACAAGTACTTGCACAACCTCTGAGAGTACCAATACTTTTTCCCATATATTGACACGTATGCCACTCATGTCATCAACTCATAGCCGAAATTCGGGGTTATACCACAGATCGTTCAAAAGCTAGCGGAATTGTTGGCATCCCAAAGTTTTGCATGAGAAACATGGAACCTTTTCTATTCTCTTTTTTATATGCTAGTACCATGGTTTGATCCACAAGGTTAGCTTTGGCATGCATCACAATTACCACTAGACTTCATTTCAATCAAACAACTCCTTTCAAGAGTGTCGTCAAATCTATCAAAACATCTATGGGGTTAAGTATCTTCAAGGGTATACTCTCAAGACAATCTTTCATCAAAAAAGTCATAAATTTTAGAATTTTTATTGTTGTACTTGATTGGCAATATTATTTCCAAGGCAAGACTCGGTTAGCTAAAAGAACTAGAGCAAAAGCTTCCACAACTAATTATCATATAAATAAAAAGCTTTACTCTAACTATTTTGAATTACTTCCACTAGCATGGAATCTTAGCAAATCAACCAACTAAAATAAACAACTCAAACTTCAAAAGTGGGAGACATAGGATACACCTCTCATGAGTGACTTCATAGTTCTCTTCCTTATAGGGATGTGTTCCTTCAAAACTCAAGCTCGATTATTCCCATAATAATATTAAAGAAAAGAGGAAAAGTGTGGATCCACGTTCACAAATATTTTTGTATTTTTGAGGACAGAGATTAAAGAATAGAAAAGAACTTGTGACCAAGCAAGAAACTAAGAAAACAAAAACAAATGAAAAACAAAAGCAAACGAAAAACAAAAGCAAACTAAAAATGAAAGCAAAAAAGAAAAGGCAAAGTGTTGGAACAAACCAACGCGAGTGTTTCAAAGCTCACCAGGAGCTAGAGTATAACTTCATTATTACACAAATAAAATTGTCGGGGAACACATCCCCAAGCTCAGGCTTTTGCAAGCCCTTTTGTTGCTCAATGTGATGGCGGTGGATAATCTCCCATGTTCCATTGGATGCTCCAATCATGGAACTGGGTGGCGAGGTTCGCAGAAGCATCTCGAAGGTTGATGAAGAGGTTGTTCATGCTTTGAATATTTTCTTTGAGCGCATAGATATCTTCATAGCTGGTGTATTAGTTTGGTGGCAGCACATCTTGTTCCGGTCCTTCTTGTTCTACTTCTTCGTCTTCTCGTCCTCCTCCCAATGGTATTTCTTGATCAGATAGACCTGCCTCAACATGCGCATCAAAACGCAAACATCCATCCTCGATAGAGAATAGACCATTAGGCAAAGGAGATGGGATCAAGTGATTTTCTCCACGTATATCAAGAAAGTATCAACCACCAGTTCTAGAAATCATACCATGTGCTCTTAGAGTTGAGAAACCGAGATGGTGACTTCCTATCAATGGTTGGATGTTACCTAGGTTGACGTGAAGTGCGCTTGCAAGAATGGTCACAACTCCTCCTCCGGATATGGGTCGTCGAGATTGCATAGCTTGATGCTTAAAGTATAATACAAGAAGGGTGCCCAAATTTGGCATTAAGTTAAAATTAATAATACTCCCTCCGATCCGGTTTATTAGGCACACACGTAGTTTAAGAACAAGTTTGACCATTAGTTTTGCTCAATAATTTTTGTATAATATGTCACAAAAATTATACCATCGGATTCATCTTGAAAAGAAATTTCCATTGGTATATTTTTTGAGACACATATTGCATATTTTACTGGTCAAAATTGATAGTCAAAGATTTTCTTAAACTACATGTGTGCCTAATAAACCGGACCATAGGGAGTAGCAGCTTTTGCGAGGACCATAATGTCCTCCTCATTGACTCTAGTAAACTCACCACGTGCTTGAAGGTGTTAGCAATAATATAAAACAAATAGCGAATAGCAAGATGATCAATTTGGTTCCTCTTGGGTGTGTTTCCACGAATTCTCATTAAATTAAAGTACTCCCGAGGTGCAAGATTTAAAATAAAAGTAGTAGAGTGTATGTCGGTGGTGTTGTTGGCAAACTCAAAGCATTGAGTCCATTGATCGAGCGTCAAGGAGTACTCATAGCTCATAAGACGGAAGTTGATGCGATCAACTCAAGGCATTTGATCCTCGGAACAATAGTGAGAGCACATCGTATGCATCAAGGTGCTGAGGAACTCAAGCGTCAAGCGGTGATACGTGGCGACATCCTGGAAGACAGAGTCATACAAACCAACATTGTTGCAAAGTAAATAAAAATCAACATGAATGCCAAGTTGGTTCAGGATATAGGGACACACTCACTTGGTGGACTTGATTTCTCGGAGCTTGAGATGGTCGAAACGGTTCAGCTAAAACTTCTCGGTGAACTCGATACCAAGTGACTCGGGGGTTAACGTATCAACGGGTGGTGTGGAAGGTTCTCCAGCCATCGCACATGCACGACTCCTTGTGTTCATCTAATACAAAATAAATAAAAATTGCTAATTAAAAATGTAGTCCAATAGAAACATAGCATAAACGATCATCTACACTTGTTGCAAGAGATACTCCTCTAAAAACAATACTAAGCATGCTCAATATTAAGATTATCTCATGAACAAGACCTAAGTCTAGATTGATAATAGTGAAAGATTGAGAAGAGTTTTGTTGCAAATAAGTTGGGATTGGAGGAGAATCATACCATAGATCAATTGGGTGCGAGAAATCAAAGAAATATTGAGTAAATTTGAAGATCTAATGGAGGTGGTTTGGAGTTTGGAGGAAGCAGAAAGAGAAAATTTGTGTACGGGGATATTTAGGTTACCTCCTCGTGGGGTTATGGCGTGATACGGGTGGGCGGTATGGCCAGAGCCTGCCCGTACTAGGTGACATACCTTGGGGTGATGAATTCCTTTCGGCGATGCACTCAGTACGGTCGTGCGGTACAGTCGCGCACACCCGTACTACCAGTCATTATGTGTTCAGTACCTTTGCTTGAAATCTGATTATTTGCTCGAGGGTACAGTACAGGCGCGTGGTACGGGCGCATCCGAGATGGTTTGGAACAAGTGGATTGAAAGGATGTTACCAACATTTGCTATGCAAAGTATTCCTATTTCTTTGCAGTTGCCTCAGTTTGGCTTAGTCAAAAGATCATGATCAATGGCTTTTGACACTGAGGGGTGTTGCACATTAACACCAGTGTAGAACCTCATACTGGGCTGAAACAGAAGGTGGTCATTGCTAAATCCAGGCCGGTGGCATGGGCTCTTACCTTTGAAGTAAATAAGGATGCATTTGATCCACCTATTTTCTCAGCATCCCCGGTCACTTTAGAGAAGCGTAAACCACGAAGGAATAAAGCTCCTTTAGTTCAGCAAGAAGGTCGTCGATTTACCAGAAGTTGTCTTAAGACTGATGGTTGCATGCCGGCTCCTATCTTCGCAGTTGTGAGCAGACCAAAAAAGAAGAGCAGGGCTAAGCTGTTGTTGGTAGAAGAAGATGACAATAGCCGGCAGTCGAACAAGGAGAAACATCAGAACAAAGAAGAGGAGGACATACAAATACCTTGCGCCCCTCTAGTGGTGTTGCAGAGGGTTGGTAGGGAGCTTGGAATTGACCCAGCCAAGATTACCAATGAACAGCTTGAAGCTGATCATGCTTTTTCTGATGAAACTTCAGGTCACGATGATGAATAGAGCAAAGTTTAAAGCCATATGGTGTCGTAATGTTGGTCTGGTTATGACAGTGTATTGGTTTGAGTCAGTGTCAGAACTTACTTTTGTATCAGGGTTTTTTATTCAGACTGTGGTGCTAATTGTTTATGATCAGCTTATTGTGGACTTGATGACAGTGATAAATGTTGGTGTGATTAATATGTCAGTCTATGCTTATGAGATGTCTCCTATGAAGTTTAAAATTATAGTTGCAGTGTCAGACCTGATTTTACTATATGATTACTTGCTGCTTGATGTTATGCATTGGGTCGGTCGTCCCCTACTTCCTGATTATTATAATGAGTTTCACATCTAAAAGAAATTGGAGGGTACTGTGTTGGAATGTAAGGGGCCTTAACTCTGATAACAAATAAAGAACAGTTAGATCTAAAATTGAGGAAAGTGGTTGTGATGTCATTTGCTTACAGGAGACCAAATGTGAAGCAGTGGATTGGAGATTTATTAGGAAATTTGCACCAAAGAGGTTTAATTGCTTTACGTTCTCACCTTCTAGGGGAGCCTCAGGAGGAATAATCATTCTTTGGAATTCTTCGACTTTTGCTGGACATCTGATTGAAGCTCGGCATTTTGGGATTATTGTAAGCTTTACCTCAATGCATAACACTGCTAGCTGGGTTCTTATATGTGTCTATGGACCATGTCAGGGGCCGGAAAGAGATAACTTTCTGTCATGGCTTTATAATTTGCAAATTCCTGCAACTGAGAATTGGTTAATAATTGGAGATTTCAATTTTATCCGATCACAAGACAATAGAAATAAACCTGGGGGAGATATCAATGACATGTTCTTGTTTAATGAAGTTATTGGACATCTTGGGTTGTTAGAATTACCTCTTAAAGGCCGATCTTTTACTTGGTCCAATATGCAACGTGTTCCCTTGCTTAAGCAGCTAGATTGGTTTTTTACGAGTTCAAACTGGATCACTGAATATCCCAATTCAATTGTCCTCCCCTTGGCAAAATCTGACTCTGATCATCTCCCCTGTGTTGTGACGGTGGATACGAATATTCCTAAATCCAAATTATTTCGCTTTGAGAACTACTGAGTGGATATGCCTGGATTTAAAGATTGTGTAAAGGAATCGTGGGAAAAGGGGTCACACAAAAATTATAGTTCTGCGGTGCTATCTCACAAACTAAAAGGCCTACAATATGATTTAAAACAGTGGCAAACTAGTTTGTCTCGGCTGAAGGTTCTTATTAAGAAGTGCAATGAAGTAATTGTCATTCTAGACGAACTGGAGGAATTTAGACCGCTATTTAGAACTGAATTCAATTTCCGCAAGGTTGTCAAGCTTCATATTGAGGAACTATTACGTGCTGAAAGTAATTACTGGAGGAAGCGGTGTACAATTAGATGGATAAAACACGGGGAAGATAATACAAAAAAATTCCACGCTATGGCCACTGAGAGATACAGAAGGAACTCAATTGCGATGTTGAGGGATGATGATGGTAATGAGGTTACAGATCATCAGGCGATGGCGAGTTTACTTTGGCTCAGTTATCAAAGCAGAATGGGACACTCAGAGGGTATCACCATGCAATTTAATCTTGACACACTACTGAGCAAGGTCGATGGACTTGATGATTTGACAACTCCATTCACTAAGGAAGAATGAATGACGTGATTAAAGCAATGCCTCCTGATAAAGCACCTGGTCCCGATGGTTTCAATGGGTTGTTTAAACGATGTTGGTCTATCATACAAGATGATTTTTATTGACTTGCGGAGGATTTTCACAAGGGTGTTCTAAGGTTGGGGAATATAAATGGTTCATACATAACTCTGGTTCCTAAGAATCCTTTAGGCCTATTTCACTAACAAACGTGTGTTTGAAGTTTCTGACCAAGCTTGCTACAAATAGATTGCAGGGTAAAATTTTACAATGCCTACATAAAAACCAATATGGATTTCTGAGAAGTAGGTCCATACAAGACTGCTTAGCTTGGTCTTTTGAATATCTTTACTTGTGGCAGATTTCCAAAAAGCCCATTGTCATTATCAAGCTGGACTTTGCTAAGGCATTTGATACAATTAAGCATGAGGCTATTATACAGATTATGAAGGCCAAAGGGTTTAATGAACTTTGGTTACGTTGGGTTCAAGAAATTCTATCCTCGGGCACATATGCGATACTACTTAATGGTATACCTGGAAAGCAGTTTGTTTGTAAACGTGGAGTTTGTCAAGGAGACCCTTTGTCACCTCTTCTTTACTCCTTTGAATCTGATCTGTTGCAATCAGCAGTAAATGATTTAGTGAGACAAGGAATTATATCTAGGCGATTGAGACCTGTGATGAGGATTTTCCTATCATACAATACGCAGATGGCACTCTTTTGATCATGCCAGCAGACTTAGATCAACTAAGAGTACTTAAAGAGGTCTTGCATAAATTTTCTATATCTACTGGCCTGAGAATCAATTTTGATAAGTCACATATGGTGCCTATTAATGTTTCAGAGAACTCTATGACGCATCTAGCTTTGGAGTTTGGTTGTCAAATTGGTACAATGCCATTTACCTATCTTGGATTACCTCTCGGTACTACTAGACCGAAAATCTGTGATCTTTTGCCTATTGTTTGTAGGCTTGAAAGAAAGCTAACTTCCAGCTCTAGCTTCCTCTCCCAGGGTGCGAGACTCCAGCTTATCAACTTTGCTCTTGCCTCTATGCCACTACATTTTCTTTGCACATTGCATATGCCTATAGGCCTAACCAATCAACTAGATAGAATCTTGCGGCAGTGTTTGTGGCGGCAGAAGTTTGATGAACCTAAGCCTTCGTTGGCTGCATGGGAAATGATACGCAAGCCTAAGAATTGTGGAGGTCTTGGCATTGTTAATTTTCAGAAACAAAACGCTGCACTTCTTATTAAATTCCTGGATAAATTTTACAATCACAAGGATGTACCTTGGGTGAATCTGGTTTGGCATGCTCACTATCAGGGGAGGGTTCCTCATGCCGAAAACATGTGCAGGTCGTTCTGGTGGAGGGATGTTCTGAAACAAGTTGACAACTTTCGAGGGATAGCTGCAGTTAGAAGGGAATAGGTTTACTGACTCAACTACAAAGTAAAAGAAAGGGCCCTTCGCAGAGGGAAGCAGGGATTGCAAGTCTCATAAAGAGCTCCCAAAAATTATGATACTTACTAGCTTTCAGCTCTCATTGCCCCTATCATAGGCATCTTTAGGTGATTAAGGTTAAAGTGACACAACTAAGAGGATATGCTTGACAAGTTATAAGTTGAAATCTCATGCCCCTTACTTATGAGTACCGATCCTCATGCTACTCAACTTCAGTCACGAGCAAGCTCTTGTCATTGTAAATACATGCGTATCATTGAGAACCGCCAACGGGGTACCCCTTGCACATGACACAGGAGCTATCCCATAATCAAAATGACAAGGCAAGCAGACAATGAGCATCTCAGCGATCTTTTTATTTGCTATTTGCATATGTTTTTATTGAGGATGCTTCATAAAATGCTCACTATAGTTATGCTGCAAGTTTCCACCATGATTAGGCATGGCTTAGGCTAGCGGCCCAGGCGTTTCTCTAACACACATATAAACTCCATGATCTTACAAGTTCCACTTTTATTTCACACAGCCGGGATCCATAAGCAAAAGAACATGATATCAACTAGGTACAAGTACCAATGAAGTGTTGAAAGCGGTCCCCATGATACATGGTTCGGCTAACTTCAACTCATAAAGCACAAGCATATATGCAACAAAGAAGGACCCAATGGTTCAAGTTTATTAAATGCAGGAAAGTAAAGTGTGCCATCAAGTTCGTGAGAGCTTTAATCACTAATTTTCACATAACAAGTTTAATTTGGGAGATAGATAAAACAAGAATTTACTTGGAATAGCAATAATGCTACTAGGTAGGTATGGTGGACACAAATGGCAAAGGTTTTGGTTTAAAGGAGTGGATGCACGAGAAGAATACCCTCTTAGTACAAGTTTTTGGCTAGCAAGGCTGGGTAGCAAGTATAAGAGTTGAAGGAAACAAACAAACATACAAGTGATAAAGACAAACATGCAATCTTCCTTGGAAGCACAAAAGATCTTAACTAGAGAATACTAAACTTATGAGCAAACCAAGAAAGAAAGATGATGAAATTATTTTCCTCTAGAGTACTTCTATCTTTTTCTTTTTCTTTTCAACTCTCAAAAATAGTGTGTTACTGACCGAGCTAGGTTTGCCAAAACCAACTAAATTAACTCAATGATCCCAAAGTGATACCAATACTAACAACAAGATCAATCATATAACCACGAATTGAAAACTAACATAAGCTATGCAAAAGAGTAAATGATAGAACTTCTCATTAGTATTCCATAACGGAAACTCACTCCAAGGGATACTTATCTAACGAGAGAGAGGACACTTCCATAATGCAAACCATACTACATAATAACTCCTTTATTCATGATATGACTCTACTAATAAAGTAAAAAGATAGAAGATAGTGATATGATACCGCGGCACTCTCCCAAGCTTGGAACAAACCAAGGGGATTTCAAACCTGATGACGAATTACTCCTTCGGTGGTGGTGGTATCTTCTCATCTTCGTCCGTCTTCCAGGGTAAAGGCTTCCCATCAACAAAGGACATCGTGGTTTCCAACATCCTGAAACTTGCAGCACCACTTATGTGTTTAAATCTAGCCTCATACTCACAGTTTTGATTTTGAACGTCATAGAACTGTGCTTGCAGTTCGTTGGTTGTTTGGCAGAGTGAAAGGACTTCGTCTTTGAGTTCAGCACTCTCCTTTTGGTGCTTGGCGATGAGTTCGGAACAAATCTTATGGATGATGTCCACTTCGCGCTCCGCCATCTTCCTGTACCTAAAGACTTCTTGCTCTAATGCTTCCATCTTGTCCTCCAGACTTCCTTCACCTTTAGGGCCTTGAACCTCCTTAATCCAGACCTCCCCACCTTCGAGCAACAACTCCTTGGGATGAACCTTCAATTCTCTCATGTATGGGTTGATGGTATCCTCTAAAGAATCTCCCTTGGATGATCTAGAGGAAGACATTATGGCTCTAAATCTGAGATTCTACCTGGCAGAAACAGATCGAAACGAAAGCACGACGAAAAACACGATATACGTACCTCAGAAGATCTGGGGGTTATATATTACGAATTTTCATATCAAAAGGAAGGTACTAGGCGAAAACGGGTCGGACGCGGAGTCCTGGGTGGACTCACCACCTGGTGGCACGGCCAGGGGTGGGCCCGCGCCATGGGGTGGTGTGGGCCACCCCGGCTCCGTTTCCGTCTCTTTTTTGCTTCATAGCTTTCCTTACTGACTGAAAACTGCAAAAATATAGTTGGATTGTATTTTCGCGGAACTTTTCTTACCAGAACTGTTACCTAGATGGAAACGGACTCTGCAGGTCTCTGAATTTGGTATCTAGTAGATTCTTCTGGAGTCACCACTTGAATCATCAACATCTTCATATTCATACACTTATTACTTGAGTCATAAAACCTTTCTCTTCCTTATTAGACCATTATCTCCACTTCCTAGAAATTTCTTTCACACAAAACTTCACACAGTTCTTATTAGCAACATTAGTATAAGTGAAGTGATAAAACCTTTTGAGTCCAACTTCAACTGAAAACCATCAAAACATAAGCTACTGTAGCAACTCCTTCCAAAACCCAAAAATAATTCAAAAAATAAATCGAATAAAGAAGCAAATGCAAGAATGACAAAATCTGTCAAAACAGACCAGCAGGTAAAGATCAATTTTTTCTAAAATCTTTTGTTGCTCAAATCAAAAAGTGCAAAACTAACAAAAGTTAAATAACAACCTGGGGCAGACGCACAAAAAATTACAGCTCAATCCGACATACAGAGATCTCTCACAAATTTTTATGGTGAAGCACAAAAATCTGTTTCGGGACAGCAACTTCCCCAAATCTTACTTCTCTCTCATTAGAGGTTGATCTTGACACGAAAACCAAACAAAATGGATAAGGAGCGGTTATTACCGAAGTAATAACTTCCAAGACTCAAAGAAACAAAAACAAACTAAAAGCAAAAACAAATTGGGTTGTCACCCATAAAGCTCTTTCTTTATAGCCATTAAGATGGGCATGATAATTTTGAAGAAGCTCTCATAGGAATATGAATTGAAGTGAAAGAGAGCATTACGAAGCAAAAACACACACACACATTTAAGTCTAACCCACTTCCTATGCAAGGTAATTTTGTAAACAAACAAGTTATTGAAACCAGAGGCAACTTGCATAAGAAGGCAAAAGAAGTGCAACATAAAAACTTTCAGCATAAAACGAGGAAACTTGATATTATTAAGATGCATAAGAGCACTTTTCCCTCTCTCATAGTAACTTTCAGTATCATGCATAAACTTAACAATATAGCTATCACAAGAACCGTCATAGCAATGATCACTTATTCTAACAGAAAACACAGGAATAGTAGCTCTCATAACACTACTTTGTGAAACAATATTAGAGGTATCCTTACAAAGGATAGTGTGTCCCTCTTTTTCATATTTAGCAGCAAAGTCTTTCACATTTTCTACAATAGGTTCATCAACCATTTTTTTTATCAGGTTCAACAGCTTTATTCATACTTTCATCTACTATACTAGCCATCATAGAATGTTCCTTTACCTTAAATGGAAAAGGCATTTTCTCAATATAAGGTTTGGGTAAGACATGATTAGCAGAATAAACTTCAATATTTTTGCAGGAACACTCTTAGCAATATCTTTATAAGTTTCATGATACTTATTCCACTTCTTTTTAGGCACTTCAATGTAGGAAGCAAAGGCCTTAAAATAAGAAGCAATAGCTTGAGAGTCTAGACCATAAGCATTTTTAATATTTTGAAAGTCATCAGTTCCCATAAAAGATTCAATGCATTCATAGTCATAATTTATACCTGACTTTCTACCTTTGTCATTCTCCCAAGCTTCAGCATTGTCTTGAATACGATCTAGAAGGTCCCATTTAACTTCTTCCATGCGAGTGAATGATCCAGCACAAGAAGCATCCAATAAATCCTTGTCATGTAGAGGGAGCCTTGCATAAAAGTTATTGATAATAATATTGTTGGGGAGCTCATGAATGGGCCATTCGAGCATTAGTAACTTCAATCTCCCCCAAGCTTGAGCTGTACACTCTCCATCAAGAGGCCAAAAGTTGTATATTTGATTCCGATCTTTATGAATCTCACTAGGAGGATAAAACTTTGAATAAAAGAGAGGCACTATTTCCTCCCATTCCAGAGCTTGACCATTCTTTGGTAGCTTATACCATTCCTCAGCTCTTCCTTTCAGTGATAATGAGAATAACTTCTTCTTAACTTGATCTATAGTAATACCTGGACACTTGAACAACCCGCATAATTCGTGTATAAAGAGTAAATGATCACCGGGATGGACAGTTCAATCCCCAACATAGTAGTTATCTATAACACGATCAATAATTCTTGTAGGTATTTTGAAAACATCATTCTCAGCAGGTGGTGGCTTATCTACTACCTTAGCAGTGGTAGTAGCATTACCAAATAAGAAAGTCAGCGAATTATCCATAATGAAAATAAAGTAACTAGCAGAAGTAAACAATACTCACAGTAGAAATTTCCTTTACCAGTTCCACTCTCCAATAGCGCTTCACTCCCCGGCAACGGCGCCAGAAAATAGTCTTGATGACCCACACGTATAGGGGGTGTATAGCAGTATTTTCAATAAGTAAGAGTGTCGAACCCAACGAGGAGCAGAAGGTGCTGGCTAGTGGTATGGATCAGGAATTCTCTGCAAATACTTAGCAAACGGATTTTTAGGGGTTTTCGATAAAGCAAGTAAACAAAGTACGAGTAAATAAAAGACATTAGGAATGAATGCAGCAAGTGGCCCAATCCTTTATGTAGCAAAGGACAAGCCGGTTGTATTTATATAGATGACCAAACGTTCTCGAGGACACATGGAAAGACTGTCAAGTGCTTTCGCTTCATATAGTCGATTAATCTTCTCTAGCTTTCTAAGTGTTGTGTGGGTGAACCTGTGCTAATGTACTGCCTCATCCAAGACTAATACATACTTGTGATTATACCCCTTGCAAACATCCGTAAGTACAAGAAAGTAATTAAGGTAGAACCTAACTACAACTTTAAACTCTAAGACCCTTACGTCCCTTGTGCAATGGTTTCCTAACGGGGATTCAGGTTTCTGTCACTCCGGCAACCCCTACGATTAGTAGCCAAATACACAATGCATTCCCTAGGCCCTTATAGGTGAAGTGTCATGTAGTCGACGTTCACATGACACCACTAGAAGAAGTACACCACAACTTAAATAACAATCTATTGAATCTTTCTCAACGCAACTCCACTACTAACAACATGACTTCTCCCATGTCCTTAAGAACAAAACGAACTACTCACAAGACATCATATGGATCATGATCAGAGATGGAATAATGGTGTATAACAATCTGAACATAAACAATAATTCAATGGTTCACTCAATAGCATCAACTACAAAGAGTAATCAACACCAGGAAAGTTTCCCCTATGAACTATGTAAGATTCAACGCAATTGTTATAGCAATATGGAGATGGTGATGAGGGTGCTGATGGTGCTGATGGTGGTGATGATGATGATGATCCCGATGAAGTCCATCTTGATGGTGGTGTTGATGGCGACGATCTCCCCTCTCCGGGAAGGAATTCCCCCAGCAGAAATCTGTCTACCGGAGAGATCTTTCTCTCTCGGTGTTTTCCGCCCCGCAGAGGCGGCGGAATCTTTCTATGGTCGCTCTCCGAGTCTTAGGGTTTCGTGGGGATGATATACGCCAGAGGGGAGAGGATGAAGTGGGCCAGGGCGGCCACACCACCTCCAGGCGCGGCTTAGGCCTGCCCGCGCCATGGGGTGGTGTGGGCCCCCTGTGGCCCACCTCCACTCCATCTTCTGGCATCTTGAGTCTTCTGGAAAAATAGGATTTTCTATATATTTTCCCGGATTTTCTGATCTTCGCGAATTGCCTCCAAACAACACATTTTCCATCAGAATCCTGACTGCAGCGGTCCATACTCCAAAAGTCATCAACCATGCAACAATAGATGAAATAACATAAGTATCACCTCTCAATATGAAATATATCAATGAATAATAGTGAATTAAGACACATAATAGTGATGAAAAATGGACGTATCACTATGTTGCAACATGAAAAGGCACAAACAAAAGTTTCATGAATAACAATGCTTTGTAACACGTTTGTTTGTTTCACATAAAGAAAACATAGCATAATAGCATTTAGCTTGTCCCTCATAGAGTAGCAAATATAAATGCATAGGACACCTTCAAAGTTAATAAGTCTTTAGGTTCAGTTCTAACACCAATAAACTTCCATTAGAACATTAGATATTGTAGCACTTCCCTCAAAAAGCTCAATTCCCCAAAAGAACTCAAAAAGGAACCAACAAGAAGCAAACGCAGAAAATGGCAGAAATCTGTAAAACAGACCAGCAGGTAAAGACGAATTTCTTCGAAGACCTTATGTTGCTCAAATCGAAAATTGTTGAACTAACGAAAGTTAGATAACAACCTGGGGCAGAAGCACAAAAATTCACGCCTCAAAAGGACGTACATATATTTTATACGAATTTTTATGGTGAAACACAGAAATCTGTTTTGGGACAGCAACTTTTCCAAGCATTACTTCTCTCTCATTAGAGGTTACTCTTGGCACAAAAAGCAAATAAAAAGGATAAGGAGAGGTTATTACTGGAGCAATAACTTCCAAGAGTCAACTAAAACTTTTGGGTTATCTCCCAATAAGTACTTTTCTTTAGCGCTTTTAAGTTAGGCATGATAGTTTGAGAAGATGCTTACGTAAGAAATATGAATTGAAGTAAAAGAGAGCATCAAGAAGCAAATTCAAAACACATTTAAGTCTAAACCACTTCCTATGCATAGGAATCTTATAAAGAAACAAGTCATGAAAGCACAAAGCAACAAGCATAGTAAAGCAAAACAAGTGCAACTTCAAGACTTTCAACATAAAGAGGGGAAACTTAATAATGTTGAGATACATAAGACCATGTTTCCCTTTCTCATAATAACTTTCTGTAGAAACATGAATAAAATTAATAATATAACTATCGCATAAAATATTCTTATCATGAGCCACATGCATAAAATGATTATTACTCTCCACATAAGCATAGTTATTCTTATTAATAGTAGTGGGAGAAAATTCAACAAAATAGCTATCATTATTGTTCTCATCACCATAATCATCAAACATAGGAGGCATATTGTAATCATAATTAATTTTCTCCTCAATAGTAGGTGGACTGAAAATATCATATTCATCATTGTAATCATCATATATTGGAGGTTTTGTATCATCAAAGTAAATTTTCTCCTCTAAAGATGGGGGACTAAAAAGATCATTTTCATCAAAACTAGCTTCCCCAAGCTTAGACTTTTCCATAGCATTAGCAATAATGGTGCCCAAAGAATTCATACTAACAACATTGCTATTACCATGCAAATACAGTTCCATAGGTTTTTTAATTTTCTCTTCAAACACTTCATGTCCTAACTCAAGATAAATACTATAAAGCTCTCTAATTTTGTTTTTGTTTTCCATTAAGCCTAACTAGTGAAAATAAGAAACAAAGAGACAAAATTACAGAATCTAAAGGAAATAACTTCGAGCACTCACACCGAAGGATGTGAGTACCTTTTACCTTACCTCCCCGGCAACGGCGCCAGAAAATAGGCGTTTGTTGTGGGAGATTCTTCTTCTTTAATCCTCCGGTGTGAATACCTTTTACCTTACCTCCCCGGCAACGGTGCCAGAAAATAGTCTTGATGACCCACAAGTATAGGGGGTGTATCGCAGTATTTTCGAGGGAAGTGAAACCCAATTTATTGATTCAACACAAGGGGAGCCAAATAATATTTATAAGCCTTAACAACTGAGTTGTCAATTTAGCTACACCTGGAAATAATCTTGCTCACAATAGTTTATCAGTAGCAACCGTTTTGTAGTAGGAATAGCAAAGTAACAGTAGTAGTAAAGTAAAGACAGCAGTAACAATAACAGTAACAATAGGATTCGAGTGCGGTAGGCATAGGGATGGATGGACGGGCGTTGCATGGACAAGACAATTCATATAGCAATCAGAACATAGGGCAATTGCAGATAAATAAGATAAAGCATCCAAGTACTAAATAATCCTAGGCATGTGTTCCATATATAGTCATACGTGCTCGCAATGAGAACTTGCACAACATCTTTTGTCCTGCAAGCCCGTTTGCAGCGGGGCCTCAAGAGAACTACTAGCAATTAAGGTGCTCCTTTTAATAGAGCACCGGAGAACACATGTGATCCTCACATGTGATCCTCACATCAAAGCATTAACACTCTGTGAACACATGTGATCCTCACATCAAAGCCATTCCCTCCGGTTATCCCGATTTCTGTCACTTCGGGGCCATTGGTTCCGGACAACAACGTGTGTATACAACTTGTAGATAAGACCCAAAATAATACTATCATAATGAATCAATAACATGTTCAGATCTGAAATCATGACACTCGGGCCCTAGTGACAAGCATTAAGCACAACAAGTCGCAACAAAGTCATAAAGCACTAATAAAAGATACTAGGCACCATGTCCTAACAATCTGATGCCATTACATGAAAGATCTCATTCAATCCCTACCATCCCCATAGCCTACAGCAGGGGATTACTCACTCATAGATGGGGGAAACATGGATGGTCGATGGAGAAGCGATGGTGATGATGATGGCGATGATCTCCTCCAATTTCCCGTCCTGGCAGGGTGCCATAACGGAGTTTCTGGTGCTATTTCATGGAATCTGGTGGTGGCGGCGGAGCAGAACTCCTTCTGGAAAAAACATCAAACCCCCCGGAGTTTTTAGGTCAGAAGGCTTCTTATAGGCAAAGAGGGAGACCGAGGGGATGCCTGGGGCGGCCAGACCATGCCCTGGCGCGGCCAGGCCTAGCCCGCGCCTGGGTGGTGTGGCCAGCCCCTGGCCCTCCTCCGTCTCGTATTCTGGCTCCATGAGTCTTCCGAAAAAATAGGCACTTTGGCTTTTGTCCCGTCCAATTCCAAGAATATTCATTTTCTGACTTTCCTGGAACCAAAAACAGCAGAAACAGGCAGCTGGCACTGTGGCTCTTGTTAATAGGTTAGTCCAAGAAATCATATGAAAAGTACTCCAAAGTATGGACAAAACACAAGAAAGTGGATAAAACCAAGCATGGAACATCAAAAATTATGGATACATTTGCAATGTATCAGACATCCCTCGTGCCTTTTTGGTGATTACATGAACCAAATCCACTACACCAAGTCCGATCATCACGTGAGTCGGTGTAGCTTCAAAGGCGAGCATCTATATGGGCATCATATCAACTATATGACTCATGCTTAACCTTTCGGTCTGTGTTTCGAGGCCATGTCTGTACATGCTAGGCTCGCCAAGTAAGAACCTTAGTACTCGCGTGTGTAAAACTGTCTTACACCCGTTGTATGAAAGCAAAGAGTCGAGTACACCCGATCATCACGTGATGTCTCAAAACACGATCCATAGAACGGTGCATACTTAAAGAATAACACATTTTATCTTGATATTTAAATGAGGTATCATCTTATAATGATACTAAAACGCCAAACAAGCAATATAAGATGCGGACATCATATGTGTGAAGTGGAATGATATGGTCCATGCATTTGATCACCATCATATGCATCGTGGTATGATCTCTATCATTCCTTTGTGTGTAAGGCCAAGGTATATGGAACTTACACGTTAGGTGTGTTGTAAGGGTATCAACTATACATCAACTTACAACATTTCCATATCATGATACTAGCCCAGGAACGATCTAAATTAGATGCCTCTAATTTATAAATTGCAAGTTTTTACGTGGCTTAGGGCTTTCGAAGATAGAACCGGTCTTACCTACGAACATGGAACCACAACGATGATAACCAAATTATTAGAAACTCGTTGTAAATCAGATATTGACTATAGTAGGAGAGATAGACACCCACAAGCCACTTATGCAAAACTAGTTGCATGTCAATCGTGGAACCGGTCTTATGTGTGATGACATGTAAGGTTGATCCGAGCCGCTTCATCCCACTATGCCACCAATATCCAAAGTATATATAAGAAGCAATAACACGATCATCACTGCCCACATACTCTTATGTGTTCTACCCGTGCAAAGCACCTACGCATAGATCAGGCTCTGATACCACTGAAGGGTTCGCAACACAGAAAACAAAAATATTCCTACGATGTGAACCACTATACGCCAAGATCTATCTACTAGATACAAGCAACGGGTGGATATACATCCGTAGAGAACTTACCCTCGAAGACAACAAAGCTTTGTTAACAAGATGGAACTCGTGGATGATGTAGTCGTACACTTGCCGATCTCAAGATCGTGATGAAGTCCAGCAGGTCCGGCTCCAGCACATCCATCAGATCCAGCTCCAGCAAGTCCAGCACCACCAAGTCCAGCATCGCAAAGCAGCGGTGCATCCGTGATCGCACACACGTCTGGTACCCTGACAACCTCCGTCCCTCGCTCCAGCAAAGCAGCGGAAGCATCAACTCCTTTCCAGATAAAGCCACCGGGAACATGTATCTCGCTAATCCGAGACCATGGGGAAAAATACTAGAGGGGGAGAGAGATCCTTCATGAGGAGGTGTGAGGAAGAAGGAGTGAGAGGAGGGCCTTTTATAGGAGGAGGGGGTGCCCCTCCCCATGGCCGGTGCCCCAAGGGGTGACCCTTCACCTCCTCATTCATGTGGTGGTAACTCCCTCCATATAAATTTGCCCCTTCACATTCTCTTTTAAAGTCTCCACTTTAAATGCATTAAATTTCTCCAAATTTAATGCTCTCTCATGTAATAAAACTCTTTTATCAATTTTATTCAGAATTTTGTTAATTACTTTAATTAACAAACATTCACATAAAACCTCCTGCAACATTTCAATATTACATGCATAACCAATTTCAGCAATTTCACCCGAAACAGTTTCGGTGCCTATGGAAATAATTCCAGCGCTTTCTTAAATCTTTATCTGAAACATATTTGCTCCAAATGGTGTCGGTATCCCTTAAGTGTGTCACCCTACGGTTCGCGAATAATGCAGACATGATCCAGATCCCTCTCAGGTCAATAATGAGAAGCGGGACCTGGAGATCCATACTGACTCCTACACATTCAACGATGACTTATGTGATCATGAGAACCTTTAACGCTAGTAACTAAATCCCTTTGTCTCACGATATATTACATGTCCGAGATTCGATCATCGGTATCTCCATACCTAGTTTGATCTCGTTACCGACATGTACTCTTTTCTAGTTCCCGTGATATAACATTCTAGTGATCACATCACTTGCTTGCAAGCTAACCAACGTGATATCACTGAGAGGGCCCAGAGTATATATATCCGTCATCGGGATGGACAAATCCCACTCTTGATCCATGAACCTCTACATAACACTTTCGTAGCACTGAACCCACCTTTATAATCACCCTTTCACGGTGCGACGTTTGATGTTATCAAGATACTCTTCCAGTGTTAGTGATTGACATGATCTCATGGTCTAAGGACTAAGATTACTTCGTATAATGTTATAGCAATATAAACACAATGACTTTGATCGTAATGCTATACTTTGGATGAATGTTTATCACATCATTCTACTAATGTTGTGACCTCGTTATTAACAACATCCAATGTCCATGATCAGGAAACCTTGATCATCTTGTTAATCAACGAGCTAGTTTATAAGAGAGGCATAACTAGGAACTTTCCTTTTGTTTATTAAACACACATGTATTAACATTTCCAAATTAATACAATTATAGCGTGCAAAATAAACATTTATCATAAACAAGGAATAAGATAATAACCACTTTATTATTGCCTCTCGGGCATATTCCCTTCAGAATGCTATTTTGCATTCATCCTCATCCGCCAGCTGAATCTGATGGTACCTCGAATCAAGCTTGGTAAAGAACTGTGACCCAGCCAACTCATCCAGCAGGTCATCCACGACCGACATCAGGTATTTATCCTTAACAATGACAACATTGAGATGCCTATAATCCACACAAAAGCGCCAAGTGCCATCTTTCTTGTGCACAAGTAGAATAGCAGAAGCAAATGGACTGCAACTTGACTTGATAATGCCTTGTTGTAACATTTCTTTGATTTGTCTTTCAATCTCATTCTTCTGTTGCAGCGAGTAGCGGTATGGTTTAACCCTAACAGGTTGAACACCAGGTGGAAGAGTGATGTGATGATCATATGACTGATGTGGATGCAACCCTTTGGGAGTGTAAAAACAACTAGAGTGTTCCCGCAATACCTACTCAATTTCCACTAGTAATATCTCAATGTCCATAGTCGCCGCTGCATGCAACTAAATCATGTGGTCGACTGCTCTATCCTCTACCAACAGTTGCAGATCAGCCAAAGAAAGGGGATCACATTGAAGTGTGTTTGCTTTGACTCCAGTTAACCGAACTCTCTGCCTTTGCCACTTGTACCTATGGGTTTTCTCTGGACCAATCAATCCACATAGGAGGGAGTTTCCAGCCATTCCATGCCAAGTATCATGTCATAGCCATGCACACTAAAAACCTTGAACGAAGTGGTGAAAGAGGTGCCTTGGCATGACCAAGTCACATTAGGAGCTACCAACTGAACCAAGATGTGCCCTCCATCTGCCACAATAATGTGGACAGCAGGAATAAATACTGTTCCCAATCCAAGCTGCTCCACTGCCTCAGTACTGACAAACTAATAACACTGTCTGAATCAATTAGCAACAACATTTGTTTTCCATTGCACACCCATTGCAGCCTGATGCTTTTCTTGGACCGCACACCTATTACTACTAAAGGAGATATGTGCATTAGAGTATCTTATTCCTCACTAGATGTTTCCTTGTTAGATGTGTGATCAGAGGAACTCACTTGCAAGACTTACAATAGTTCGTCAACAATATTCATGGGCAAAGTCTTACTGCACTTGTGCCCTGGTTGGAGTTTATCTCCGCAAGTGAAGCATTCCCCTCTAGCTCTTCTTTGATTCCTGAGAGTTTTGAGTTTATCATCTCAATAACTTTTCAGCCTGGACTTCTCCTCACTATCCTTTTGACTCTCAGATCAAATTGACATTTGATAAAATTCCCTTGCCAGGAAAACCAGTTTTGAAGTAGGCTTGCTTATACTCATTTCTGTAGCGGTTGGAGGAATAATACTTCATTTCTTCGTGCATCTCTTCCTGTTTTTCAGCAAGAACCAACGCAACATCAACTGTTCTAGGATTATGCAGCTTGATAGATATCATAATATCTATCTTAAGCCCATCAATGGATTTGGTAACAAAGAAAGCTTCATCGTAATGTTTAATGTAGACTAGAATTTTCTATGTAATAGCCTCAAATTTATTGTAATAGGTCTCTACAGTATATGTTTGTTTACACCCCGCCAATGCTTCCAAATGTCTATGGTGTTTATCCCTACCAAACTTAGTATGAACAACCACACACAGCTCTTCCCGGTTGTCAACGTCATGTTCAGCCTCATACATTTGCAACCATAGAGCTGCATTACCCGTGAAGTGCATGGTGGCAAAAATCGCCCAAGTGTCATGGTCTACACTATACATCATGAGATATTTCTCAGTTACTTTCTTCCACCATTTAGGATTATCCCTATCAAAACGATAAAATACAGTTTTTGATGGTCTAGGATTACGATTGTAGGATCGAGACTCATGAGAATTGCTATCGTACCCTCACTCATATCGATCAAAATTAATAGGTGTGTGGGGAAATTCGCGCGAACCCTTGGCTAGGGCAGGTGACAGTGCCTTAGAGGCATTGGGCACAATACCATGGGATTCGGAGTGCAGACGGTGCCCTTTGGGCTGTGGCATGTGGTCATCATCCTCAGAAGCACAACAAGACTCCAACATCGCCACATGGTTCCCCACCTCAGCCAACTGAGCTGGATCGCTTGAATCAACCCATCCATTGTTGGTGCCCAAGTGGACAAGCTCTTGGGATTCTCACAGATCATGGATTGGATGGTTACAAATGTGTTCAGAGAATCATTGACCACCTTGAGTGCCGATGCCGTGTCCGCAGTCTATTTCTGCACAATGGTGCTCAAGAATTCCAGATCGGTCTGCAGTTTCTCCATTGTCACCGATTCACAAACTACCCATGCGCTATCCAATGAAGGCAGCGCCTGCTGCCGCCTGCTCGGCGTGCCCCTATGAAGAGCAGCCATTAGTCATCGAACCGGAATTTTATAGATCACAGGAGGAATCTGCGACCAACCGCTCAAAACCCACCAACGCCCTGCCTCTAACAGTCTACCGCCGCCAACGCCTCCATGGGGAACCTGATCTGGTTCACCTCTTCGATATTCGCCTGCGCGAGATCCAGAGCTTACTATGGGATTTTACAGGATATCCTAACCACAACACCTCGAACACTCGATTCACCTCCATGCCGTAGATCACTGACTAATTTGGGATTTTTTCTGTGGATCATGGGCTATGATACCATATGTGGCACTACTCATCGAATCTCCACTCAGTCGCACAATATTTGGATACAATCGGCGTCACGCATGACAGGAATCACGAGTTCCTAGACTCGGAAGAGGAGGAAGGGAGTTTGTCCAATTTGGATCATAATTCTTCTATTACAGCTTGCCCTTCGATGGGGTCACACACATGCATATAACAGAGATACAATGTCACTATGGAGCTTGTGCCGGTTGCACGGCCTTGGGCCTTACCCGTAGATGGGCCTCTCACACGGCTTACAATAGTTCCTTCTCCTCCTTACCCTCAGCACTTCCGACACCCACGGGTACGTGACACAAATCATTGCAAGTTTGCTAGAAAACCCTAACCCTACCATACAAACCCTAACCCTAACCTACAAATCCTAACCCTACCATACAATTTCTACATCTAATGACTACTAGCCACAAAACCAACCAACATTAATCAATATTAACACAAAAATCCATATGTTCCACTCCAAATGCAAGAACTAGGGTTTCAACATTCATGCCAAAATACCACCAAATTGGATATATCTATTTGGACCAAATCAAAGAGAGCGGGGGAGATTACCTCTTGGGACAAGGGGGAGTCAAAATCCACGAAGAAATGACACCGATTTGGAGGGATTTGAGGAAGGGAAAAGCTTGGGGCGAAACATAGAGAGAGAGAGAGAGAGAGATAGATAGATAGATAGACAGATAGAGAGAGAGAGAGAGGTCGGGGTCGAACATGTATGAGCTGGGCGGGCTCGGAGGTGGGCGCGCGCAGGTTTAGCAAAAAACGCCATACTACAAAAAGGGCTCACGGCCTCCGTTGACTGCCACATCGGACCGAAGCATAGCGTTTTTTACCAGGGCGTCAACAGATGGATGACGCTTTTTGCTGGAGCGCCGTTCTACCGACCTTGGTGCTTTCTGTGAAAGCGCCTGACGAGCAGGTTAAATTATGAAATCTTTAAAAAAAAATTATTGTGTGATTTCTTCGTGACTTTAATTCTGTGTTTTTTTGCCGCTCAGGACTCCTTTCGTGCTTGCGATGGATGAAACCGTAAGAAAAGAAGAATCTTCCTTTCGTGCATGCACATGGGGGTATTAGTGGAGTCCAATGATCGCCCCTCCGACAGCATGGGACTTCGCTGCAAAATCGCGAGATCGATGTGCAAGGTACTTTGCCACGAGCACGTGTGAGCAAAGCAAACCCAACTTGTTTCATGGCAATTTTTGAGAGTACTACATATATGCTCACTCCGTCCAAAATATAAGTCATGTAAAGTCGACATCTCCTTTTCTAAAAAATAGCATATTCTAATCTAAGTTCAACTAAGTTTATACAAAGATCTACAATATATATTTTCTAAGTTTGACTAAGGGCAACTCCAACATACCACCGTACTTCGGACAAGGTCCGTTTGTGGTGGCCCGGGGACAACCTTGGGGCCTTTGTTTGCCCAAGCGAGGTCACCGCACCTAAGGTTGAAAACGGTAAGAAAACTTTCCGTTCGTTTCCGGAGAAAATAGAAAGGCAGAGGTAAAAAGGAAACGAAAACGACGTTTTGCAGAAAAGGAACGCGCAAATACCCATCAAATGTAAGTAAATATATCCGAAACATATAAAAGGCAGTTAATCCTGCAGTAAAGGAAGCTATTATTCCAAAAAAGGGGCTGCCCCGTCGAAAGAATTAACACGCCAAAAGGGCCACCAGCTTTCCCCCCAAAAAGGGGAGATCCGCTGCTTACTGCTCACGGAAACATCCGACCTTATGGTCAAGTCGTCCGCCTATCTTTCTGATCTCACTGATGGCTCGGGCCCCCCCGGAAGGGGGCCTTCTTCGCCTTCCACCTAAGCTGCGCAGGAAAGGCCCAAAGCCAATCCCAGGGGACAGTAAAGCTTCATAGGGTCTTTCTGTCCAGGTGTAGGTAGTCCGCATCTTCACAAACATGTCTATTTCACCGAGTTCCGATGAACATTCACTCAGCTCGAAGTCTTCTTCTAGAAGAAATCTTTCACCCAATACCCCGTGGGACCCGGGACAAGAACTACATTGGCGAAGTAGACTAAGGACATAAGAGATGTCATTTATAGTCTATCTCTTTGTATATATGGAAAGTCAAGAAATTCTCATCGAAACATCGAGAAATTGTGCATATAGAAAACTCTAAAGAAAGAAAAAAAGGAGACCCATGCCAAGATTTGCAAATCTTTTCTATTTAGTAGTCTAAGTTTCTCGAGGAGGATAATTAATTCGGTCGCTGTGGTCGGACTCTATTATGGATTTCTGACCACATTCTCCATAGGTCCCTCTTAGATCTTCTTTCTCCAATCTTGGATTAGGGAAGAAGGAGATATTCGCGACTACTGGCGGTTTCATTATGGGGATAGAGGAAGAGGGAAAAATAGAAATGAAATAAATAAAGAATAAAGCAAAAAAATAAGTCGAAGATAGAAGAGCCCAGATTCCAAATGAAGAAATGGAAACTCAAAAAGGATCCTTCTGATTCTCAAAGAATGAGGGGCAAGGGGAATCGAAGCAAGAGTTTGCTAATTGGTTTAGATGGACCCTTCGGGGCTGAGTCCAAAAAGAGAATAAATATTGCCACAAATTGATAAGGTACCATTTCCATTTCTTGTTCAAAAAAGGAGTTCCTTTTGATGCAAGATGGGCCTTTTCCTCCCGACCTGGGAAATTCACAGCAGGAAAGACTGGCGCCGATTTAGAAAGCGAACCCTTCAGTACATCGCATTCAGCCCTCCCTCAAAATCCCATTTGTTTTATTGAGGAATCACTCTTGATCCGGCTCTTCTCCGTCTATAACTCAAAGTGGTCAGTTACGCAAGACGGAAAGAGAGTTTCCTTCTTCAGAGTCCTTTATCCCATCCCATGCCCGAGACCACGTTACTATTGTTTCTTTCTCCTCCTTCATATTTACCTTTTCTATTTTTGCCAATAAATGATGAGCTACAAAAGGATTCGTTTTGCAGAAAAAAAACGGAAATGGAATATTATAAACGGAAACGGAAAAGGAAACGAGGGAGCTATTTCCGACGGAAACGGAACCGGTAAGAAAATTCTGGATAAATATATACGGAAACTTTCCGAAAACATAACTAGATAGACCCATGTACGAAATATTACTTTCCGTCAGTGATTTTCCTCGCTCTTGTTGAGTCATAGAATATATGTATGGTCTACGTAATACATGCAATCGGCCTAGGCTACATACTAATTAAGTGAATGTCTTAGCGTTTATGTGAAACTATTTATGTGAACTTATTTGTTTGTCCAAGTGTTGAATTATATGTGTTACTTTATATTCAATTGTCGTTTGTCGAAGTTGTGAGCTATTATTTGTCTATGATATGTTCCTTTTGGTGTATAGACCATGATATTATGTCACTATCATATTTTGATAAATGTCTGTTTTCGTATCGTATCCGTCCTGTATCCGTTCTATATTCTTTTTCGATGATTTTCGATTTCGTGTTCGTTTCCGGAGTTTCCCGTTTTGTTTTAGATTCCGGCAGGAAACGAAAACGATAACGCATGTTTCCGTCTATTTTCGTTTCGTTTTCAACCCCGCACCCAGTGAACTGACCCATTTTGGTCCTCGCTTGGTACGACGACGACCCGCCACCGACAGACAAGAACATATATGTGCGCATCCTCCGGTAGGGCGTACCGGGTCGCACGTTGGCCGTCGTGCTGGACCACATCACCGCCGGGAACCACCCGCGCTGCACTACCCTCCTCCCACGCGTCCCCCACGCCATGACACATGGACGCCGAGGAGGACGGTGCCCTAGTCGTCCTTTTGATCGAGGAAGTCGTCCTCCGCGCAGGCTAGGTCAGACTTATCTCTCCCCTCGCCTGTGTCAAGGAAGAGTACGAGGAGATTCCGTGCAAGTGTTCCCATCGAGGCGATATCGTCATCTGTGAGTCATGCGCGCCATCACCTTCGTGTTGCCGCCTCCGCCTCTTCAAGCCGAAGAAGGAGGCCGACGTGCCCTGGGTGAAGAAGGAGAGGACGTAGGAGGCACCAGTGTGGACCCCATCATCAGAGTACGAATGCATGCAGCGCCAACTCCGGGCCGATGATGACCCGGAGGAGTTCCCCGGCCCAAGGATGGTCGTGCAAGAGTCCTTCAAGATGGTGGACGGTGACGGAGGAGTTCACCACTGCCTGATCGAGGGAGGGATGAGGCAGCAAGGGAGGCGGCGGAGGGTGCACGTCACTTCGGGAACTTTGTTGACCTCGACAACGACGATGAGGCCCACCCTAGCGGGTGGCATGGCGGTGGCTAGGGCTACAGGCTACAACCAACCACCTAGCGATAACGACGACGAGTACACTAGCTTCTACCTCCGCTTGGGCATCTAGATTAGTTTAGTTTTCTACTGTATTTCGTTCAAGTTTGTAAAAAAAATGCTAAGTTTGAATGGTTTTCGCCGTATTTGTCCATCTTTCCGCAATTTCAACGTAGTATTAAAAAAATGTATCGGGACGTGGCTGGGAGTCATCGCCCCATAGCCAGTATCGTGTCGGCGTCCCCATACGGGCTGGAGATGGTCTTAGTCGATATCTCTACTGCCTAAAAAGAACATCATGTTCCGTGTTCTGCCAGAGAGCGTTTCGCTCCGCCTTCGTCAAACATAGGAACCCCCGTTTTGCGTTTTCGCTCCTCCTTTCCTGAGCCTCCTTTGCCCCGCGTACCACCTCCCGCTAACTACGCTGCGACCTCGCGCCTCGAGCGCCGCCTCCCGCTGATTCCGCCCCGCGCCCACGTCCCGTTGACTTCGCCGCGACCTTCCGCTGAATAGCGCATCCATGTTCGATGCCGCGAGGCACGAGGTCCTCCGTGACACGGCCTTCCTAATCGAGATCTCCGACTCCAACTCGTGCACCACAACACAAGGGCTCCGCCGCCAGCATCCGGTGCAGGTGGGAGATGGAGGCGAGCAGGCTCCGCAGCAGATGCGGCGGCGCCATCGACATCGCCTCCTCCTGCTGCTTCGATCATGCTAGGGCTTCACACACAAGGGCGCACTGGGGCATCTGGGAAGATGGGTCGGCGGAGGAAGGGCTGCTGGCGGCGGAGGGTCTGGGGTGGCCGGCGAGGCTGGTCAGGGGTGAGGCCGTCCATCATGACTGGAAGGGCCAACCACCTCTCCCCGCCCTCCCCCGTACGCGCCGCCACGGAGCTGGGCAATTCCATGGGCCGCGTCGACCCGCCTGACTCCATCTCACAGCCAGATCACCATCGGCTCCGCTGGATGGCCGCCTCCTCCCCGAGCGTCTGCTGGTTTCCTCCGTGGACTGCAGCGCCAGCCTGTGAAAAGAAGCTCTACGAGGAGCCAAGGTGATTTTTCTATCCATCCCGTAGCAATTATTGGTGGCTGTTAATCGTACTTGTGAATTTAACACAAGAGTGCATTGCTGAAATTTGTGTGCTTTGTTGTACTAGAAAAGTTGTTAGCTCGGCGGGTGAAATTATGTTGGTTGTGCTTCATTCATTATTGCCGTTGTCAATGGAACTATGTAGCACCGATATGGCAAGACTGGTACGGCGATACGGACACCAGTATCGCTTGCGTGTTGGGCGTATTGGCCGTGTCCCTGCCTCCCCGGAGGTATGTGTGTCGGCATATTTTTTCTCTTTAAATCAAAACAGGCGATACTCCTGGGATATGCGTATCGCTTGTGTATCGAGCGTATCGGAGTATTGTACATGGACATGGTGGAGTTTGAAGTATCAGTGCTTCGTAGCAACGGAACATGGCTCCCGTTGTTAATGATCCAACCTTTTAGGTCATCACCCAGCCATTCTTATGTGGTCTTTCAAATCTGTGTTCTTAGTGTGATATAAGCAAGGCTATAGATTTAAGGAATAATGAGCAAGATTCAAAGCTCACTTGTTAGTTTTCTAAGTTCATGTCAATCTTTACTGTCACCTTCTAATAATTTGGCACTGCAGGTACGCAATTAAATTGGAATTTGCAACTGCAGGGCTTTATACGTTTATGCATTTTGATTTTGTTGGTATTTCAGTTTATATACTCCCTCCAACCCAGATTAGTTGACTTAGATTTGTCTAGATTTGCTTGTATCTAGCCATGATTTAGTATTAGATACATCCGTATCTTGACAAACTTGAGTCAACTAATTTGGGTCGGAGGGAGTAGTCAAAATGATCAGTGCATAACATACTCAGTTTTATGATCGGTGCTGAATGTGAGGTATATTGCTAGACTTTGCTATGTTATTTTAGTAGTTCCAGATGCGAAGTTCTATAAACTCAAGGAAGTACCAGGTGTAGCATCCTTTCATAGGAAAATAGTTACCCCGGTGCTTTCCAGAGTGACTGGTTCAACATACAAGTATGACATCTTCTTGCTTTTCACTCCATTTTTTCCATTAGAGAGATGATTTTCTGGCACAATTTGGTTTCTTCACCTGCCGCATGAGTTGACCAAATGGAACAACTAGCTACATGGAAAAGTTTAGGTTTGTGTTCAGTTTATGTTAATGTAGATATTTAAGAGGAATGTTAAGGGTTGCATGTCCATTTACCCATCATGGACACCTCTTCCGGGGCCGCCGCAGCCAACACTCTGCTCTCCTACTTCCCATCTACTGTCCCCCGATTCACTACGCCGGGTGAGAAACACTTTGATTAGTACTATAGTTTCTTATGTCAGAAGATATTCTATATAAAGGTATGTCTAATTTGCATACTATTCAGAAAAGCTTACCTTATTGGCAGTCAAGAATTGAGGTACTGTGTTAATCAGTAAAATCTTGATGTCTTTTTACATAGTTATTAGCATAGACTCTTTAAAGTCTTTTTACATATTTATTAGTATAGACAGAAGTTTATCTTACAGTGTTCACTTGCTCTGTTTTTGTCCAGGGAACAAGTTTACCAATGATGTACTTTATGACATGTCAAAGAGGTCCAAGAGCCTTCGTTGAGACATCACGCCAAATGTTTTCTATACTCAGAGGCAATAGGAGTCCTTTCCAGTATGTTTTAAGCTTGCCGTGGTTTGTATGATAAAACCTGCTCGCCTAAAAAGTATGAAACACTGTTTGGCTACTTTTCTCACTGAGGTTTGTATCTTACGTGTCTTTTTATAATATAGTATTGGTAGTTAAACTTTTAGTAAAATTGTGTTCTACTGTAGTGAGATTCCTATGTCCAAACCCATGTTTTATTCATCTCCGGTACAATATGCATGAACTTACCTATAGTTTTCCTTATTCATATGTTAATTAAGAAGTTAGTGAACACTTGGAAGGATCACCTTATAGTTCAGATAAATCGCTGCATACACTATTCATTGTTTTGACCAGGCTTAGCTGATTATTAAAACAAAGAATAACTTACCCCTCCATCCGGAAATAAATGACTTGGATTTGTCTAGATTCGTGTGTACCTAGACGCTTTTTAGTGTGTAGATACATGCGAATCTAGACAAATTCAAGTCACTTATTTTCGGACGGAGGGAGTACATTATATACATTGAAGGTTTTATTTCTGCTAATTATTGTATAGGCAAACACTGTTAAAGTTAGAGGTTACATGTCCTGTGCGGCACATGAAATGAACTGTAACGCATGGAAAATCCTGGTTGGTACTTTAGGGTCCCTGATTTCAACCCTCGGTTTCTTGCACATAGTGAGATGCATAGAAACTTCATTAGATAAAATACTGAGTACATGTATGGAAAACAAATTCCACACACGCTTTTGAGCCTTCCTATCATTCATCTTGTCAAGTACAGCCACTAATTCAACCCTTGTAACGATTCCCTGCAGCTAAGATGATGAACTGCAGATTGCAATGTACTAGAAGAAAGGTTTGCTACCCATCTATGTGCATGAAGCTGGCATGCCGTGGTGGCCCTAATGATATCATATCTTCAACTGCTGTAAGCAATCATCTGTTATGAGAATGGAATCACACTCAGTCTAGAACACCTTGGAACAGAATGTGTTGCAGGATAATAATATGTAATCTTGACATCCTTTCTCTTGGTCAATACTTTTACGTCAGTTTCCACCATCCAGTAATGTGGTCCGTTGCTAGGGGAATATAATACACATATTTGCAAGTAGATGAAGAATTGGTAGTACTCTGTGTGGACTTCTTATTGTCCCTTATTTGCTGGGATGGAGAGCTTCCTGTGTCCTGACAGTTGTGGATGAAGTTTTCCGATGAGCCAACACTGAATCCAACATGAGGAGAGAGTAATCTTTGTACGGTTGTACATGGGTGGAGTGGGTCTAATGGCCATGTACATGTTGTAATGTGAACTGTTGAGTTCTATCATATGATAGTGAGGCAGACAGTCTATTGTCCAATAAAACAAGTTATAGGGACAATAATTAATGCAAACATTCTTCTCAATATGTTTATTGTACTCCCTTCGATCCAAATTAATGTTCTTTGATTTAGATACATCTGAATCTAGACAAATCTGAGAACATTAATTTGGATCGGAGGGAGTAGATTATATAAATAAAATTTACACCATTTGCTTATGGATTCTATTGGCAGAAAATCTATGTTGACATCACTCTTCCCATTGGATAAATGAATGAAAGTTTCATGGCTGTCTTCTTGCTGCTTATCAGGTGCATGTATGAAGTAAAAGTGGGGGGAGAAGAAAGGTGCAATGGGATGGTGGCATGCACATTGGCGATGGAGATCCTTGAGGGTGTTGAGTATTGACCTGTCAGGCCACCTGGTAGGGTTCCCTGTGCCTCTTGAGTGATGGTCCACAGAGGGGTTCAACCTGGCAACAGCAAAGATGTTGATGAAACCTCGACAAACGTGTCACTATTTATTATATCAAACTTATAACCCATGTGGTGGATGAAAATGATGAAATATTTGGTTCAATATAATGAAGAGCGATTTCTTATTTCGTTATCCCGTAGCAACGCACGGGTAACTTACTAGTTCATACAGAATTTGCGAAATCGGCCTTAAGATGGTTGAACCCAATACTTTTACTAGTGGTCATAGATGACTAGTATAATTTAAACCGGACTATCAATTTTAAAGTGTATTCTAGACATTTTAGACAGGAAAGCTTTTTTGTTGCACTCATCGCCACACTAAATATGGCATTTAATTAAGCTGAAATCCCGGTAACTGATTCTGAATCTCCTTATTCTACGCTTAGTGTGGCGATATTAAATGCTTAATTACGGGGTAGTCACAACGAGCGCTGAGTGCTTTGCCAATTTTGCCCCTAGAGCACCGATGTTTAATCACTAGTACAAATTATACTACCGATGTTTTAAACACTAGTACACACTAATCTAGACCTTGGGATCCACAAAAATGAATGGACCAAATTCATTTGAGGGTACCATAAAAGTCCTCAATTGGAAGGACTAATCCAGACAGAATGTTCGAAATTAAACACTATATGGCTAGTTGCAGTTAGATTAATCTGGATGCTTCAAAGGAACAAGCTGCCTTTGTTTCCCGTTCGGTATATCTAAAGAGTTTCAGGTACACGATGTATTCATAAAAAATAAAGGAAATGGTTGAAATTTATCACCACGGTAAGTTGCCATGTACAATAGTTGATAAGACAGTCTTATTTTATACATGCCACGAGTGATAAAGTATAATGTACAATGGGTCATTTTTTTAGTCTTATCTGAAGTGACATATATCTGTAAATATGTGATGAGACATATCGTGCTAAGAGATCATGTGTTAGCTAAGAGAAGGCACCAATCTTTTTTTGTTTCCCTCTCTTCCAACTTAGCAATCATTCTACATAGCATTGCTAAGATAAGACTAAGATAAAATCATTGTACATGTAACATGCCCTTAATAAGGGCATGTACAATGATTGATAAGACAGTTTTATCTTACTCAGGACATATAATCTTGATATGACGACAAAACATTATGTACAATGGATCATTTTTGTCTTATCTCTAGCGATAGATCTCTAAATACGTGGTGAGACATATCGTGCTAAGAGATCATCTCTTGGCAAAGATAAGACATAGGTCTTTTTTTGTTCCTCTCTCCTCCAACTCAGTAATTATCCTACGTGGCAATGTTAAGATAAGACAATTGTACGTGTCCTAAGGTGCTCCAAAGGAACAAGCTGGCTTCTTTCCCGTGTAGTCTTCTAGAAAGTTTCAGGTACAAAAGGTGGATTTATAAAATAAAAATAAAGAGAAAGAGAAGGAAAGAAACCGATAGAATATTATTAGGTGAGCTGGGCCTTCCTTCCAGTTGGCCCAGGCCCAAGCAGTAACCAGCGAAGCGAGTTGGACCCAACGGCCGTGCAGCGCACCGCTTCCTGGGGGGCATCAGATTCAATCCGGCGTCTGAACTACCTCCACGTCACCCTTCGTGCGGCCCACGTTCTCTATCCACCTCCAGCTCATTCCAGCCCCAGGATCTTAAAACAGATTCTCTTATTTATCTCGCTGTTTTTTCTGGACCACTTATTATTTGTGCGGAAGGAAATAATTGATTGAAATGGGATTTTCCTTCCGAAAAATAAATCAGTACACATTATCAATTTACTCCCTGCCTTAGTTGCAATTTGCAAATCGATAGGCCCATTTCTAATAATGCTTTCATTTCGTGCTTATTATAGTACTCCTATATAGATCCGTGACAACTGGAGTTGATCACATCATCTGCCTAGCAGGAGATTCATAACTGGACATGAGATGGCATTGGGTCCCTGTTCAATTGTTTTGGTCCGTTATTTCTTTCTTTAAAGTGTCCATCTACTAAAACAGTTGTGGAGGACACATCAAATAATTTATTCATGTGAGTTGTACATACGAGTAAACATGAATTTATGGATTTTATTATGGTATGATAAAAGTGTTTGTTTTAATATTTCAAAATATAGGTGTTCCATGCTGTTGTTAGGACCAATGAGAAAGCTTTGCGAGGGTTTCTTTGATGCTCTCCTTTTTTGTACTCCCTCCGTCTTGAATAACTAACTTTAGTTTGTTTAGATTCGAATGTATCTGTATATAAAAATATGTTTGGATACATTTGAATCTAGACAAACTCAAAGTCAGTTATTTCTGGACGTAAGGAGTATCTAGGATCCATGCATTTTATTTTCATGAGCAAGTAAACACCTTTTGAGTTTATTTAATGCATCTTTGGCTCTCCTAAGAATACCTACTCCCTCAGTCACAAAATTGATGTTGGGAATTTATAAAAATTTAGATCTATCTATATACTAAATAGTGTCTAAATTTATCGATAAATCCGTGACATCTATTTTAAGCTATTTTAAGACGGAGGGAGTAGTATTTTGCAAGCATAAATTCCATGTGTTTATTCAAACAAAAGTGATTCGAACTCTCCAAAAAAAATACTTTACAAACTCTAATCCAAACCTGTGCACAAATAGGTGCTGGAACAAAATAGAAGGTCTTAACTCGTGTAATCCCATGCCAACCTTTTTATCTCTTTTTCGTAAAAAAAAACCTATTTATCTCTTTCCATTATATATAAAAAACGGACAGAAAAGAAATATACCTTTATTTTCCACAAGAAAATCACGAGGGGGTTGAGAAAAAAGACGTCCATATAAAATAGGGCACAAGGCCAATGCTAGCACCTGGTTCTCCTGCCTCTGCCTTGTTCGCCACCACCGCCGCCACCCACCCCCTCATCCTCCTCCGCTCTCGCAGCTACCGCTCATCTCGGTTGGAGGTCTTCAGGCCGGCAGGTTCCCCTAGATCCCCCGGTAAGCACGGCCAGACATCCTCGCACCCTTTTGCGCTCTCTCGTTTCCCCCCCGGATTATCTATCCTAAATTTGGCCATGGAAGCATGCGGTTTGTGCGTGGTTGGGGCTGGGGGTTCTCGAGAACCGTAGATCCATTTCCTGGGCGCGCTAGATCGGATGGTTACCCAGGAAATGCTCATGTGCGTGCCTGCGGTTCCCGCTAAGCCATTTTTCCCGGTCCCGGAGTTTACCAGTTAGGACCTGGAACTGATGGACTGTGATGTGCGCTTAGCTTCTCTCCCAGTAGAGTAGAACGGCCAAGAGAAGGGCGTCGGCGAGTGGACTTGTGGATGTTCGTGTGTGTTTCTTGACCAGAACGTGATGAATCGGCCATGAATTGATTCGTAGATCGATCTGCTTACATATTTTGTAAGCTAAATATTCTGTTTTTGCTTACCAGTATAGGGTATAGGAGAAAGATAAAAGAATCTAGAAATCAGATGATGTAGCCTATAGGTTCTAAGGTCGCTGCTGCACGGTAGTAACGTTGAGATTTCTTACGGTGTATTTATTTTGCTCCTGTGATTTATGCGATGGGACCTGGTTATAATATCCTTCTTGTGAAATTTGTGCAGCATAGTCACTTAATCAAATGGCTGACGGTGAGGACATCCAGCCCCTTGTGTGCGACAATGGAACTGGCATGGTCAAGGTTTGTACTGCTCCCTCTGGTCAAATGGTGCAAATCCTCATTCTGGGCCTTCATGGTTCTCACTATAGGTGCCCTTTGCTATTCTCCACAGGCCGGCTTTGCTGGGGATGATGCGCCAAGGGCCGTCTTCCCAAGTATCGTGGGGCGCCCCCGCCACACTGGTGTGATGGTGGGGATGGGGCAGAAAGACGCATATGTTGGTGACGAGGCCCAGTCCAAGAGGGGTATCCTCACCTTGAAGTACCCGATCGAGCATGGCATTGTCAGTAACTGGGACGACATGGAGAAGATCTGGCATCACACCTTCTACAATGAGCTCCGTGTCGCGCCTGAGGAGCACCCTGTGCTGCTGACTGAGGCACCCCTGAACCCCAAGGCTAACAGGGAGAAGATGACCCAGATCATGTTTGAGACCTTCAATGTTCCAGCCATGTATGTTGCCATCCAGGCTGTGCTTTCCCTCTATGCTAGTGGACGTACAACAGGTAACTGTCCGATGCACCATGTAGCGTTCACAAATGTAAGCTTCATCCTTGTTTTTTGCTGGGAAATACTCGTTTTTTTGTTGTTGCAGGTATTGTGTTGGATTCTGGTGATGGTGTCAGCCATACCGTGCCAATCTATGAAGGATATGCCCTTCCGCATGCCATCCTTCGTCTTGACCTCGCTGGGCGTGACTTAACTGACTGCTTGATGAAGATTCTTACCGAGAGGGGTTACTCCTTCACCACCACTGCCGAGCGGGAAATTGTAAGGGACATCAAGGAGAAGCTCGCATATGTGGCTCTTGACTATGAACAGGAGCTGGAGAATGCCAAGAGCAGCTCCTCTGTGGAGAAAAGCTATGAGCTGCCTGATGGGCAGGTGATCACCATTGGGGCAGAGAGGTTCCGTTGCCCTGAGGTCCTTTTCCAGCCATCCTTCATTGGTATGGAAGCTGCTGGAATCCATGAGACCACCTACAACTCTATCATGAAGTGTGATGTGGATATCAGGAAGGACCTGTACGGTAACATTGTGCTCAGTGGTGGCTCAACCATGTTCCCTGGTATTGCTGACCGCATGAGCAAGGAAATCACTGCCCTTGCACCAAGCAGCATGAAGATTAAGGTGGTGGCACCACCCGAGAGGAAGTATAGTGTTTGGATCGGAGGGTCCATCCTTGCCTCCCTTAGCACCTTCCAACAGGTGAATCTTGCACATTTGTTTTTCTCAAATAGCAACCATACACGTCTTGGTATCTATATATTCCTTGTTTGTCATACTAACAGTGCAATCTGATTCTATGCTACAGATGTGGATCTCGAAGGGCGAGTATGACGAGTCAGGCCCAGCGATTGTTCACAGGAAGTGCTTCTAAGCTTGGAGTTGTCTGGGTCTTTCCACTCTATTCTGGCTGTTCTTTTCTCAAGTTCTTGCCATGTAAGCTACTATGTTTGAGATTGCGGGGTTCCATTGAGCTGTATTGCTGGATTTATTTGTTGGATCAAGATTATGTACCTTGTAGTCTCGTAATATGTTCAGTGGGCTGCTATATTTGACCAGTGCTGAATCGTATACTGCACGTTCCAGTTTTCGTCATGCCAAGATTGGTACCAGTAGCTGTTTAAAAGTATTACCGCAAACTTTTGTAAGATTTTTCGTGTGTGTTCCATTATCATTTCTTTTCTCCTGTACATTCACTTCTGGGTTCTGAGATATGTAATCTGTCAGGTTGCAAATTTGACTCATGGTTCTTGGTTCTAATTTTGCCTTGATTGGCTCCTCCATTTCTTTGGTTGCCAAATATTGTGTTCCTAGCATTTGCGCAAACATCGTGATAATCATTACCCATTATTAGCCGATCTGCCCTTTTTGCTGTTTGCTATCGACGATCAATGCCAGTAACTCTGCTTCTTTGGTTGGTATGTACCACAGAAAACATGGCATGTTGGTGCTACAGATTACTGAATGCACGATCAAGGCAGGAACATGGTAATGTACCTGGAAAACATGGGTTGCTGCTTTCTGAGCAGGAGGGAGTGGGCCATTTGGTTTAAAAAACCTTGTCATGTGCAACCATTGATTGCTTCATGTGGTTCGGATGCCTTTGGGTCTCTGTTGTGACTAGACCAGAAATAGGTGCGTACGCATAATTGGTGAGGGTACTAGGACTCACCAAAGCCATAATTGGTGAGGGTACTAGGACTCATCACAAAAATCAAGCATTTTCGGCCATTCGATCGTGCAAGCCAGCAGATCCTGAGCATTCATTTTCTGACTACTATTCACGTGGTCCACCTGTAAATGACTATAAAGGGTTAAAAGTTTGGTGCAAATATGTTCGGTTGCCATTGGCCAAAACCTCACATGATTACGTTTTCTGACTACTATTTATGTGGCTCACCTGTAAATGACCATAAATGGTAGAAAATCTGGTGCAAATCTACATCGTCGTGCTTATTTCACTAATGTGAAAATTTCTGCCATTTTCATGTCAATGTATGTATTGACAGGCTATAATACAATGTTCCTTTTGTTGTCTCCCACTAAAAAGGTTGTATTGTCAAGTGGTGTAACATAACATGGATTTATATCAAAATAAGGTATATATCTTTGCACAGCTGTAATCTGTAACAAATGGTTGTTTTCAGTTGCACCTAGATTTTTTATCTATCATTTTTCAACAGATCCAGGGAGCCATTATATTGAACAGTTACATAAATATTGGTATCAGATTAGTTTGTAAGCTTCTTTGAATGGTGTGAATCAAATACTATGACACCAATAACAAATTTCATTGCACAATTCAGTTAAACGTGGTGGATTTATATGGTCAAGGACCGGAATGTGCATCATAATTTTCTGCCATTATTTGTAAACTATGGGTTTTATTACCTACACCATTTAATTTAGAGAGGCGTCGACCCCAGGTGATATGCTGCCAGCCCCACCGCTCTCTTTCCTTATTGTTGTTCCTATCATTGAGCTAGCACCGGTGATGATGCGCTCCTTTTTTCTCTCTTCCCAAGACGGTGGCCAGGAAAACCTGATCTTGGACCTCAGCTCCTTCCCACTTTGGTCATCTTGCAGGTACTGCTGCTCGGGCAGTATGGAACACACAAGGAAGAGGGCCCCTGATGCGTGGGATTGGACAGAATTTTGGGCCGCCGCTGGTGTTGCTGCTGCACGAATGTTCACCTTCTGCACGTCGCTACTGCTCTCCAGCCTGTCATTCTTCTCGGTCGCAGTTCCATCAATCAATGGCTAGATTCCTACCTTTGGATCCTCTTCTGCATGTAGTAGATTGACACCATTCATCTTTTGATTTGTCCTCGTCCTTCTAGATTGAGTGTAGTGCAATATATGAGGCGCAAGAAATAATTAAGATGAAATCCCTTTGAGAGAGGTTTACATTCAGAAGGAACTCCTATTCAGTGAGCTTTGTACCATTTTCTTGGTTTATGCAGTTTATGATCTGATTGGAAAACTTAGTTTCATTTATTTAATTAATGCTTGCATGATTTGTGATGGATTTCAAGTTTGGGTGATATGTTAATACCTAAATCATGTTGGCTTCACTAATTGATCTTTGTTATGTGCTTGATGAAATACAACTTAAATTTTTTGCCATCTCAGGTCAGGTTAGATGGTAATTTATTCAACAAGTACATATTGCTTGAATCAGGTTCAGGCAGTTCCTGGCATTATTTTATTTTATGCAGATTTGCTCAATTTTCAACTTTTGATTCAAGTAATAACCTATTTTCGACGTGATATTTGTGCTCTTAAACCTCCTCTTCCATGACAGTCTGCAAAAGAAGCATGACCACTGCCATACTGTGCAAGAGGTTGACCTGAGGCTACAATAGAGAACATGCAGTGCATAGTCAAGTTGGAGCCGAGCAACAAGTGGCACGAAAGATGGCGGTCGTCGCTGGAGCACACCATAGACGAGATCATCACAACATGAACTAGAGTTTGACACCCTGAAGGGAGCTAAGGTAAAAGTTCTCTAAATAAAAGTGTTAACCTCCCTGTTTGTGTGTTGTCTAATGTATGAGTAAGAGAAATAGAGCAGATTTTGAATGGAAAAGGAATATCTATCCATGTTCTGGTTTTATTGGTTATCTAATCTAAGGATCTGTTTATTTTTCTTAGTTTTTCAAATGGCTATGTACAGACACACAATCTTCAGTTCAGTGTTATCACAAGCAATGAATTTTCGATTGAAACTATTGGGTGTCATGGATGTCTGGCATCTCAGATTTTAAACTTACGAGAAGAGATGCCACATTTGCTCCCATGATGCCACTAGAAGAGATGCCACATGTGTCGCTCACTATGATTTTCTGTTCATATGCAGTTCAAGTTGCTCCCATGGTGAGACAATTTCAAATGTGACCTCATTTAATTATATGTCTGCAAATATCTTTTAGATGCGGTGGTCAGGTGTTACCCAATCTTCGGGCCTAATAAGTTTTGTTTTGTGATGGTAGGCTTTAGATTTTCTTTTATTCCTAAGTACATCGAGGAAGCTAAAGTTTTCCTTAACAATGAGACTGTCGAACTAATGAATTTGGATTCTCGTATTTACCTTCGAATAGATTCTGTACCGGATTGATAGAGTTCACATGTTTGAGCATGAGTGTGGAAGATATAACACTTGGCCAATATTGACCATGAGTGTCGGCTAAAGAGGCAATCTCGGTGGAAGATATTCAGTATGAGGTTCCTGGGCTTCGGTAATATGGTGTATGCTTCATAGCAATAGCACTTTAATGTAGCATAGTATTGGCTGAAATGTAACATGAAATAAAAAATAATGCAGCAAGGATTATCATCACAAATGAGAAAAGGAATTAAACTTTATCAAGATTATCAAAGAATTTTCTTTGTACACCAGGCATGGCCTCAACTATTTCTTTGCAGAATTTAAATGATGTCTGTGATGTTGTTCATTGTAAAATTTAATCCATGATTATAAATCTGTTATGATTATCAAATATTTAGTGCTTGATAAAAATGTACATATATTACAGTTTGTTGTGCAAATCACAAAGCATGGGTGAATTGAAGGTAGTCCTGCTATTTTCTTACTGTCTGTACCTATTGTAATATATTATCATACTTTCGCTACTTATATGCATTCTATTCTTCTTGATGTATTTTGCCATGGTTCAAGTAGTTATGTTATTTGTCGACTAATATTACTATCACTTAGTATAGCGGTTCACAAGGACGTTCATTAGTCCGCATGTCAGGGTCATGTGCCAACTTAGTATTTTGCATTTTATATTATGATTGTCTCCCTCGCGTTCGGCGGAGGAGACAGACCTTCAGACCTCTTCGGTTTCGAGTTTAGCTTATAACCCTCAAAAGGATATATCATATTTTATTTAACATCGTAACATGCAATGTAAATTACCACAAACATCACAGGGTCATACGCCAAGGTGCACCCTTGGCACACCCCTAAATCTAACTGGTTTCTTTTGTCTCGACTTACGGTTTAGGTTTTAACATTGTTCCCGACAAATTTGTGATCACATCTCATTACAATGTTTCTCTATATAGTATTTTACCTGGCGATTTCACAACAAATGTTTTCCACCTACTCGGTATTTATCAACACAACACATTATGCAAATTAACACGGAAATCACGGGGTCGTGCGCCAAGACGCACCCTTAAATCTAGTGGAGGCTTGAACCCAGGCGGGCGAGGGCATATCAGCACACCCGATCCAATGCCAGCATGGAGGCTCGAACCCAGGCAGGTGAGGGCATATCAGCACACCCGAGCCAGTGCTGAGCATGGAGGCTCGAACCCGGTCGCGGACGAGGTCATATCGGCACAACCAAGCTACTGGGCTTATGCTTCTGTCCACTTTTGTATAAAATAATTCTGCCTCTTTTTTGTGTGTGGATGGAATGAATTCACGTGCATTGGCTGATGGTGTTTCTGTGATTTTTGTGGTGCTTTTGTGCTATGAATCTCACACAGGGTGTGTTTGGTAGCCCTGCTCCACACAGAATTTCCCACCTCAATCCAAATTTGGGTGTTTGTTAGATCGGGTCCGGGGTTTGGGCAATGCCCACCTCATACGAAAACGGCCTCTCGGCACTGCCTGATTGTGAAGTCGAAAACGAGCTTCGCTGTTGGGCAGGGCTGAGCTTGCCTGGAAAATTGCCCCCCACGCCCCACACCTCGCACGAGCCTCCGCCCAATCCTGTCTCTCTCGCCCAGACGACCCTCCGCCGCCTCCTCTAGACGCCGCCCTCGACCTCCTCTCGCGTCGCTCGCCCCCCGTCATCCTCTCGGGCCGCCGTCCCTCCGACTTCCTCTCGCGCCGCTCGCCCCCGTCCTCTTCCCTGCCAGCGACGACCCCCGACCTCCTCTCCACGGCCAGCGACGACCAGCGTCGGCCCCTGACCTTCTCTCCACTGGCCTCCTCGTCCGAGCAGCAAGGCGGCTCCTCACCGGCCATGGAGCAGCGGCGGGCCACGCCGCCTCTCCCGGCCTCGCCTGCGCGTGGAGCGGCAGTCATCCACGGGAGGAGGAGGAGCTCAGCCTCACCCGCTTGAGGAACAGGAGGGGCTCGATGTGTGGCGCGTGGTGGCCTAAGGCGGCGGCGCATGGAGGCCACGGTGGTTGCGTGGCGGCGACGGTGGGTGCGTGGTGGCGGTTTCGCTCTCCGGCGTTGGTGCCTGAGCCCGAGCCCAATGTTCCCAAGGACCCGATTGCTTTTTCTGTTTTGTAGCCAGAGACTTGATTGATTTTATTTTGTATGGCATAGCTAAAGTCATACATGTTACCAAACAGGATCTCAACTGATCTTATCTCATCTCATGCAACCTACCAAACACAACAAATAAAACACACTTGTATAAGGTTGCCATAGCTGAACTAAGCTTGTATGTGGTGAGATAAGTCACCCGGTCTACCAAACACACCCTTAGTAGGTATGGATACGTGGACCAGTTGAGGACGGATTGGGATCTGCGGAAGGAAGAATCATTGGCCTGGCATTGTTTATGTATCAAGTGCAGTTTGTGTGGTTTTGCTCTGCTGTTGTGTTTATGGATCAAATTGTCAACTTGTGACTTCTACCGCCAGGCTTGATCACGGCCTGGCCCATTGAAACAATGCCTAATAAAAAAATCATATAATAATTTACTAGTTGAATGCTCAGTGTGTTTCAACAAAAAATAGATCTAGATTGATTGATTGAGACATTTGTTTTTCAAGATATTTCTCGAAGGACCTTAGGCCGAACTTCATTAAGGTAGAAAATAAAGTTTGTACAAGAATACCAAAGAGTGGCAAAGGTCGGCTGAGGTAGCCGAGAGAGCAAAAAGAAACAAACACGAAGAACCCACTGACGCAAGAACACATCTCCCATCAAAATAGCTTATAACCCTCTAGCTAAGCAGTACAGAACTGTTAGCCACTGAAAGGCAACAATGCACCCAGCTGCTCGAGCGGATATCTTCCATGATGAGCTCGAACACAGGGCGCACCGTGCTGCTCTCCTGCTGAAAAATCCAAGTGTTCTGCTCCATCCAAATCCTCCAGTGAACCAGAATGGCCACGGTGTCGAAGTCGTGATGTTGGCTTTTAGGCGCCCTCTTTCCGTCTCAGAGCCACCACTCGGTGCTGCAGAAGGTATCCCCTAGGATGGAGAAGGTGGATCCCAACCAGGCATGAACTTGGCTCCACACTGTTATTCATGATATTGGAATTGCATAAAACTTATGACTGTGTTGTGACAATTATCGCATTGTGTTACTTTCCCATCATCTCACGTTATTCAAGTTCCTTTCTCTCAGCGCATTTAGAATAATAATAAAGGGCCCGTGGGTTGCCACAAAATACATATTATGGAGATGTTTAGCATTATAAGGAAAACAAATTAAGAATGTTTACATAGATATTAAGGAACATGGCGAGCATAATGGTATGGCAGTTGATGTTTGTTCCTATAATGTCATGTGTTGTATTTGATGACTTATATTTTTAAATATAAATTCATTCAAGTACATTGATCTCTAAATTAAAAAACCAAATTCTAAAGGAAAACAAAATTCATGCTTGGTTGCGGAGTCATATAAGAGTAGGTTGGACGCATTTATCCCCCTCTCCTTTCTCCCCTTCGGTCTCTCTCAAACAATGTTCGTCCTAGACCGGACCGTCTCTGACTATGGAGCCATCTAATTCACCTTTTTTTGAAGACACTCGATTCTATAGCGCTCATTTCTGATATTGTCCATCTTGTGCAAAAAAATCTTCTTGGACACTCAACAACCGGTTTAAATCCTAGAATGGACCGCCACGTCGGCCAACCGATCGTTCATGATTATTTCATCCATACGCTTCACTTTATTGTTCTAGAATGATATGGAGCAATGCAAAAATTGCAACTTAGGGTCACTCCCAACACCATCATATGCAGAATACCCGTGTGCTACCATAGAGTGTCATTTACCAAAGATCTGGTGCAACTTAGGGTCTCTCTCTCTCTCCTTGTAATGAGCCTAATTAAAATCACATGCTGCCATGCTAGCCTACTAGTTTACTTTGATATCCTTACACCTATCATACAAACTAGATTCAGCGGTGCGTCTTGGCGCACGATCCCGTTGAATTCACACTGATTTACATTTGGTATGATCACGATAAAAGTTAGGCGAAAAATAATAATATATTTTCTAAACAAACGCTTATACAATCACGGAAACGGGGGATATAATACAATAACTAATACTAAAATTATAGTATTCCTTCGGTCCTAAAAGAATATCGGAGGGTCAGAAGGATTGCACATGTACAAAAACACCTCAATTAAGTTCTCCTCCATCAAGGGAAACATCTAAAATAAAAAATCACTATTCTCCGCGTCTGCCCTGTCTCCGGCACTCCCTGGCCGTCCGCAGGTCCCTCGCGGAGGGCATCGGACCTTTGCCTCCTGGGCTACCCATCCCAGTGGTGTGCAGGAGGCCCTCATTAGCTCGACCAGGAGAAGGAGGTCCGTCGCTCGATTGCCACCGGAGCTCGTAACATAGCTCCTTCCTTGGTGCTGCTTCTTCGCTGATACTTGTTTATCTCTGAATAAGAAGGTACATCTTCCTGTAATCAATTTGTTCTCAGCATTTTCCTTTGTTCTTAAAGTGGCCTGCATGGAGTATAAACATAAAATCTACCAAGACATGAGTGCCAAGTTAAATTCAAAAATACACAAAGTCATATGTGTCAAGCTTCATGCACTAACCAACGCAACCAAAAGTCCGAACTGATAGAAAGGGCTAGTACAACCACATATACTGTAACACCCTCTCTCACGTGTGATAGGGAAAGACAAGTCAACACGTGAATATAACAGTCTCAGAGGTATAACTCAAGAGGCATATACGTGGACACAAGGGGGGCTACCAGCAATTTTTAATAAATTGCGAAAACCAGGACTCGAACTCGAGACCCTGAGCTCTGATACCATGTCAAGCTTCATGCACTAACCAACGCAACCAAAAGTCCGAACTGAATGAAAAGGGCTAGTACAATCCACATATACTGTAACACCCCCTCTCACGTATGACGGGGGAAGACAAGTCAACACGTGAGTATAACAGTCTCAGAGGTATAGCTCAAGAGGCATATACGTGGACACAAAGGGGGGCTACCAACAATTTTTAATAAATTGCGAAAATCAGGACTCGAACTCGAGACCCTGAGCTCTGATACCATGTTAAGCTTCACGCACTAGCCAACGCAACCAAAAGTCCGAACTGATGGAAAGGGCTAGTACAATCCACATCCGTGAACTGTCAAGCTTCTCACAAGCAATGTAAAAAGCCTTTGTCTCCAACTTATAAGAACATTCTGAGGGCCTCTTTTAGGTACATTATAAATTGGCAAGCTTCTCAGATAAGTGTTGTACAACATCACCCTTGGGTTCAAGTTCTCTTGTACATGAGTTTAGGTTTGTATCTATACTGCTAGGATTCTTTACTATTTGCCCCAAAGTTGGCATGACTTCAATCATTTTCCCAATTTGGTCTGACTATCATTTAAAATGAACCAAGTTTGAGCTGTCTTTGATGGTTTTCCAAAGGTTTTTTTTCCAGAGAGAGATGTGTTTCTGAATGAAGGTTTAAATTGTGAGTTCATATGTGGACAACCCTCCCTTGGACAAATGATGGCAGACAACTTCACAACAAATCATAAAAATTCTGATGAAACCTTATCTTAGGACAAGGCCAACCCTCACTAAACATGCATGATCATGTCTAACTTACCAATGATGAAATGGGTTAAGAAAATTTGACTGCACATGATACCGTACCCAAATAAGAAAGAACATCTGACCTTATCGATAATCTTGCATAGGCGCCTCAATTTCACTTCGAACAAAGCAATTCCTTATCCAAATCATCCTTCGAATTATTTCCATTAGAAGGCACATTTGAGAATGAACTGCGTGAACCTTTTGCGAAATGCTTATGGTCCAACTGTTCCAATGGTGTGGACTCAAACTCCCACGACAATAAATTTGTGGTAAGTCAAACTTCCACAGCAATAAATTTACAATGATAGTGGACTCAAATGCTAACAAAAGTTGTTTCTTGAAAGTTATAATTATATAGTATATGGCAAGGCATAGTAGTTGTTCCCAAAAACATGCAATCCAACACTCCCACACTTGCAAACACCAAAATAACCAGCAGAAAATCACTGAAACATTTTGTAGAAAATGGGATTACTGAATAAGTATAAATCATGCATTCTTTACCTGTGAGATGGATTAGTAAAAAAAGAGCTGATGTCGTCCATGGGAAATGTTTTGTACCACTTGCAATAGTTTCCACTAACAAAATAGAAAAAATGAAGGTGTATGTATAGGGTACTCGATAAAGCTCTGTTCCCAAAATACTCTATAGAAACCGATTCATGCATACATATGATAAGATTATAGCAAATTTACCACTTAATATGTGAACCAATGGATGTAGGATAGGAGATGATTCACGGTAAAAGTAATTATTGCACATCATCGAAAACTTTTAATAATCCAATAATTTTGAAGCAGGTGAGATTACTCTCTGGAAGCTATAATAACAGGCAAACAATGAGCTATTTTTAAAGCCGAAGGTTACCCATCTAGATTAAGGCCCCGTTTGGAATATCGATTTTTAACCAAAATCGCTGGATTACACGGGCTTCTCCTGCTTAACATTTTCACAAAATAAAAACGACCGGACTAAAAAACAACAATCCAAACGAGGCCTAATCAAGTGTTGCGATGGAGAGAGTGCTGCTCAAACACTCTACGAGTAGATTTTTGGTGTCAGCACCAACCTTTAGGAATGGCATCTGCTGCAGAATAGTTAACAAAATGAACAGAAATTCGTATGTCTACAGTGAACAGAAATACATTCATGAAAGGAACACTTTTGACAGCTAAAATACTCTAAGATGTGCACTATGATTGTTTTATAATGTATGGGCATCATATTTAAAAACACGGTTCACATAGTCAAGGTAGAAAAGTGATTAAGATTGTTAAAAAAGGATATTAGAGAGATGCCTCTGATACCGAGGATTGAGGCTTCAGAGCTCCGTCCTCTGATACCGTTGTGCGCTCCTTCTGCTGATGTGCGTCCAAGATGGATGTCTTGGCTGGGGCTCTGGGATTTATCTGATCACTCCCATTGTGCAAGCTGCAGGTACACTAATTAACAAAATCCACACAGACCAGGCAATGGAAAATTAAAAATACATGAATGATAGCTACAGTAGAGTGAGACCGGGCAATGAAAATGAATAGTGATGCTAATTTAGCGATCCATACAGATCTTGGCAGAAAAAACCAACAGACAATTCTTCTATGAATATATTGCTTATACGTGTAAAAAACCAATCATGCCAAACTGAGAAAATCAAATTGCATTACAGTCTGCCTTCTAGTACCCTAAAAATGATTCAGTGACATCTCATATAAATATCATTTTCATTCGTCAACTTATTAATTTGGAAACCTTTGAAATATCAATAGAGTAAAACTATATTCACGCTGACCTGACCTAGTGCTGATTAAGCTTCATGTTCTCTTCTCCATCCCGATAATATCTTTCTTGGCACTACTGTTTCTGTCACTGACAACCCCTATCTTGCTGGCAAGAGAGATGCCAAATCCAAAAGCCCACCGCTCCCCTAGATTGACCAGCGCTCGACACCGGGTCATTTTCGGATTCTATTTCCTCCTGCAGCGAGCATCTTGGATTAGACCTCCCATGTAGTACCATCAAAGTTTTATTTTGTTTGTGCCGTCAAGAAAATTTAGAAAAATATACTCCCTCTATCCTGAAAAGGTTGTCACAAATTTATCAAAATTGAATGTATCTAGACACAATTTAGTATACAGATACATTTGAATTTAGGAAAATCTGCGACATCCTTCTCAGGCGGAGGAGTATAACAGAATATGAGTACTTTTTGACAAAATCTAGTAAAAGAAAAATTCCAACATTTGTTAGGGAACCAGAAACTCAAGAAAAGACATCTTCTGAATACATTTTGTTAAGTCAGGGAGCAGGAAAGCAGTATAAACTGTCATGTAAATTGTCAGGGTGAAACCCTCAAATGGTTCTACCATCAAAAGAGCCACTAGGACCTCGGCCTGTCGTCCTCGTCTCCATCTCAGCAGAGGTGGCGATGGCGGCGGTGTTCCCTGTAGATGGCGTCGAGGAGGCATAAACCAGAATAGATTCTTACATGGCTCGACCTGCTGTGCGTGGTGAGCAGAATCTCGAGACGGCGGAGTTACACCGACAGTTGTGACATTGCTAATGACGAGGGCGTGTCAGCATATTTTACTTAAAATGCACTTGGGGCCTGGTTTCAAATAGAGCCAGCTGGTTATTTACAACTAATTCATGCTGTGAACCAAGAAGTCACAAAACAACGGCAAGTTACCAGTAGTGAGTAACTTCATTGGACTCAATTTGATCATCACCTGAAGTCATTTTCTTCTACTTCAGTCAGTTTCATATAATGAAAAATATATTCATAATAGAATTTCTTCCCTGCAGTTACCACAAAAACAACGACAAGTTAATGCATGAACCAGTTCCCTCTACAGAGACACCACAAACATAAATATACTTGCATTAGAAAGTTCTGTTGTATTGACCGCTTTCAAATAGTATTGGGGTCTAGGGATCAACATTGCACTCAGTTATCGGAGCTAATTATTGAGTTCATGAAGGTATTGGGGTCTAGCGAGCTCTGTCACGAACAGAGCAGAGCACGAGCAAGGGAAGGCATCCTGAACGGGACATCCACGACTTTTAGAGGGTAGCAAAATTGTCGAAGTCCTGTAAGAGTAATAATTTCAGTCATCTAATTATTTCTTCCTCTGAGGAAATACTAAGAACCCAAGCTCTATTTCCATTAAGAACTCGCCTTCCTTTATTTTTAGATATCTATTGTTACATAATTTAGTATTAGATTAAAATCCTTACTCGCATACATGATAAATATAAAGAAAGTACCACATCCCTTGGTCAGATCAACCTACACAAGTAGCAAAAGGGGAATAGTTTTAGACACACAACTAATGGTGGCCTGCATATGAAGTAATAAGAAATACAACATTGCTGGAAAAATGGTGATCCATGGATTCCTCACGTGTAAATATATCTTTTAGAAACATAACAATAATAGAGCAGAGCACGAGCAAGGGAAGGCATCCTGAATGGGACATCCACGACTTTTAGAGGGTAGCAAAATTGTAGAAGTCCTGTAAGAGTAATAATTTCAGTCATCTAATTATTTCTTCCTCCGAGGAAATACTAAGAACCCAAGCTCTATTTCCATTAAGAACTCGCCTTCCTTTATTTTCAGATATCTATTGTTACATAATTTAGTATTAGATTAAAATCCTTACTCGCATACATGAATATAAAGAAAGTACCACATCCCTTGGTCAGATCAACCTACACAAGTAGCAAAAGAGGAATAGTTTTAGACACACAACTAATGGTGGCCTGCATATGAAGTAAGAAGAAATACAACATTGCTAGAAAAATGGTGATCCATAGATTCATCACGTGTAAATATATCTTTTAGGAACATAACAATTAACATTACAATTGTTAGAATTTAGTTACATCTTAGAGAAGCATCATTACATATTCTAACCCATGGCTTCATCACGTGTAAGAAATCTATGTCAAAGAAAAAACTCACCGACTGAAATCCAAAAAAAAAAGATCTGGTTGTGCTCAGAAACTGCCTCATGCCACCATGGAAATCTTCTACGCCAATGAGCAGTGAGCACCACCATCATCGCTCCGGCCATTTACCGTAGAAGGCTCAGCTACAATCCTCGTTCCTAACCAACAAACTTATCAACCATTTAACTGCGGCCCGCAAATAAAAATAAAATAATTCTTAATTTCATCAATAAGGACACGAGGACCTCCACTGTCAGTTCATAATCCACACATACCATGCAATGAAAACTTGAAAATACCATAGCGAGAGCAACAATTCATAACCCATAGATTCTTGCTCCACCAAAATTATAACAAAATTCAGATCAAACGAGCTATTGTGTGATAAAAATTCATGAGAAAGGAAATAGAGAGAGATGAAGAAAGAGAACAAACCTGGGAGTCACCGCCAAGTAGCCTCTGCTGCCAGCCAGGCCACGAGATCCCACGGGTCTCTCCGCGAGCTCCCCATGATGCCCTGTGCCATCGGATGGGCCACGACCTCGTCTAGGTACCCTCCTATTGCCGCCGCCTCCTGAGCCACAACCTCCTCTAGTTCTCCTCCGCCGCTGGCCATGAATCCCCTCTGTTGGGTGCACGACGGCGACGGTGCCGCTGCTCCTGGGCCACCGCGCACTCCTCCATGACGCCGGTCTCGCACGCTCAAGGTTGGAGGCGGAGCTCGGGAGGGGAGGGGTCACGCGAGGGCGGGTGCTATGGCGGCAACGCGAGCAGGGGAGGAAGAGGCCAAGCTGTCGCACGGGATTGGAAGAGGACATGGACTAGGAGCTAGGAGGATGGTAGCTAGGGTTTTCACCGGCTTGGGGCGTTTTTTATACCACGCGATGCAAGAAACGAATGGCCTAGATTTGGTGGAGGCAAGATCCAATGGCCAGAAATGTTAAATCGCTGTGAGGTGCCCATGGAGGGGCACCTATTACACTTTTAGATAAAAGGCGGGCATAGTAGGATGTAAGTTCCATATTCTTCACCACTTCGTCTCTCATCTGCATTTCATTCTCCCTCTCCTCAATTAACCCAGCATACAAACAAGTGACTATGCAATAATTAGTCCGAAAAAAGGGACTATAAGAACATTATGAATTGTGAGCATTGATACTGTTAGATTTATATGGGCTGTGGCCCATGTAGGCAACCCATCTAGTCTAATAAATCCTGAAATCTCAAGGCCCATCTACTATGGCAGCTTGGGAGCTCTGTGGGAGACAAAGTTTAGTCCCACATTGCTAGTTGGGAGAGAGTTGGACCAGCTTATAAGGTGGGCTGTTTCACTCCCACTAAGTGAGTGAGAAGAGAAGGAGTCCACACACACTCCTCCTCCTCCGCCGCCCGCCTCGCCTCGTCCGCACGCGCGTCGCGTCGTGGCGACTTGGTTGGCTCACTTCCCAAGCTATAGAGCGAGAGACAGACAGATCTAGACGTAACCTATTCTTTTCTCAGTCTCTCTTGTTGTGTGTTCCTCTCGCTGTGCTGCTCTTTCTAGGCTTCTCCATCCCGGCGGTTGCGTGCACTGCTGTCCGGGAGAGCAGGCCTCCGAAACCCCGTCCGTTGAGATCCTGCACCGGGAGACGGGCGATAAGGTTTTTGGGGAGCGTCTCGGCGCGACTGCTCGCCTCTGTTCATGTGTTCTTCTTCAGCAACTGACGACCTCATCAGCACCATGGGCGACAACAACAATGACCAAGGTGCTGCTGCGGTGACGACCTTCCCGGTCAACCTGTACGTGTTATTCTTCTCTTTGTATGCACTAGTTCTTGCTAAATTTTCAGATCTACTAGATGTGATTGTTTGGCTGCATGTGTTTAGATCTGCTAGTGCTTACATAATGTTGATTTTGGTAATTAATCTCATGAGAAAATTGCCTAATAATCCAACAATCCAAAAACCTTATCTATTTAGGCAATTTTCGTCATCTGCCTTTGCTACTTCGCTGAAACCGAGCCCTTTTACGGGTGTTGATTTTAAGAGATGGCAAGAGAAAACCCTCTTGTGGCTCACTGCAATGGGCATAGAAAAGGTTGCAGATGGCACTCCCAGAGGCCCGCTTACTCTCGAGGAAGAGAGAGCATTCAGTGAGGCCACTGTACTTTTTGTGGGCTCTGTACTCAGGGTGCTTGGAGACAAGTTGGTTGATGCATATTTGCATATTCGTGATGCTAAGGAACTATGGGATGCGCTGGACGCTAAGTTCGGTGTTGCCAATGCCAGTGGTGAACTGTATGCTATGGAGCAGTTCAATGACTACACGATGGTTGAAAACCGATCTATAGTAGAACAGGCTCATGAGCTACAGATCATGGCAAAGGAACGCGAACTCCTCAAGTGTGTGTTTCCGGACAAGTTTGTCGCGGGATGCATTGTCGCTAAGCTCCCCCCTTCATGGAGGAACTTTGCCACTTCTCTAAAACATCAGAGGCATGAGCTCTCTGTTGAGTACCTAATTGGTTCTCTGGATGTTGAAGAGAAGGCGAGGGCAAAAGACAAACACACTAGTGGAACCGGAGGGACATTCTGCTGCCAATATGGTGCAGAAAAATGCCCACAAGTCCAAGGGAAATAACAAAGTCTGCCAGACTACCAACTTCAAGAAGAAGAAGGGGCAGAATAAGGAAAAGAAAAAACCTTGTTGGCTGTGTGGCGAGATTGGCCATTGGGCTCATCGTTGTCCACAGAAGAAAGACAAGAAGGGTCAAGATAGACAGAGTTCTAAATTTGTCAACATGGTCATTAGCAATACTGATGCAGGAGCTTCAGGTTCTGGGTACGGTAATTTATTACCTACTGTTTTTTCAGTATTTCAACCCACAGAATGGTGGGTTGATACGGGTGCCAATGTTCATGTGTGTGCTGACATTTCCATGTTCACGTCTTATGAGGCTCGAGATTCCTCTGTCATGATGGGGAAAGGGTTACATGCTACTGTTCTTGGTGCTGGCACGATAGATCTGAAGTTTACTTCAGGCAAGATCGTGCAATTGAAGAACGTGCAACATGTCCCTTCTATCAAGAAGAATCTTGTTAGTGGTTCTCGTCTTATGAAAGATGAGTTTAAGTTGGTATTTGGGTCCAATAAAGTTGTACCGTCTAAGTATGGAATCTTTGTTGGAAAAGGATATGAATACGGAGGCATGTTCCTTTTTCATTGGTAGACTTATCTGATGATGTAGTGAACCATGTTTGCACTACTAGTAATGAAACTAATGTTTGGCATTCATGACTTTGTCATATTAATTTCGGTCGTATGTCGCGGCTTGCTGGTATGAGTTTAATTCTGAAATTTACTATTGTCAAAGGCTCTAAGTGCCATGCTTGTGTGTAAGCAAAATAGGCTCGCAAGCCTCACAAGTATGCAGAGGAGAGAAACTTGGCACCTCTAGAGCTCATACATTCAGATCTATGTGAGATGAATGGTGTGTTGAAAATTAGTGGAAAGAAATATTTCATGAGTTTGATTGATGATTCTACTAGGTACTGTTATGTATATCTCTTGAAAACTAAAGACGAGGCCTTAGATTTCTTTAAAATCTATAAGGCAGAAGTTGAAAATCAACTTGAGAGAAAGATCAAAAGAATTTGGTCCGATCGTGGTGGAGAGTACTTTTCTAATGAGTTCAATTTATTCTGTTCGAAACATGGTACATGAAAGGACGCCTCCCAATTCCCCGCAATCCAATGGGATTGCTGAGAGGAATAACCAGACTCTAACAGATTTGGTTAACGCCATGTTAGACACTGCCGGTTTATCCAAGGAATGGTGGGGGGAGGCTATATTGACTTCATGTCATGTCCTAAATCATGTTCCAACTAAGAATAAAGAGATTACACCATTTGAATAATGTGAAAAGAAAAGGTTGGCACTCTCCTACTTACATACTTGGGGTTGTTTGGAAAAGGTCAACGTGCCAATCAACAAGAAGCGTAAGCTTGGACCGAAAACTGTAGATTGTGTCTTTCTTGGCTATGCTTCTCACACCATTCCTTACAGATTTCTTGTGGTGAAATCTAAAATGGACGACATGAGTGTAGGTACCATTTTTGAATCAAGAGATGCTATATTCTTTGAGGATATATTTCCGATGAGAGATATGTCTAGCATATCTAATAAGGAATATGATCCAGTTTCTGAACCTGAAACTCCCATGGAGACTGATGAATAATCAGATAATGAGAGTTTAGATTCGGATGAGGGTGACAATGAAGCTCCCACAAGGAGCAAGAGACAAAGAATCGCAAGATCTTTTGGTAATGATTTCATTGTGTACCTGGTGGATGACACTCCCTGACGAGGGTTTAACTCATCAATGCCCATTGTTACGGACTTGGGTTTTGGAGAAGGAGGGAGCGCTGGAGACATCTATCGGCTAGCAAACAAGCACATAGGAGACTCGAAGATTTACCCAGGTTCAGGCCTCGTAGAGGTCCATACTCCTGCTTGTCTGCTCGTGGAATTATCAAAGGAATCGAAGATTACAATGGTGCGCAGATGCAATCTGGCGAGGGTTGTGGAAACTAGGGTTGCGTGTCTCCTTCTCGCTGCCCCCTCCTAGCCTTTATATAGATAATCTAGGTCTCGGGTAGCAGGCCGAGTCGGTTACAGGTTAGGGTTTTCCCCTTTGAACTTTCTATCTTTAGTTTCTTCTTGTTCTTCAAGCAATCGAGAGTCCGTAGGCTACTCGAGTCCTCTCTTGGCCTTTGGCGACACCATGGGCTTCTGCCGTATTCAGGCCGTATATACCAAACTCGAGTACTTGTAGGGTATACCCATGTCAGTAGCCCCCGAGTGTCCAGTGGAATCACAGATTCGACTGGGGACTTTTTGAAGCCTTTCGAATGCATAAATGAGTATATTTTCGATTGCTTTGTTTGTGTCATAGGGATTGTTGATGTGCGTGCCTGATTTGACCGATGTATTGGTATCAGTTAACTATCTTAGGGTAAAACAACGCAATCTAATCGAACTCAAGTCCCCGGACTCGAATCCAGAAAAGTGCTGGTGTAATTCGACTCAAGCCACGGAGGTCTTACAGGAGTCGAATTCCAGTTATATGGGTGTGAGCACTCGACGTGTCCGTCAAGGCATGTTCATCGTACCTGTAGGCACGGATACATTTCTGGTAGTGTGCAGCTAATGCGTTGCCAGGCCTTATTCAGGTCTTACCTTCACGCTGTAAGCGCGACATCTAAATTTTATCATCGCGGAGACAATTCGGGTGACCCAGGAGACACAGTCTCTTTGTAGGGAAAAATTATGAGGCGGTGTCGCCATAAGCTTCGAGCGTGGATGTTATCAACACACAGTATTTTGTACAAATAATCATAGGGTGCGCGACCAGCGCTCCCTATGGGAGTAGCCCCTGAGTGCCTGGTTGAGTCGAAGACTCAGGCAGGGACTAAAGAACTTTTGCGATTGCTATCGTCTTTTGTTTGCTTATTTCAGTCGAATTTGTTTCCGGCGCTCCCTATGGGAGTAACCCACGTCCATAGTCGAACCATGTTTCGAGTGGTTGGGTTTGCCTTGATTGTCCATGTTCCTGCAAAAGAAGAAGAAAAATCATAGGGTGCGCGACCAGCGCTCCCTATGGGAGTAGCCCCCGAGTGCTTGGTGGAGTCGAAGACTCGAGCAAGGACTAAAGTAATCGAAGTCTTCTGCTGCTTAACTTTGATGACGTTAGTGCTGACGATTTCATGACCTCAGTTGCCCGCGTGAGCGAGTTTGACGGGACGTGACGAGTGGTGGGTCCCACTCCCTAACTCTGATTTAACTGGGCGTGCGTAATCTTTATTTTAACTGCGCCTCCTCGATTTCTGCGCGTAATGAGAGTAGTGGGGGGACGGTTCGCGTTTCCTCCCCTCCACGTGTCTAACACGATGATCACCACGTGTCCAGTAGGGTTTTTCTGAGCCGTTAAGTAGTGACGCTGTGACGGTAATTTCTCATTTGCTTTCATTCATCCTTTGCCTCCATCGCCATTGCTGCTTCTCCTCTGCTTTCTCTGCGCTCTTTTTCTTCTGCGGCGATGGACCAGCTCCACACGTTTCCCAGCTACTTCCTTCGGTCGTATCGCCACCGCGCAATGGGGAAGAAGAAAGGAGGTGCTGCGGCTGATTCCGCGGCTACCGCTGCTGCGGCGAAGAAGAAGGGCGGCTCCGCCGCTGCGAGCACCAGCACCGCCACCGGCGGGAAGAAGAAGGGCACGGGCACTCGCGTCACGAATGGCGCGTGGCGCCCCTCCATCATCAAGTCCTCTGATCTTTGTCTTCTTCACCAAGACGGAGTGTTGTCCGTCGTAGTCGCCGACGCGCGCGTCCCGGCGGCGAGGTAATCCCCTCTCCTCCTGCTGGTTTTCGAGTGATGTTCTTAGCGTTCATCATTCACAGCCTTTCTCTGCCCCTGCATCCTTTCTTCAAGGGTCTTCTTTGTTTTTATGGGCTCCAGCTCCATCAGCTGTCCCCAAATTCCATCCTCCACGTAGCTTGCTACATCACTCTCTGCGAATGCTGGCTCGGAATCGAGCCACATTTTGGCCTCTTCAAACGCCTCTTCAAATTGAAACGCTAATCGGCATCTGGATCCGTAGTCTACGATGTAGGCGGCTACGGAATCCATGTCGATCCATCCACCACATATTTCGACATCAAGCTGATGATGTCCATCCAAGGGTGGAGGGACAAGTGGTTCTACGTCCGCGACGAGAAAGCTGATGGAGAACACTTTGGACTCGCCCCCTTCGACCCCGCAACGTCGTGCCAGAGGAAGCGCTCCTGGAAGAATGTGGTTATGCCTGGCGAATCCGCGGAGACAGAAGTGCTGTACAAGCATGTCTGCGACCTGGAGAGTCGCATAGGCAAAGAGGAGGGAGGTTGCACCCTCATTCGCATGTGGCTGCGCCGTCGCGTCCAGCCCCTGCAGGCCAGAGTTCACCCCATGTTTCAATGGACTGGCGCTGACGATGTCACTCGCGTGTCTGCCGATTGCATGTCCGCGAGTGCGGTGGACAAAAGGGTTTGACTGGTCACCAAGTACACCGTCAAGGATGTGCTCCCCAGTGAGCCAGTTGTTCCTCCGTTTGATGCTGCTAACCCTCCTCCTGAGGTATAGTTGTGCTACGCAGTAGCTTAGTTTGTCAATTGCTTCTCTGTTTTTTCTTATCTTTTTGCTAAATTGTTGTCTGTATGCAGGATTGGGCTGTGTCACCCTGTATGCCCCCTCTTCCTGAGGGGGTTATCCCTCGCGAAGCCTTAGAAGAGGACGAGTCAGAGTTGACCGTCCCATCTGATGTGGAGGAGGAAGCCCCCGAGTCCGGTAGTCCGGATACTCGCAAGCGTTCGCACAACGAGGATTCTGATGCGTCGTCTCCTTCGACTCCGGAAGGTGCAGGTGCTGGTGCGGAGTCGCCGATCCCTGCCATTCCTGTGAGTGCCGTGGCGCCCTCTTCTCGCAAGAAGATGCGACTGCCAAAGGAGTCCTCGTCAGAGTCGGGGGAGCCAACCTTTGACTTTAATAATTTTGACTGGTAAGTATTCGAATCTTCCTTTTTTGGTTCTTCTTTGCAGTTGCTTTTTCTTGATGTTGATTTTATCTTGCAGTCAGCAGGCGTCGTCATCTTCTGGCGACGTCCAATTTTTGAAAGAATCTGGAGTCGCAACCTCCAGTGCCAGGAAAGAGGTTGAGCGTGCTCCCTCTCCTCCATTGGCGGCCCACTCCAGGCACAATTCATCAAGCTCTCCACACGATGGAGAGCATCGGATGGTTTCCCGGATGACTGCACACCAGTCGACTTTGGAGTCACTGGAGGATCATGTGAGTGTAGCCTTTCTTGCTGTAGTCGATGCTGCCTATGGCATCTGCTAACTTTGTTGTTTTTCTTTGTTGCGACAGCTCCTTGTGAAGGAAGTTGCTCATCTGGCGGACCAAGTACTTGGAATAGGTCGCCAACATGCAATGCTGGATACGCGATATCGCGTGGTGGAAATTAAGTATCTTTTCTTCTCATTCTTCTACATTGTTGTCCTGTAGTCGACTGATAGTCAATCCCTTTTGTGTTGTCTTGCAGCTAAACATAATGCCCTTCTTTGTGACGCCGCCGCCATGGAAAAGACGCTCGCCGCAGCTGTGTAGAGCCGCGATGAGGCAATCGCGGCGCGTGACGAGGCGCAAAAGCGTGAAGAGGGCCCGCGTGCCTCCATTGCAGCTAGGGAGAAGTTGTTCGAAGAACAGCTTTTATCGATTGCCAAGGCCCTCTCAGGTACCTTTTTGTTCGATTTTTATCGCTAGTGGTGACTTTCGTGCCCATGCGTGGGTTTATGTACAGATGCTGGCGGTTTGAGCTTCGACCCTCAGGCCCTCTGCCGCGACGACACTTTGGCGGGTGCGCTTTCAGCAGTCGAGGACCGCAGCGCTGCCGTTCAGGATATGCTTTCTAAGGCCAAGGGCGTGCTCAGTCGCCTCCGGGAGGAGTTGATGCCCAATGCTGAGCTAATCGAGAACATGGACGACCTGGTGGAGTCTCTCGCCGGGGGTGTTCCTTCAAGTTTCAATAACTCACTCCGTGCGGCTGGCGCGTCCATGTCACTTGCCATGGTGCAGGCCCACGGAGTCGAGGTTGATCCTGCAGCGGTTTCAAAGGCAATACCCGTTAGCACGGACGGCCAGCATGCAATCTTTGCTCCCTTCGCGACTGCCTGTGGAAAATATGGGCTGCAACTGATTAACACGGTTGCGAAGTACTCTAAGGAGCTGCAGCGAGCCAAGAAGGCGGCAAAGGCTGCGGCATCAGGGGCTGGCGGAAAGTCAGTGGCATCTGACACTGCCACGAACTCGATGAAGCCCCCGAAGCCGTCGAAGTCGAAGAAGCCAATCGCTCATCAGTAGCTTTGTAATAGTTGATTAGTTTATGCCTTTTGCCTAGAACATGCCTTTTGGCGGGTGTATCTGCTGAAACTTTTGCCAATCTTGTATTCACCCGAATCTTTTGTCTGTGTGTCGATTTGATCGTCTTATTTGCTTCTCTCTTGGCTTATGGTAGGGTACATCAAGTGATACTTTGAGGGAACCTCAGGACTCGCCACCCCTTGATGATACTTTGGCACCGCCACGCTCTAGGGTGGATGAGCTGTCGCTGCTTTCGCGACTGTGTGATCGCGTGAAGCAGTTGGAGCATGAATTGCCCGAGCTCCGCGGTAACGCGGATGTATGGAAGTCAAAGGCGGAGAAAGCCACTGCCCGAGAGCAGTATCTGCTGGGAGAGATGATGCAGCTTGGCGACCAATTTAAGTGTTAGTTTGCTTACTCTTATCTTTTCCTTGTAGTCACTCGCAGTGGTGTGCTGTCCTTATGCTTCCGTTGTTGCTTTGTATAGTTGTCAGCGCGCACCATCCACAGGATGAAAAATATAGGATTGCCATTCGTATGCATGACCTGACCCAAGAGCAACTTCAGGAGAGTGTATACTTCTGGGTGGATCATGATCGTGCGATCGCATTGGCGACCCTATAGGATCGTGCATCGCGAGTGCCGCACTTTCTGAAGAAGTCGCATTCATGCTTGAAGAACATTTATCGGACGATGTTTCTGCTGGATGTTGCTCCATCAAGCCTGCTGGCCCTTCTTGCCAAGTTCTAAGACCTGGCTGTGGTTCGCGACTGTGTAAGGCAACAGTTGGTGGCTAGTGCCAAGGCTGCTCTGTCGCTGGTGCGACTGCATAGGCCTGACGTAGACGTTGCGGCAATTGCGGCTGGGCCACCTGCGCCACCAGCAGGTTCAGCTTGGAATATGGTGCCGCACTACCAGGCAGTGGACCGCCCATCAGAGGAGATCGTTGATTTCTTCGAGGAGCAGACCAACGTTCTTTTGTTGCAGTAGTGGCTTAATTTTGTATCCTGCACATAAGCGTACCAATGTTGTAAAGTTCGTATATATGGTATATAACTGACTATCGATTATGTATAAAGAGCTTGTTAGTGTGTGAGTGTGTTGCACTATGCGATTCCTTTTCCTTAGCCTGGCCATGTGCTTTATCTCAGTCCCTTGTCAACCTGTCAGGTGCGTTGCAACTGGGTTGATGTTGCGTCAAGGGTTTCGATTGATGTGCCAGCTACTCAGGATATCGCGTTTTGGTTCATAGAACATATATATATATATAGGGTGGCGCAGCCCCCGAGTAGATAAATTGTGGAAAAATAAAGGAGAACACAGAGTTTTGGGGCACTTAGCTTTATTTATTCGAGGGACAATACGAAGTACAATGTGTGTCTAAGTAGCCTTGGCTGAGTGCCTTATTTGTAATGTAAAAGAAAAATGACTAAGGGTAGAAGCGTCGCAGTTGTGCAACGTTCCAGGGGTTGGAGTATGCGACTCCTGTCTCTAAATCTTGAAGGCGATAGGCGCCACCTGGGATTACTTCTGTAATCACGTATGGTCCTTCCCAGGGGGACTCGAGCTTGAGATGTCCCTGCTGCTTCAGTCGCAGGACCAGGTCACCTTCGACGAAGGATCTGGGGCGTAGCCTCCTACTGTGGTAGTTGCGCAGGTTCTGCTGGTAGATCGTTGATCTTTCCATGGCGATTTCCCTTGCCTCGTCAA
>OU342744.1:418946073-419189030 GCA_910589775.1 Avena eriantha | reverse complement strand
ATTGTAATGCTACTTGTCCTAGTAAGATATTGGCTACTTCATATATATTATTGTTGCATCATAATTATATCATGCTCATGTCATCATGCCACCTTGCATTGAGCATCATATAAAACCCTCTTTCTTTTGGTTTTTCTCTCATATGCATTATTAATTGTATTTGCCTCTTGATATTGTATTTGGTTATTGATATATTGTTCAAATGCCCATTGGTTGGGGGCATATCTTTTATTCACCTCCATTATCTTTTCCTTTCACCACCTTATAATTCCACCATCCTACTAGTCCATGAGCTTGCAATTCTTTTCTTTTGATTTTATCCTAGCTCATGTGGTGGGTGGATCTAATCCTATTTATCCTTTGCTGGTTTTTGTTCCATTATGGGAAATGCATAAGAATAATGCCATCATATTATTATTGTTTTCACAAAATAAATCATGGCATTATTATTTGCATGGGCCATGCAACCTTCCTCACCACCTTATATCTCATTGGTTTTCTTTTGTCTTATTGATTCTTCTCTTTGTTGATCACCACCATCTCTACCACACCTTTACTCTCATCAACATTTATTATTTTAATCATCTACATTCTTGATTTATATGAAGATTCTTCCCATACTCATTCTTCTCTTTTTCATGATTATTTTTCCTCCACCTCATCTTAGCGCCTAAATCCAAGCCTTCTCCCACTCCCTAGCTAGCCCTGTTTCCATTATTCCAATATGCAAAACTCCCAAAAAGATTAATTCTTGGGCTGGTTTAAATCTGAAACAAATCAAAAATATAAATCAAAACACAGATAATAAAACAAAAGAAATAAAAAGGAGATGACCTTACCTGCAGCGAGCCAGCAGCCCACCAGCAGCCAGCCCGTCGAGGCCCATCTCCCGCCACCTCCCCAGCCCGTAAGGCTTCGGCACCGACAACAGCCATGTTCCTCTTCTCCCTCTGTCTAACGTCGTCGCCCTCTCTCTCTCAGCAGCAAATGGAAAGCAGCGGCGGGGAGCACGGGGCCGTCCCACCACCGTCTGCCGCGTCAGCTAGCCTCCCGCACGCAGCCTCCTCCTTATCCTCGCGCCGAGCCGCTTCCTCCCAAACCCTAGATACCTACCCGTCCCTCTTTTCTCTCCTCCCTGCCGACCGCCAGTCTGAGGGCCCCGCCGTCGTTGCCGCCCTCGCCGGTGACCGGGGACCGCCGGGAAGCGTCGCCGCAGTCCGTGTCGATGATTACGCCAGCCAGGAGATCCAGGATTGCCCGCACCCGTTCCCACGACTGAGAGCCGCCAGCACCACCGTCGCGTCCCTCGCTATCCCCTCCGCTCCGGCACCTCCTGCCTCGAGTCCGGTGGGATCGATCGAGGTGAGCTCCCCCTCGTTCCCTCCTGTTTCTTCCCTCTTCTCGTGCCTAGCGCCGCCAGTAATTGGCCCCGCCGCGAGGCTGCTCCGCCGTAGTGCAGACCGAGGTAGCGTTTTCCCCTCTGTTCGCCGATGAGCCCCGACCAGCATAGGCCGCCACCGCCGACCCTCCCTAAACGAAATCAGTAGCTGAAGCCTTCCTCTACAACTTCCGTTTTGGCGGCCAGGGCCTATCTCGCCGCGGATGCGACGCCACCTTCGCCGGAAGTCCACGCCGTCATCAGTCGTCGTCGAGGTTCAGAGAAGACAGCGCCAGATTCAGACAGCGCTCGCGTGGCCGTTTTGCCAAAAAGGACCCCCGCGCTATTTGGCGATCACGCCTAGGTCCCTAGCATTCCCCAGTGACCCCACCTGTCCGCCGCCTGGCAATCTTGCCGAAACCCCCCATGTTCCTCGGTAGTAACCCGTGCTCCAGCCCCAGCCCCACCTGTCGGCCTCTGGGGGCATCCCCCTGTCGCGTGGGCCCGAAGCCGCTGTGCCCCGCCTGTCAGCCTCAGTGGGCTAGCCAGAGCCAGGTAACAAAGTGTTTCGCGCGCGTGGCCCCAGTCAGCGCAAAGGACCACCCGTCAGCGGCTGAGGCTAGAATTGCCTGGGTAACAAAAGTATTTTCCTGAGTTTGATTTTAGTTAAACCTTTTTCAAATTGATTTAAATTCAAATTCAAATCAGATTTAAATAATTTTTAAAATACAAATCCAAATAATACAAGTAATATATGTTTTGGAATCAGAAAAATGTGAGGAATTCAATATGCCATTCAAAATAATGTTTGAACACTCTAAAATTTCGAGATGATCAAAATTACAATAAAATGCCCTTTTCCTTAATTAATTAATAACTTTTGTTTTATAACTCCAAATTTGACAAGTAATATGTCTAAATCGATCAGCGCGACGAGCCCGTTCTATCTATGCAGTCCTTGTTCTGAATTGAAGCATGCATCATGTTGGTATTAAAAATCTGAACTATTTATGACAATAAACTTGGTTAAATAAATGACAAAATGCTTTATTTCTGGTATCCACACCCCACCTTTGCCATGCTACTTTAATGCCATGCAAATTGTGCATCATTCATCATGGCATGCCTGTTTGCTTGTCGCATTTTAATTCATATGCTTGTGCACTTTATTTATGTTGGCCCTTGTTTGTTTGGTTCTTCTTCGAATAGACGCCTAGCAGGAGAATACCAGGATTCATAGGAGTACTACCCAGATCCATCTCTCGCTTCAACTGAGCTGCCAGGCAAGCACTACCACATGCTTGCATACATACAGTACCTATTGCCTCTATCTTATTCTTGCCATCATTGAGTCGCGATTGCATTAAATTGAATCCCAAGTACTGCATAGCCTTTACTTTTAAACCCACCGAAGCTTGTTCCTCCATCCCATGAGCCAGTACTACATGAGTTGTTTGAGCCATGCGAGTCATAGAAAAGCATGAGTAGGGTATGTGAGTGTCTGATGAATAATGAGGCACCTAAACAACTTAACCTGAGTAGTAATGAGATTAACTAATGAAAGAGGCCCACCGGTGAGCAATATCTGTTATTTGGTTTTTCATGCTCACTTGTGTCCCGTAGGACCCCGAGTACTTGATTCCTGTTCCTTGACTATCGCACTATCCACATCCGGGAGGCCTTATGGACCCCCCCCCTGAGCCGAGCTTGATTCATTCTTATTTCTTGGGGCCACAATTAGTTTGGGGCTTTACTACTATTCTATACTTATGCCATGTTACTGCTTTATTTAAGATGTGCGAGGAGCACCTGTACTGTTTTGGATCGTGACATGTTTTCGCTGTATCGACAAGCCCAGTCACATTTTCGGGTTCCCAGTCGTTTACCACCGTCCACACAAACCTTGGGTCCGTCTCGGAGCCGGCCAACTTCGTTGCGGGTAGCTTAATGGGGTGGCCCCCTGAAATATTTCTGAATCCTGTGATTGCTTTGTCGTGAATGCCTCGCTAGGTTTTGATTTGGTTTTTCCGAGGTTGATCGAGTGTGTGTTGCTATTCGTGCACCCCTGCAGGGTAAATCTTTCTGAAAGCCGTGTCCGCGGTTATGGACGACTTGGAGCACAGTTTCTCGATCATAGACAAGTATAACTAAAGTACCGCTTTTAATTTGACTAAGTACTTGACTAGTAAATAGCGAAATACTCATGGAATGGTTAATAAAACTGCCAATGGATGATGGGGTTGTTCGTCCGCTTCCTCGTTGGTAAGCGAGGAGGAGGATGGATCTGTTAATTATACTGTTATAACTATTGTTCTTAATTCACGGACATCCGTCTTTCATTGGTTAGGCGGATGGTTAGCGAGTATATAGAATTGTCAGGTATTACTCTTTTGCTGCAATTGCGTCACCCCAGGTTGTGTCCCCTTTAGCGGCATAAAGACTTGCTGAGTACCCCTAGGGTCTCACACGATAAATTGTTTGATTCAGATGAACAGGTGTACCCGCAAGATGGATACTGGGTGGAAGAGACAGATGATGTTGTCAACGATCATTCGGGTGTAGAGATTCCGGGAACGGGGATCCGTGTGATCTGTGGGCGGGATGTGTTTATTTATGGGGCATCTTATGCCAATTTGCTTCTTATCCGTACTCGGATCTTGTTTTCCGCTTCCGCCTGATACTCTGATGTGTGATGTATGAGGAGCTATCCTAAATTATTATATCTATCTAGGACATTTGGATCTTGCCGTATGGCGTTGCAATATTTCTATTTCTTTTAGATGGAATGGCTCTGAGGACTGTTGTATGTGGCTTGCATACATACTCATTTGTGTATGTAGTTGATCCCTTCGCCTGCCGATTACGCCGCTCGTTCTTGTCCCGTTGTCTGAAAGTGGTTAGGACGGCCGAAAGGTCTATCGTGAGTGGCCCTGGGCCCCACCGTACTATTTTAACCACTTTCGTTCATCCAGGCATTAACTAAGAGCGTAATTCACCGAGGTAGTTACAATTGGTATCAGAGCCATCCCGCCCTTCAGGGTCTCAGCCAAAATGGTCGTTGTCAGTGTAGCGAATATTTTGGTAGTTATGTATACTAGGGAAAAACAAACGTGAGAGTAGGACTGCTTCCATTTTTCTTCTTACCCCCCCACCCACCCTTTTCTGGTAAGGAAGTGTAACGTTTTCAATTCTCTTCTAAAATTCAAACTAGGATTCACGTGTTCTGGGTTCCGTAGTACCATAGGTTGTGTTTGTGTGTGTGTGTGTGAGTTCCTTGTCTATCTGTTGCATCCAAATGTTATCACTATCTACCTTTTGGTTATCAACTGTTGGTACATTCCATACCGGCAGGCCTTTGTAAACCGACGCGATCTATTCCGATTCGTTGTACACCGATGCGATCTATCTTACTCTTTGTTATCCGACATTATCTTGTTTGGGGTGTTCGTTTCCGTAGTTACCAATCTCTAGGTTCATCTTAAGAAAAAGGTGTTGGGATATGTGTTTTACTGATTCATGTGCGGAGTAATGATTTGAGTGCGGGATGGAGTCGCGACCATACCACTACTTTTATCATTTGCTTTTGTATATTGAACTAGTAGAGTTACTAATCTTGATTCGTTAAGTGGTTTTGCGCATATAGTGGTATTTTAATGCCGAAATTTGCGGAAATTTTTTCTTTGTTAGTTGTGTACCACACTCCTTGTTCATTCGTGTGTGTTATGCTTAGTATCTTCTAATTGCCTTGAACTTTGTTTATATTTTAATATCACCTCAGTGAATTGCATTCCTTAATCTTGATTAATTCCATTTTGGTACTATTTTGGATTATTATCATTCTCCATTATAGTACTGACTTGTGTTTTATATCAATCACAGGATGGCACCACCACGCCGTTCTGAGGAGGACATACCACCTGAACTTGGGGCCGCTTTGGCAAGTATTGCAAATGCTTTGGGCACTATGCAGCAGAACCAGCAGCGCTTCGAGGAAAGTGTGAGGAGGAATGAGTTTGCTCCGGTACCTCCACCTCCCAAGCGAGGAGACATCAAGAGTTTTCTCAAGTTCAACCCACGCCAATTTGAGGTGTCTGATTAGCCACTTGATGCGGATGATTGGTTGCGTGAAGTGTCAAGGTTGCTGATGACTGCGGATGTTCCCGAGCAAGAATGGGTCAAGTGTGCTACTCACCTTCTGAAGGGAGATGCAGCTCTCTGGTGGGAAAATTACCTCAAGGCAGATCTCTCTGGTTTTCAGCCTACTTGGGAGCGGTTCACTGCTGCTTTCAAAGAGCAATATCTGTCAGAAATTGTCATGGAAAGGATGAAGGAAGTGTTTCTCAACCTCAAGCAGGGCACTGACAATGTCAACACCTACATCAGAAACTTCATGAACTTGTCTCGTTATGGTGGCGATGAGATCTCTGATGACAAGAAGAAGCAAAAGAGGTTTCGGCAAGGCCTCAATGCTTCCATCAAATATGCAATCACTCATGCAAGGCCGGCATCTTTTCTGGAACTTCAACACACAGCTCTGCAGGAAGAAGCAAGTAGGCAAGTGTTTGAGGAGTCAAAGAAACATAGCCGTGATATAGCAAGCTCTTCTGCTATGACAGCTCCTTCTAAGCGTCGCGTCTGGGTTCCTAACACCCCACCATCGCTCCCTGCTCCACCAAGACCTTCAAGCTACACACCAAGGCCATCAAACTCCTTCACTGTGGCTCCCAGGGGCTACAACCACAACTACCCTGGAGCGCATGGCGGAGTCCCTGGCTACGTTGCTCCACGTCCACCTGGTGCTTGCTATACTTGTGGAAACACTGGGCATCAGCACTGGAATTGTCCAATGAACAACAAAGCTCTTCCACCACCACCTCCAAGACCTGCGGCAAGTGCTCCTATGATTCGTGCACCTCTACCTCGGGCTCTCAACATCAACACTAAGCCTGGGTCTACGGTTGCTCGTGCCAACTGTGTCAACGCCGCTCAAGATGAGCATGCCTCTGGAGTTGTGATGGGTATGCTTCCTGTTAACTCAGTTCCTGCACGATTTTTGTTTGATGCTAGTGCTTCGCATTCTTTTGTTTCTCATAAGTTTGCACATGAGCAATATCTGGCTATGGTTCCTTTATTACACCGTCTTGTGGTACAATCTCCTGGGTCAAACATGAGGGCTGCGCATATCAGCCATGGCAATCAAATTGAGATTGGTGGCTCTCCGTTTCCGGCTTCCTTAATTATTCTGGGCAATTCTGATATTGATGTTATCTTGGGCATGGATTGGTTGACATCAAATGCAGCTGTGATTGATAGTGCTGAACGTTCGGTTTCTCTGAAAATTCCTGAAGGCCATATAGTCTATTCTCCAAGTCTGACTCCTGCAATTCAGCTTTATTCTTTGGCGGCTCTGAATGATGATGCTATGGAAGGTATTCAGAGTGTTCCTGTAGTTTGTGAGTTTCCAGATGTCTTTCCTGAAGAGTTGCCAGGTATGCCTCCGGATCGTGAGGTTGAGTTTGTCATTGAACTTGAACCTGGCACCGCTCCTATCTCCAAGCAGCCTTATAAAATGGGTCCTGCTGAGTTGGCTGAACTTAAGCGTCAGTTGGATGAACAAGAGAAGTTGGGTTTCATTCAGCACAGTACTTCTTCTTGGGGTAGTCCAACCATCTTTGTGAAGAAGCGAGACAAGACTGATAGACTTTGTGTTGACTATCGGGCACTCAATGCTAAAACAATCAAGAATAAATATCCCCTTCCGCGGATTAATGATCTCTTCGATCAGCTAGCTGGATCTGTGGTATTCTCTAAGCTTGATTTGAGAAGTGGTTATCATCAAATCAAGATCCGCAAGGAAGATGTTCCCAAAACAGCTTTCACCACCCGTTATGGTCTGTATGAGTACACGGTCATGTCTTTCGGTCTCACCAATGCACCTGCCACCTTCTCGAGGCTTATGAACTCGGTTTTCATGGAATATCTTGATAAGTTCGTTGTGGTCTATCTGGATGACATTCTAGTCTATTCCAAGTCAAAAGAAGAACATGAAGAACACCTTCGGTGTGTCCTAAACAAGCTTCATGAGAACCGCGTATATGCAAAGTTCTCCAAGTGTGAATTCTGGCTGCCTCAAGTCACCTACCTTGGTCACGTCATCTCTGCCAAGGGCATTGCCGTCAACCCAGAAACTATTAAGACAATTATGGACTGGCTTCCACCCATAAATGTCAAAGAAGTCCGGAGTTTCCTTGGCTTGGCTAGTTACTACTGCCGTCGCTTCGTTCAAAACTTCTCAAAGATTGCGAAGCCTCTTACCGATCTCCTCAAGAAAGGCAAGAAATACCTTTGGACTCCTGCATGTCAAGCAAGCTTTGAAACACTCAAAGAGAAGCTCACTTCCACACCAGTCTTAGTTCCTCTAGATACATCAAAGCCTTTCCAGATTTTCTGTGATGCTTCATTGCAAGGATTGGGTGCGGTCCTTATGCAAGAAAAACAAGTTGTTGCTTATGCATCTCGTCAGTTGAAGGCGCATGAGATCAACTATCCTACACATGACCTCGAACTCGCAGCAGTTGTCTTTGCTTTGAAAGTATGGTGGCATTACTTGCTGGGCAACCGTTGTGAGATCTTTTCTGATCACAAGAGTCTGAAGTATATCTTCACACAGCCTGATCTCAACCTTCGTCAGAGGAGGTGGATTGAAACAATCAATGATTTTGATTTGACCATCAACTACACCCCGGGCAAAGCTAATGTCATGGCAGATGCTCTCAGCCGAAAAGCTTATGTCAACAACCTCATGGTGGAAGAACAACAGCCTCTCTTGTGCGAGGAATTCCGCAAGCTCAACCTTGAAATTGTGGATCGAGGTTATCTTCTGAACCTGCTAGCAACACCTATTTTGGAAGAAAAGGTCCGTTCCATTCAGCTAGGTGATCCTTACACTAAAAAGATCATTTCCAACATTCAGTTTCCGAAGTATGAGTCTTTTCACATAGACGACCAAGGCACTCTTTTCTTTGAACACCGGATGTTTGTTCCGAACTACCCGGGTTTAAGAGAGCAAGTTCTCAAGGAGGCGCATGATTCTGTTCTTTCTATCCACCCTGGCAGCACTAATATGTACATGGACTTGAAAACACAATATTGGTGGCCTGGTTTGAAACGATATTGTGCCAAGTATGTCTCGGAGTGTGATGTTTGTCACAGAGTTAAAGTTGTCCATCAGAAACCTTCCGGTCTTCTACAGCCATTGAAACCTCCGGAATGGAAATGGGAGAAAGTAGAGATGGACTTCATCACTGGTTTTCCAAGGTCGCAGAAGGGCAACAATGCAATCTTTGTTGTCATTGACAGGCTTTCCAAAGTAGCTCACTTCTTTCCAGTCAAGGAAACAATTTCTGCAATTCAGTTGGCTGAGCTCTATATCAACAGAATTGTCTCTCTGTATGGAGTTCCTCTTGAGATCAGCTCAGACCATGGAAGCATCTTCACTTCCAAGTTCTGGGGAAGTTTCCAAAATGCTTTGGGAACCAAATTAAACTTCAGCACAGCTTACCACCCTCAGTCGCAAGGACAAGTTGAAAGGATCAATCAGATTCTAGAAGATATGCTCCGTGCTTGCGTTATCTCTTTCGGCATGAAGTGGGAAGAATGTCTTCCTTATGCTGAATTCTCTTACAACAACAGCTTCCATAAAAGTCTAAAGATGGCACCATTTGAGGCTCTCTATGGTCGCAAATGCAGAACTCCGATTGGTTGGTCGGGCGCAGGTGAAAGAATATTGTTTGGCCCCGAGATTGTAACGCAAGCGGAGGAGAAAGTTCACATCATTCTTGAAAATCTGAAGATTGCTCAAAGTCGCCAGAAGAGCAATTATGACAGAAAGCACACAGACATGGAGTATGTCCCTGGTGATCTCGTTTACCTTCGTGTCACTCCCATGAGAGGCACGCACCGCTTTGGTATCAAAGGAAAGCTGGCTCCTAGATACATCGGTCCTTTCAAAATTCGTGGAAGAAGAGGAGAAGTTGCTTATGCTCTTGAGCTCCCTGAACAACTCAAAGTCCATGATGTTTTCCACATCTCTCAACTCAAGAAGTGCTTCAAGGATCCCGGTAGGACCGTGGACCATGAACTCATCAATCTCCAAGAAGACCTTTCTTATCAAGAACACCCCACAAAAATTCTTGAAGTCGTAGAAAGAAGGACTCGCAACAAGTCCATCAAGTTCTGCAAGGTGCAGTGGTCGCACCATTCCGTTGATGAAGCCACCTGGGAACGTGAAGATGAGCTCCGTGCCAAGTATCCTACCCTCTTTGAGTCTTCTTCTTCCTAGAATCTCGGGGCGAGATTCCTGTTTAGTGGGGGAGAGTTGTAGCATCCCAATGGTCTAACAATTGTAATGCTACTTGTCCTAGTAAGATATTGGCTACTTCATATATATTATTGTTGCATCATAATTATATCATGCTCATGTCATCATGCCACCTTGCATTTGAGCATCATATAAAACCCTCTTTCTTTTGGTTTTTCTCTCATATGCATTATTAATTGTATTTGCCTCTTGATATTGTATTTGGTTATTGATATATTGTTCAAATGCCCAAGTTGAGTTGGGGGCATATCTTTTATTCACCTCCATTATCTTTTCCTTTCACCACCTTATAATTCCACCATCCTACTAGTCCATGAGCTTGCAATTCTTTTTCTTTTGATTTTATCCTAGCTCATGTGGTGGGGTGGATCTAATCCTATTTATCCTTTGCTTGGTTTTTGTTCCATTATGGGAAATGCATAAGAATAATGCCATCATATTATTATTGTTTTCACAAAATAAATCATGGCATTATTATTTTGCATGGGCCATGCAACCTTCCTCACCACCTTATATCTCATTGGTTTTCTTTTGTCTTATTGATTCTTCTCTTTGTGGATCACCACCATCTCTACCACACCTTTACTCTCATCAACATTTATTATTTTAATCATCTACATTCATGATTTATATGAAGGATTCTTCCCATACATCATTCTTTCTCTTTTTCATGATTATTTTTCCTCCACCTCATCTTAGCCTAAATCCAAGCCTTTCTCCCACTCCCTAGCTAGCCCTGTTCCATTATTCCAATATGCAAAAACTCCCAAAAAGATTAATTCTTGGGCTGGTTTAAATCTGAAACAAATCAAAAATATAAATCAAAACAGATAATAAAACAAAAAGAAATAAAAAGGAGAGGACCTTACCTGCAGCGCAGCCAGCAGCCCACCAGCAGCCTCGCCCGTCGCGGCCCATCTCCCGGCCCACCTCCCCAGCCCGTACGGCTTCGGCACCGACAACAGCCCTGTTCCTCTTCTCCCTCTGTCTAACGTCGTCGCCCTCTCTCTCTCAGCAGCAAATGGAAAGCAGCGGCGGGGAGCAGGTGGCCGTCCCCCCACCGTCTGCCGCGTCAGCTACGCCTCCCGCACGCCAGCCTCCTCCTTATCCTCGCGCCGAGCCGCTTCCTCCCAAACCCTAGATACCTACCCGTCCCTCTTTTCTCTCCTCCCTGCCGCCGCCAGTCTGAGGGCCCCGCCGTCGTTGCCGCCCTCGCCGGTGACCGGGGACACGCCGGGAAGCGTCGCCGCAGTCCGTGTCGACGATTCCGCCAGCCAGGAGATCCAGGATTGCCCGCACCCATCCCACGACCGAGAGCCGCCAGCACCACCGTCGCGTCCTCGCTATCCCCTCCGCTCCGGCCACCTCCTGCCTCGAGTCCGGTGGGGATCGATCGAGGTGAGCTCCCCCTCGTTCCCTCCTGTTTTCCCCCTCTTCTCGTGCCTAGCGCCGCCAGTAATTGGCCCCGCCGGCGAGGTGCTCCGCCGTAGTGCAGACCGAGGTAGCGTTTTCCCCTCTGTTCGCCGACCAGCCCCGACCAGCATAGGCCGCCACCGCCGACCCTCCCTAAACGAAATCAGTAGCTGAAGCCTTCCTCTACAACTTCCGTTTTGGCGGCCAGGGCTATCTCGCCGCGGATGCGACGCCACCTTCGCCGGAAGTCCACGCCGTCATCAGTCGTCGTCGAGGTTCAGAGAAGACAGCGCCAGATTCAGACAGCGCTCGCGTGGCCGTTTTGCAAAAAGGACCCCCGCGCTATTTGGCGATCACGCCTAGGTCCCTAGCATTCCCCAGTGACCCCACCTGTCCGCCGCCTGGCAATCTTGCCGAAACCCCCCCCATGTTCCTCGGTAGTAACCCGTGCTCCAGCCCCAGCCCCACCTGTCGGCCTCTGGGGGCATCCCCACTGTCGCGTGGGCCCGAAGCCGCTGGCCCCGCCTGTCAGCCTCAGTGGGCTAGCCAGAGCCCGGTAACAAAAGTGTTTCGCGCGCGTGGCCCCAGTCAGCGCAAGGACCACCCGTCAGCGGCTGAGGCTAGAATTGCCTGGGTAACAAAAGTATTTTCCTGAGTTTGATTTTAGTTAAACCTTTTTCAAATTGATTTAAATTCAAATTCAAATCAGATTTAAATAATTTTTAAAATACAAATCCAAATAATACAAGTAATATATGTTTTGGAATCAGAAAAATGTGAGGAATTCAAATATGCCATTCAAAATAATGTTTGAACACTCTAAAATTTCGAGATGATCAAAATTACAATAAAATGCCCTTTTCCTTAATTAATTAATAACTTTTGTTTTATAACTCCAAATTTGACAAGTAATATGTCTAAATCGATCAGCGCGACGAGCCCGTTCTATCTATGCAGTCCTTGTTCTGAATTGAAGCATGCATCATGTTGGTATTAAAAATCTGAACTATTTATGACAATAAAACTTGGTTAAATAAATGACAAAATGCTTTATTTCTGGTATCCACACCCCACCTTTGCCATGCTACTTTAATGCCATGCAAATTGTGCATCATTCATCATGGCATGCCTGTTTGCTTGTCGCATTTTAATTCATATGCTTGTGCACTTTATTTATGTTGGCCCTTGTTTGTTTGGTTCTTCTTCGAATAGACGCCTAGCAGGAGAATTACCAGGATTCATAGGAGTACTACCCAGATCCATCTCTCGCTTCAACTGAGCTGCCAGGCAAGCACTACCACATGCTTGCATACATACAGTACCTATTGCCTCTATCTTATTCTTGCATCATTGAGTCGCGATTGCATTAAATTGAATCCCAAGTACTGCATAGCCTTTACTTTTAAACCCCACCGAAGCTTGTTCCTCCATCCCATGAGCCAGTACTACATGAGTTGTTTGAGCCATGCGAGTCATAGAAAAGCATGAGTAGGGTATGTGAGTGTCTGATGAATAATGAGGCACCTAAACAACTTAACCTGAGTAGTAATGAGATAACTAATGAAAGAGGCACCGGTGAGCAATATCTGTTATTTGGTTTTTCATGCTCACTTGTGTCCCGTAGGACCCCGAGTACTTGATTCCTGTTCCTTGACTATTCGCACTATCCACATCCGGGAGGCCTTATGGACCCCCCCCTGAGCCAGAGCTTGATTCATTCTTATTTCTTGGGGCCACAATTAGTTTGGGGCTTTACTACTATTCTATACTTATGCCATGTTACTGCTTTATTTAAGATTGTGCGAGGAGCACCTGTACTGTTTTGGATCGTGACATGTTTTCGCTGTATCGACAAGCCCAGTCACATTTTCGGGTTCCTAGTCGTTTACCACCGTCCACACAAACCTTGGGTCCGTCTCGGAGCCGGCCAACTTCGTTGCGGGTAGCTTAATGGGGTGGCCCCCTGAAATATTTCTGAATCCTGTGATTGCTTTGTCGTGAATGCCTCGTTAGGTTTTGATTTGGTTTTTCCGAGGTTTATTGAGTGTGTGTTGCTATTCGTGCACCCCTGCAGGGTAAATCTTTCTGAAAGCCGTGTCCGCGGTTATGGACGACTTGGAGCACAGTTTCTCGATCATAGACAAGTATAACTAAAGTACCGCTTTTAATTTGACTAAGTACTTGACTAGTAAATAGCGAAATACTCATGGAATGGTTAATAAAACTGCCAATGGATGATGGGGGTTGTTCGTCCGCTTCCTCGTTGGTAAGCGAGGAGGAGGATGGATCTGTTAATTATACTGTTATAACTATTGTTCTTAATTCACGGACATCCGTCTTTCATTGGTTAGGCGGATGGTTAGCGAGTATCTATAGAATTGTCAGGTATTATCTTTTGCTGCAATTGCGTCACCCCAGGTTGTGTCCCCTTTAGCGGCATAAAGACTTGCTGAGTACCCCTAGGGTCTCACACGATAAATTGTTTGATTCAGATGAACAGGTGTACCCGCAAGATGGATACTGGGTGGAAGAGACAGATGATGTTGGCAACGATCATTCGGTGTAGAGATTCCGGGAACAGGGATCCGTGTGATCTGTGGGCGGGATGTGTTTATTTATGGGGCATCTTATGCCAATTTGCTTCTTATCCGTACTCGGATCTTGTTTTCCGCTTCCGCCTGATACTCTGATGTGTGATGTATGAGGAGCTATCCTAAATTATTATATCTATCTAGGACATTTGGATCTTGCCGTATGGCGTTGCAATATTTCTATTTCTTTTAGATGGAATGGCTCTGAGGACTGTTGTATGTGGCTTGCATACATACTCATTTGTGTATGTAGTTGATCCCTTCGCCTGCCGATTACGCCGCTCGTTCTTGTCCCGTTGTCTGAAAGTGGTTAGGACGGCCGAAAGGTCTACCGTGAGTGGCCTTGGGCCCTACCGTACTATTTTAACCACTTTCGTTCATCCAGGCATTAACTAAGAGCGTAATTCACCGAGGTAGTTACAGATGATTCCATCTCGGAAATGTTTGGTCATGATCGGGAGGCTGCCATGGAGATTGCCACCTTAAACGATACTCTTGAGGAAGAGCAAAAGAAAAGTGTTGCTCTTGAATAAACCTATGTTGCTCATGAAGAATCTTTTAACTTGAATATCTCTAAACTTGTTATAGAATGTGATCATTCTATTGCTTTAAGTAATGTGCTTAAAAAGGAAAAACTTGAGTTTGTGGTTGGTCATGATACACTAAAGGAAGGAATGGAGAATCTCAAGAAGGAACATGAGGCCTTGTTGAGGAAATTCTATACTCTTTCAAAGTCACATGAGCAACTTCAAACTCAAGTTACAAAAAATGTTTCAACCTTGTAATCTAGTATTGCTTCATGTTCTACTAACTCTTGTTGTGAGCCTGGAGATCTTTTCGAGGAGAATAAGAAGCTGAAAGCTACCATTGATAAAGGCCTTGTCTCTTGCATACGAGGCGAGAAAAGCCTCAATGACCTTTTGAGAAATCAAAGGGACAATGTGGCTAAAGAAGGACTTGGATTTGCATAGAAGTCAAAGAAGAAGAACAAGAGCAAGAAGAAGAAGAGGTTGCCCACTCCCCCTTCCAAAATGATTAATTTGTTGAAGGAGGGGAGATGGAAAAAGATAAGTAGCCAAGTATCCATAAGGGTGGAGATGAACCCTCTCACAATGATTTCGCGGGAAAATATAATCCTTCCTATGTTCATATGAAATCTTATGATGGTCATGTCTATGCTAAATATGTAGGCACCTCTTATGGTAATGATTACCATTGGGCCGCCATTTGGGTTCCTAAGGTTCTTGTGACTAACAAAAGAGGACCCATTCAATGATGGGTACCTAAAACCAAGAATTGATCTCTTGTAGGGCTATGCTTCCGGTGGGAGAAAATGGGTGGTTTATAGTGGTGCCACAAGTCATATGACCGGAAGAAATGAGATGCTTGATGAAACAAGACCTAATACTTCCAATATGTGTGTCACTTATGGAGATGGATCAACATCTAAGGTATTGGGTTTGGGTAAGGTAGTGGTCACTCCTGATATATCCATTGTGGACATTATGCTTGTCAAAACCCTATCATCCAATTTACTTTCTATTCATCAACTCACGCGTATGGGCTTTAATGTCTAATTTACCCCAAAGGTTGTGGTTCTCATGTGGAGGAAGACTCTCTCTATAACCTTTGTTGGGTATGCCAAGAACGGTTTGTATGTGGTAGATTTCGATAAGAAACCCACACCTACCGTGACTTGCCTAATGGCTAAAGGTGACGTGGGATGGCTTTGGCATCGCCGTCTTGCCCACGTCAACATGAGGTCTTTGCAAAGTCTCCACATGGGAGGCCACATCCTTGGTTTAAAAGATAACATGCGTTTTGTCAAAGATCGTGTGTGTAGGGCATGCATTGAAGCAAAGCTCCATGAGACGGCACACCCCCCAACTACAACCATCTACTCTGATGGGATCTTGGAGCTCCTTCACATGGACCTCTTTGGTCCACCATCCTTTGATAGTCTTGGGGGGAGAAGTATTGTTTGGTTATTATTGATGACTACTCAAGATACACATGGGTATATTTCTTCAAGAAGAAGAGTGAGACTCAAAAAACCATCATCAATTTTGCCAATGAAGTGCAACAACATAATAAGAAGATATTGGCCATTAGAAGTGACAATGGGACCGAGTTCAAGAACTACACCCTTGATGAGTTTCTTGGTGATGAGGGGATCACGCATCAATATTCCGCTCCTTATACCCCTCAACAAAATGGTGTGGCAGAAAGGAAGAACCGGACTCTTATGGATATGGCAAGAACCATGATTGTGGAGTTCAGGTCCCCATATAACTTTTGGGCCGAACCTATCTCTAGCACTTGTCATATTGCCAACTGGGTTTATCTTCGCAAGTATTTGGATATGACTCCATACGAGATCCTCGCCATAAAGAAGCCAAGTATTCACTACCTTTGAGTGTTTGGGTGCAAGTGCTACATTCTCAAGAAAGGTAACCGGTTATCTAAGTTCGAGACTCGCACTATTGAAGGTACCTTTGTTGGCTATGCATCAGACTCTCACGCCTATAGGGTCTATAACAAGTCCACCAAACAAGTTATAGTATCCTCTAATGTGAAGTTCGATGAGCATAATTGTGGGCCCCCCGGATTAATCCTCTGAGAATCCCATGATCAGTTAGTCGTGGCACATAACCGACAAGTACCAAAGTAAACATCCATACTTAAGCGGATACATGTCATACCTTACATGCCATTATGGCTACATATATAATCATCAGCGGAACTTCCTTAAGCGTAGAGCCAGAGCCATGGCTTAACCTACAGGCAACTGACTAGGAGAACGTCCTAGCTCACTTAGTTGTCAACTTCATCCTCTTCTTGATATCTGACCAAGTTAATAGCTAGGGACAATGCCAGTGAGTACTTTGAATGTACTCGCAAACCACCTTAAGTTAACAATAATAACAAGAGGATATGCATTATGGCTGTGGTAGTAGGAGGGCTTCAAGAGAGGTTCTTTTCTCAATAGTTTCTCTTGTAGATATAGCATATACATATCTTTGTTGAAAGCTTTTGTAAAACATTTTGTAAACCTTTTTGAAAAGTTTTGGAAACACTAGGATTGGGGTACCCATTTGTTCCCGTCTTATGTCGTCCCACGACCAAACTCCTTGCTCCTCCTTCCGACCATCCCATGGTCAAAACATTTCCAAAGCCATTTCTTTTCTGAAATCCTTTTTGAAATCAAAAACTAGCACCGCTCTACAACAACCTTCCCAACCGTCCATGACCGCGGACACGGCTATTCGAATAGATTTACACTCTGCAGAGGTTACACACTTTACCCACACCATCTGGGTACACTACCCTGATCTACACCGATCGTGGGTCGAGTAACCGATCAAGACTCTCCGGATGCCCACTCCAATATAAGTGCCTACCCTATGAGTGTTACTCCCCTAAAAACCGGGACGTCGGGTACCGAGGACCAATCGGAGTGCTTTTTCCACTTCTCGAGTGTGCGCTTTCAATGAGGGGCTCGTAACGCATGGCTGCCCGTAGACAATTCGTTCCTTCTCCAGGTCGATGTCCCACATGGACCTTTGTGGGAGAAGGCCCAGCCTCCGGTGATCGCGATCCCCTGTAGTAGCTGCGAGGCAGCTTATACCAGAATAGACAAACATAAAATCCAGCCATGTCCCATTCCAGAGTAATGTGGTTGCACGGGTTAATTGTTCTAGCAAAACTGCAAAGAACCGGGTGCGTTTTCGTAAACCTTTATCCTCCAGCTTTCCTTCATCATTTTGTAAGACAAAACCTTTTTATTTCTCAACATCTCTTGGGAGGTCCCACCTCACCAAGGTTTTATCATAAAACATTTGGTATAAACTTTGTCGGGGGTCTTCCCATCCTCTAGTTTTGCTTTGGCTAAAACGCGGTCTCCAAAGGGTATGGTGTGTTACACCATCTACCATACTAGGGAAAAGTAGGTTGCATCAAGGGGGTTGTACTTAATAGTACAAAAGTGTAATAGTTCGGAGGAGCCAAACCACTACCATATATACATCAACATATAGTAAAACAGTCTTTAATAAACATGAGATAGAACATGCATAAGTAAAAAAAAAGTAGGACAAGGCTTATGAGCAAGAAGGTCCCTGGACTTCTTCTTTGGATAACCAAGAATACCAATACCAATAATAATAAGATCTCTTCTTCTCGGCGTCAAAACAAGCGCAACTATCATCGTCATCGAGTATACATGCAAACAAGAAAGACCACAATCAAAACAAGGCAATACAAGCATCAATACAATACATCAAACCAGTGAACAATACAAGTTTACAAATCAGTAGGTCTTAGGAAGGATGGATCTAATAAGATTGGCCTTGTCTTGGAAACATGGAAGAAAATTCCTTAGGATTTATAGTCTAGAAAATACCTAAGAGATGGGTTTTGGACCAAGACCATATCTTGTAAGATCTCATTGTATAAAAATGGTACCATCAGATAGGTATTGATAAAATGAAACCAACAAAAGTTGTTTCACTATTTTACCACTTTTCTTTAATTTCTTATGAATATTATAGTGATAAAAGCTCTAGTTTTAGGAAGTAATTCACCACAAAGGTTCTAGAGCTACAAAAATTATTTCCTTGGAGGGTTCAGTAGGGTTTGATGTACTGACATTTAGAGCTGGAATCACTCCAAAATAATTACCAGAATGCCCTCAGGAAATTCCCAAAGGCAGTTCTAGAGCTGTTTTGTCTTTTTCACCAAATTAAAACTGCAAAATCTTTTGATTTAATTCCAAAGGCACATTGTAGGAATTAAGAATACCTTTCTGTCGAAATTGGACCCAATTTGGATTTATATAACTCCTATAGTGATTTTATTAACGGATAAACCATGCATAGAAATGTTTAAATCCTAATAAATCAATCAGGACTGAATTAAATTTGGGCTCCTGGGATTTGAAGGATACTAGAAGTCATGATCAAATGGAGGTTGAGTTAGGTCAATACCAGCTTTGGTTTGGCCTAGGAAAAATCCTCAAGTCAGATATGGCATGCTCTTGTTATTTTTGCTAGAGGTAAACTAGGAAGCAATTTTATATGGGGCTGGTGTGATATGCAAGGTATTACTGATACCTTTCAGTACAAAGTGGTTTGTCCAAAATGGAGTCATAGAACTCACAGAAGGATTTTATTAGTAGAAATGGTACATCTGTGTGGGTGATTTACTACAATTAGTTGAAAGCTTATTTTGGTCCACTTGTTGTACTACATGTTAGGGAAAACATGCATGCCTCTAGGGAAAATTTGATCTGGGCAGTTTCATCTTGTTTTCATTTTTGTTTCGAAATAAACCTAGCAGCTTAAAATAGCAGATCTAGAAAAGAAAATAAAAAGGGAATGAATTTTACCATGATGGGCCGATATTGACCAGGAACTGCCCACAGCAGGATGGGCCAACCCATGCGGCGTATCAGCGAGCGGGAGAGGCGGGGTTCAAATCGCCGGGGCGGGGCCCAGGTGTCAGCCGTACTAGGGAGCGAAGGGGTATCAGCGAGGAGAAGTCGTTGGATTAGGGTGGATCTGACGACCGGGAGTTCGTCATCCACCTCGCGCCTGGGAGCTAAGAGAGGGAACCCTAGCGGCTCTAGGAGGCGCGGTGGAGCAGCTGGGGACCTCGCCGGTGGCTGGGAAAGTGACGGGGAGACGCGGGTGGCGATGGCGACTCCAGGGATGGGCGGCACGACGCTGTTTTGGGGGCGGGGTCCTACTCCCGCGATGGCGACCGAAGGAAACTTCGTCGGAGCTCGCCGGCGAAGTCGGTAGAGGCGGTCCTGGGAAAAACAGAGGATGGGGTTAGATGCATGAGGGCCGGGGTATCTCAGCAAGCTCACATGCAAGGGGAAGGGAGTGGAGAGGGAAGTACACGAGGGATATCTTGACCATGGCTGAAGTGGAGGTTTTCTTCTCTCTGGGGAGCTTGCAGGGTTGGGGATCGGTGGGGAGGTTTCAGAGGGGATAGAGGAAGGATTTGGAAGGGATCTGAGGCACTAGGGAAGGTTGGGGTCGACCAAATACTCCACTACTCGAAGGAGACCGAGAGGAGAGCTTATTCTCCTCCATGGTGATGAGGAGCTCGGGATCTAGATCTGGAGCTTGAGAGGGGTAAGGGAATAGGGTAGGGTGGTCTGAGAGCAGATGGGAGAGTTGGGCTGGCCTCTAGTTCTTTAAACCAAATGGAGAGGTCCATGGTGAGCTTGGTGCATGGAGGGGTTTTGAGGGGAGGTGGTGGCCAGGGATAGGGCAGAAGGGGTGGTGGAGAGGTGATGTGGGGCCCAGGACACGACCATTGGGAGAGGTGAGGCGTGCTGCAGCTGCTATGGCTTTAAGACCAAGACTTAAATTTCCTAGGCCTTGTCTCTCTCTTCCTTCACTTACAAAGGCAAGAGACAAGGGAGAGGGGAGTGCTACAGTGCATCTCGACCAGAGGGATGGTCGTGGGGCTGGGTGGAGTGATGGAAGGACCTGGTGATGATTTTTAATTTGGTCTAGGCCACTAATTCCTTAGTTTGCCACATTTGAATAATATGAGCCTTGTGAAGGAAGTTTAGTATATTTCATTGGGCAATGTGGGAATATGGTACTGGTAGATGGGTAAGGTTAAGATGCATCTCTAGCATTTATTTGGGATTTTTTAGAGAATTCTAGATGCACTTTAAATCAATTATTCAAAAAGTGCAGAAGTGGTTTATAGAAGCTCATTTTGATAAATTTACATTAGACATAGTAGGTTTTTTATGCGAGTTGGTCCCAAATGTGAATACACCCTTAGGGGAATTTTCCCAAGATTTATTGGAAGATAAAAGTATTTAAAACAATTATTATGCCAATTCAGCCATTTGAGAAAATGGGTGAAAATAAATAATAAAGCTCTTCAAAAATATTTATTTTTGAAGTGGGAAGATGGGATATTATATGTGGATCTCAAATTTTCTTAGATCTGGGGAAGTGTTTTGGCAAAAACCAAACTTTCCTTTGGGAAAGGAGTTTTGGAGATTTTGACTATTAAAGAGATTTATTAGATTTGGGGCCATTATCATTATGGATAATATTTGATAAATCGTGATGATCAAGGTATATGATGTATTCAAGGTGTAACAAGCATTTGCAACCATGGGATTGGAGAATCCAAGTTGATCGTGGTGAAAACTAGAGATTTAAGGATCTTGGATAAGATTGTTTTCATGCCACCAAAACCTTGTTGGATCTTGGAGCTCAGATCTCCCCTTGGGGCATGGGTTAGATGGATGGATAGAACAAGTTATTTAAATCAAGATGGTATAGAGGTTTTAGCTTGATCTTGCTTGAGTTCACCAAGACAGGTTTCAAACTTTGAATAAAATAAGCTTGCCAAAGCAGATTATCAACTAGCCTTCAAAACCTTTTGGTTTTAAGAAGCACAAAGATCCACTTGGAACAAGTGAAGTAGATCTTGATATACCTATATGAGTAGAACACAACCATGCAAAGATCTGGTCCATAGAAGGTTGGATGAGGGTGTGAGCTTCTGTCAAAGTAGGCATGATGACTAGATTTGCAGGAAAAGTTATTTTCTTGCCTGCAAAACCATCAAGAACAAGTAGGTTGGAGGATGATCTATCCAAGGAAAAGAGTGAGCCTTGGTAGTACTTAGGATGGTTAACAATATGGTTCAGATGCATTTTCAAAAATGCACAAGGGTTGAGAAAGGGAGGAATTCAAAAAGGTGATGTTGGAAATAGTTTTCCAGACTTAGCCAAATTTGGCAGATTTAGGGTTTTTGACTAGAATGTGGGTGGTGATGATTTTGATGGGTTGCAAGGTACCAGAGCATCATCAAGTGGATGATGTTGAAGTGCAGAGGGAGTATGAAGGATCCTTTCTTGATATTGGGCTTCATTGACTTGGAAGCTTCTAGAAGGGATCACTTCAGAAGGGTTTGGTTAGGGGTTTTAGATGATCACCTAGTATCTAGAGATCAGATCCTGCTTTGTATTCTTGCTTAGGGTGTGGTGATTTGGAAACATCTTGATCCTAGTGATGAGCTCCTAGAATAGCTCATACTATCTCCTAAGCAGACAAATCAAGCAGCAGATCAAAGCAATTCATTAGACAACAGATCAAGGCCACTCATCTTACCAACAAAGCAAACCTACTACTGGGGTTACCATCAAGCCTAGCTCGAGGTAAGGATGGGTATTTTGAAAAGGTTGTGGTTGGAGTCAGGTGAGAATCCTTGGTATCTCTACCAAGAGTAGAATTCAAAAGCTTTAAAAAGGAGGTTTTGGGAAACCTAGAGATAAGATTAGTTGAAGGTTCTGTCTTGAAAACATAAGGAGATTATATTATATACCTCTCCATATTTTTGTAAATATAAGCTACTAAAATAGTTTTTGTTACATAAGCATCTTGGCTCATGTTTTGAAATGCAAGAACATTTCAGAATATGTAGAATGAGTCAGGATAGTTTTGTTAAATAGCTTTTGTCAGCTGATGGTGAGGTAAGGAGTATCATATGGTATACACTCACATGCATAAGCACAAGCAAACAACAAGCAAACATTGCACCAATGAACAAGAAAAAGTTTTTGTTCCCCCTGATTTTTGCATTCTAGACAACTAATCAGGGTTGCAGAAATTGGGATGTTACAATAATGGCTCCCAAGTGGGGCAAATGGATCTTGGTGATGTAGGTGATGAAATTCCTCCTCAAGCCATAAGAAGAATGGGTGTGGGATTTTTCCGCCTCGTTGAGGAACCCCTTGTGGTGGAAGGAGAAGGACAATGCTCTACTCAAGTGGAGCCCTCACCTACTCAAGATCTACATCAACCCCATAGCCATCAAGATGCCATTGTTGAAGAGGTATCTCATTATCAAGGTCAAGCTCAAGCTAATGATGGGGGTCCTTCACCCCATAATTACCAAGGTCAAGCTCATGAGGGTGATTGAGGCCAAAATATCGAGCAAGCTCCATTTCAAGGTCAATACGAGGATCAAAATAGTGGTGATGACCAAGTATCTTCTCAAGAATACGTTGAGGAATCTCATGCTCGTCACGAAGCAAGAAGAATCGCCAAGCTCATCCGTGAAGGAATTACTCTTGAAAATGTTGTTGGTGATCTTGAAAGGGGCATTTCTACCCATAACCAAGTGGCTAACTTTGTTGGACACAATAGTTTCATTTCTTATTAGAGCCCCAAAAGGTGTATGAAGCACTTGAAGATCTGGATTGGCTTGTGGCCATGCACGAAGAACTTCACAAATTCAAGAACAACAAAGTGTGGACTTTGGTGGAAATACCCAAGGAGTGTCGTAATGTCATCGGGACAAAGTGGATCTTCAAGAACAAGCAAGATGCAAATGGGATGGTTATTCACAACAAGGCAAGAGTGGTGGCTCAAGGCTTCTCCCAAGTTGAGGGTGTCGACTACGGTGAAACTTTCTCTCCCGTGCCCGTCTTGAATCCATTCATATCTTGCTTGCATATGCATCTGATCACAACTTTAAGTTACAACAAATGGATGTTAAAAGTGCTTTTCTTGATGGTCCCTTAAATGAGTTGGTGTATGTTAAGCTACCTCCGGGTTTTGAGGACCCCAAGTTTCCAAACCATGTCTACAAACTTGATAAGGCCCTCTATGGACTTAAACAAGCCCCACGTGCGTGGTATGAGCACCTTAGAAAGTTGTTGGTAGACCGTCGTTTCGAAGTTGGGCTAATCAGCCCCACTCTTTTTACTAAGAGTTTTGGAGGAAACTTGTTCATATGTCAAATTTATGTTGATGATATTATATTCAGTTCTCCTAAAAAAGCCTTCAATGATGTCTTTGCTAAGCTAATGACCAATGAGTTTAAAATGTCTATGATAGGTGAATTGCAATTCTTCCTTGGATTTGAAGTGAAGCAATTGATGGGAGGTATCTTCATTAATCAAGCCAAGTACATTCAAGATATGCTCAAGAGGTTTAAGTTGATGGATTTAAATGGAGCCAAGACTCCCATGCCTCTCATGTGTGATCTCTCTCTCGATGTAAAGGGTAAATATGTGGATCAAAAGGTATATTGATCTATGATTGGTTCTTTGCTTTATCTTTGTGCATCTAGACTGGATATCATGTTAAGTGTGGGTATTTGTGCACGGTTTCAAGCCTCCCCAAAAGAAAGCCACCTCGTGGCGGTCAAGCGAATCTTTAGATATTTAGTTGATACTCCAAACTTTTGCTTATGGTATCCCAAGGGCTCAAGCTTTGTTCTTCATGGTTTCACGGATTCGGATTGGGCAGGAGACAAAGTTGGAAGGAATTCAACCTCTAGGGCTTGCCAATTCCTTGGTAGGTCCTTGGTGTGTTGGTCATCAAAGAAACAAAATTGTGTCTCCTTGTCCTCCGCCGAAGCCGAGTATATTGCGGCCGCTAGTTGTTGTGCTCAATTATTGTGTATGAGGAAAACTTTAGAGGATTACGGTGTCATGTGTGACAAAGTGCCTCTTCTTTGTGATAATGAAAGTGTCATCAAGATCACCTACAACTCGGTGCAACACACAAGAACGAAGCATATTGATATTCGTCACCACTTCATCCGGGAGAATGTGAACAATGGATATATTGACCTCTCATATGTGAGCATCGAGAAGAATCTAGCGGATCTATTCACCAAGCCCCTTGATGAGAAGAGATTCCGAGAGTTAAGGCATGAGATAAATATCATAGATTCGAGCAATGTGGCTTGAGATCATGCACCCATACCCATGCCTTCATATGTTATTCCATCTAGATGTAAGCATGGAAATAGGGGGAGGGTGGTCCTAATTCATTGGGCTATCCCTCCCCCATTGTGCCCAAAGTGACAAAAATCATTCTCTTAATATCATTATGTGATATGTGAGCTTCAATGATGAGTTTTGGTAATGGACCCAAGATACATCTTCGTGGTACCAAGCCAAGTATACTCAGACATGGTGGCCTAGGCCACCACCCTCTCCTTTTGAGAGGTCAATCTTTCCTTGTGTTTGTCATCCTTTGGTTTACATGGTTCTTTGAGACTTGCACTCTAATTTGGTTTTTACATGTTTTCTCCTCTTTTAGAGTGAAATAGTCCCTATATCAGTTTGGAAGTCTCAACCCAAGCCCCTTCTCTCTATCTTGAAGCCCCTTCTCTTCTGCACAAGAACCTTTCCTTGAAACTGGTTTTCTTCTGGTGCAACCAGTACTACCAGATGTACCACGGTACTACTGGATCGAGCTAGTTCCTAGGTTGATACCTAGAAACTATTCTAGGTGCGATACTACCGAGTCGTTCAGCGGTAGTACCGGTCACCGGTACTACCAGTTCTCTTGACCGGTACTATCGGTCGGTGTTCCAGCTAAAGGGCGGATCGGGGGGTGAGGCACCGTATGTGCCTCATTTTCCCCCAACTCCCTCTCACGCTACTGTCGCTGCTACCAAGGGAATAATCTCCACTAGAGTCCGTCGCCGCCGTCTTCCATCGGATTCTCACCGGATCCTCCTCCTCCATCTCCACCTTCATGGACACCGGTACAACCGCCCCTCCCCTTCTATTCTTGCTTCTATCCATGGATATAGATATCCTCGATTCATGGCCATAAGCTTTTGTTTAGGGGTTTGTACTACGTGTATCTTGCCTCTATCCACTCCATACCTGTAGAAATCGAGTTTTGGGGCCTTAGTGCCATGGGTTTGTGGTCCATTCGTAACAGATTTGTGCGTGTTCCCGACCGATTGGTAGTACCAGAAAATTTTCCGGTACTACCGCTCGTGTGTGGCACTACCGCTCAGTTTTTCCGTTACTACCGGACCTGGCCGAATGTGTTTTTCCCCAAGGCTTGACTCCTATGTGGTTTCCTTTCATCGGGTTCTTGGTGCCCTTATCTCCCTGCTATTCTTCCTATTACTTTCACAGGTGCAGGTGGTTCTAGGGGTGCTAGGAAGTGCTCCAAGTCACGTCATGAGATTGGGGAGGAAGATTCAGAGTAAGAACAGGAGGTCTTGCCTCAGCCTAGTACCCGCATGAAGTTGAAGTCTACTCGTGGTGGTCGTGGAGGTGCTTCCAAGAGGTCTTCCGACTATGGGGATGCCCCTCCTCCTCCATCTTCAAGTCGCCCCAAGGGCCAGAGTTCTGGGCCATTAGGGCCAAAGCTGTTGTGTGATCTGTCTGATGCTGACTATGCTGCCTTGAGGTCTGAGAATCCATATGGCCTGAATCGTGGTCGTGATAGGGAAGACAGTTTGTTCTACACCGAGTTTCAAGAGTGTGCGTACAACAAGGTCATCATGAACAATGACAAGATAGTTGTGCCGCAGAATTGGATTGATATGGCTCATGTGAACAAGAATCTTAGTTCATTTGGTGAAGCTAAGGAGATTTGCACCCATATTGGTTTGCTTACCATCATGAAGTTCCAGTAAGATTATGATCCTTCCCTCATTGCTCAGTTTTATGCCACTATCCACTTCAAGAAGAATCAGTCAAGGACCTTTATTTGGATTACTTAGGGGATTATGAGGCAAGCTACTTTGGCTGAGTTGGCACCATTCTTGGCTATGAGGATCGTGGCATTGACCAACTGTGTGGCTTTCGTTGTCACAATAATGAGCATCCCATGAAAAAGGAAGTCCTTTCTCCTCTTTATATCCAAGGCTGCGGTGTTGCTGGTTGTAACATCAATCAAGGTTAATCAAGATCAAATCTACCCAATTTAGGGTTAACAAAAACTTTTCCATTTAAAATCTTTAAGCATTCATATGTGTGTGCATTTAAAATTGGAGTTGTTTGAAATGCCATGATTGTGTGTTCTAATGGTTGTAAAATGGTTCTATGATGAATGTCACATCATCTAAATCATTCCCAAGAAAAAACCAAAGAAAAAGAAATCAAAAAGAATTAAATAAAGGAAATGGTCACTTTTGCCATTTTAATCACCTATCCCACTTTGGGTATTCCTAGCACTCAAATTCCAACAAAAACAATTGTGGATCTTTGCACCCCTTTCTAGTACAAGTAGTGATGTACCAAGGCCCCCTTTGTGATCTCCCAAAAACATTCAAACTCTAATTGAAAATGGAATCTGGTTCATATGTATAGATCACACTTTTACAAAAACCACTCAAATGAATTCCATTTGACAAATCCTAGCAACCAGAGATGCTCAAGCATGAGACCAACAACTCCACCAAAAATCATCTCAAAATTTTAAAGTTTGGTTCATGCGGCCATTGTGTCGAACAGGTGGCATGCACATTTTATCTGCCTAACTATTACTATTCAATGATCAATGAATTATCGATTAATTGACCTCCATTTGGTCCCCTTGTCCCCTCTAAATCTAACCAGCCCCTAACTAAGCTACTAACCGGCCTAGAGCAGCAGTGTCGCGCTGCCCGTTTTTGGTCACCGCTGGCTGAACATGGGCAACGCTCCCCAGAGCACGCCGCGCCATTCCAACACCACCACTAGCTCCGCCCAACCCTACCGCACTCCCCTGTCCACCCCACGGCCACAGCCAGCCCCTGGACCACCTCCACTCGCTCGCGCCCATGCCTCTTTGCGCCGCGCGCGCCGCTCCGCCTTGACCACCTCATCCCGCCAGACACGACCGTGCACCGCCGCGGGACCCACACTCGCCGGGAACCGCGTCGAGCACCACCTCTGTCTCCCAGAGCGTGTGACGCTCCTGACCGATTGCCACCACCCCTAGCTGCCACATAAAGCCGTAGAGGACTGACAGGAGGCAAGCCACCGTCCGCCTACGCTGCCCATGCCGATAGCACCCTGTATCGTTGTCACCGACGAGCTCGCCGTCGCCCCTTCGGTCCCCTCCTCGAGCCTATATAAGGAGGCCTCCCCAGCACCAATTCGTCACACCACTCTCATCCACTCCCCCTCAGAACACTCCCAGAGCCCCACCGGAGCAAGCCGTAGCCCACATCACCAGAATTTCGCCGGAGTCTGCCACGAAAGGAGGAGAAGGGCACCATTGATCCAGGCCATCTCCCGGGACGCCACCAGTACCAGGAGAACCGCCGTCGTTGACTCGTTCATTTGCCCGCCTCGCCGCACTAGCTGGAGCCCCGGTACGTCCCCACTGCACCCCCACCGAGCTGCTAGGGTTCAGTCTCGCCGGCGACCAGTCCGTCGTCGACGACGATCGTGAGCCATTGATCTACTTCTAATCCTGCAGTCCGTATCGCCCTGTACCGCTTCACGTGTAATGAGCCACTGACAGGCGGACCCCCCTGTCAGCAGCCCTTAGCGCCGCAGAGTGAATCTGGGCCGGCCCATTTAGTTTCCTGCGTGACCCAGTTAACTCAAATTCAGATTTTTCCTTTTTAGCTGAAACCTAGTTCTGTCCCTTAGTTTCAAAATCAACTCAGAGAGTTTTACAAATCCAAATTGAGTGGTTCCAATTTTGTTGGAAAGATAATGAAAATATCTATCCAAGCCCGTTGTATTTAAATCATTTAGAGTTAGAGACCTCTCCTACTAAAAATAACAAGATAGAAGCTTTTACACATTCAAACATTTTTATAAAGTCAACCCCAATAGCTTTTGAGTTGTTTCCAACTCTCAAAAATCACATTTAACCATACCTATATGAATATGTAATAATATTACGGTTTGCATGCTGTGACTTTGGACTAGTACCAAAATAATGCTACATAGGCATTTCTAGTCACTTTAAATCATTAATTATTAAACTTAAACTTATTAAAATGTTTAAATCACATTCCCATATGTTAGAATATGTGGTGATGACATGTGTCCACATGATCCCATATTTTCATTGGATAATATTAAATCTTAGTTAATTTCAATGAGTAGAAATTACTTTTCTCAAATAAAATAAATGAAGCTAGTTCATTAAACCTTGTGATGTTTGTGATGATACTAGATCATCAAATGTGTGCCTTAGTGTGCTAAGTAGACTAGTTAAGTATTGTTTGGTGATTGTGTATTTCGTATGTATTATAGACGATAGTATCGACCAAGTCTTCGAGGAGGAGGAGTTCTACCAAGAGGAGGAGGAAGAGAATTTCAACCACTGCACTACACAAGGCAAGCCATCATTAACAATGCAAGCTAACCCTTGAAAGCTAGATAACCCAAGCAAAATGCATTAGACATGCTTTGGTTATACCATTTTGACTTATACCTACTCCAAGTTTTATTTACAAGCTTTACCTTCTTTACTTTACCAAAGTCCTTTACTTGTTTAAAGGTAGCATAAAGAGTATAAAACTTGACCTATCTAGTTAGACTTAGATGTAATTCTATAGCATGATATTGAGATTAGCATCCCACATTAGTGAACACTCTTAACTTAGTAGTTTAGACCTAAACCCAAAACTTGATTCACTTTAGATGGGAGTACTTGGTGAAAATGACTTGTGAAAACCTTGGAATGATGAATCATTCTATTGACATGTTTTGACATGTGTTGAGAAACACAAATGGTTTATGATGATGATGAAAATGTTGGGGCATGAGCCTCAGCCCTTTTACAAATACTGATGGTTGGGTTCGGATGCGATACCATTCCAATTTTACCATACAACCACAATACCTGAATTGGGTAAGGCTTAGCCGGAAGTTTATATGCATTAGTATTAGTTCCCTCGCGGGAGAGGTTTGAGCTGAGGCTATCTCTCAATGTTGTCCACCTATGCAGTGCCCAGGATGACAGATGGCCATGGCTGGGAGGCCATACTCATAGGAGAGGTGCTTATACTAGAGTGTGTAAAGGAAAGGTTATGTTTGATTATCTGCATACTAAGTATGATGAATCAGGGTTATCCCTGACAGATGTATCGAATCTTGTAGTGAAAGTGTACCACCTCTGCAGAGTGTCAAACTATTCGAATAGCCGCGTCCGCGGTTATGGACAGTTGGAGTGGTCATACTGTTCCGTTGTTAGATGTTTTAAAATGACCTATGAAATGAATTGTGACATGACTTGACCACAACATAGTTGTGACTATGACAACTAAGTTCCCACTTAGGTGTTTTCAAACTTTATTTTATCTTTCTTTGTTTCTGAACTCAGCTTAGGTTTCAAACTTAGCTTTACAAATAAACTTAGAACTTAGTATTCCTACTAGAACTACCTTACTTGTTAGTGATAGTTTGCGAGTACTTAAAGAGTACTCATGGCTTTGTCCCTGGCTATTCCCGTGGCCAGACTATGAGGAGGACTACCCTGAAGGAGGAAAACAGGACAGCTACGACAACTAGGATCATCTCCCATCGTCAGCATTGCCTGTGACTATGAAGATGGACCCCACCGCTATGCTATTTATTCCGCTGCTTGGTTGTACTAAGATTGGATCATGAGATCCTTTATTTGTGTAAGACCTTATTATGGTTTGTAATGGATGATGTACTGTGATATCCAATCTGTTATGTCTCGCAAAAATGGTAATCCTGGGATTGCGATGTATGGCATAACAGGCATTTGGGATTAAAAATACAGGTGTTGACACTGGTAAAATCAAGGACCTTCTCCCCACATATGATATTGTGAACCGCATCCTCTGTGAGACCGTTGCTCCTTCTGCGGGAAACCAAGATGAGATTCATGGCTTCTTGGTGGATATCATGTTCCACACCTATTCCAATCGTGACACCGGTGTTCCCCTTGATGTTATGGATTGCATTTGGAATGAGATGGTTGTTGCTACTTGCACTTGGAGGGTGCCACATTTTGCCCCGTACATCATGGCTCTTATTATCTCCAAGTGCGAGCGTGTTTCTCAGAACCTCTCTTCCCTCCAGCTTGTCAAACATAGGAGCAAGGCTTTGTTGATCAAGAAGCATGCCAAAACTCGCAATGCGGCCGGTCAAGAGGTGGATGAAGATGGCAATGTCGTTGAAGCAGAATCGGGTGATGAAGATAGTGGATGTGATCAAGAATTTGTGGTATCCCATTGTGAGCATGTGCAACCCTCATGGGCGAAGAGGATGGAAGACAAGATCAAGAAGGTGTTTTGCTTCCAAGTTGACAACCAGAAGCGCATGTATGAAGCCCATGTCTATGCCAAGAAAGTTGCTGCTTGTCAGAAAGAATTGATGGAATCCCAACAGTTGACCGTCTCCAAAGGCTCCGAGAACAACATCACTCCAGAAGAGCAATGGATCTCCAAGAATAGCAATTGGGAGTTTGATGATGCATCTTCCTCCTTCCGTGCTCTGTCGGCCCATGATGATGATGAGGGGTGATCTTAGGGCCGCTAGTCTTGCTCTACCCCTTTTTGGCGTCTTGATGCCAAAGAGGGAGAAGGGTAGTAGGGTACGAGATTTGCATGGGAAAGTCACAAGCTCGTTCTTACTCTGATCTTTGGTCGCTTGTGAACTTTTTACCTCATATTATTTGTGAACTCTTTGTGCTAACTATTTGTGCTATGTAAGTTGAGACTATGTGGTTATCTTGTGGATCCATCGTATGTGACTTATGGGTATTCTTATATGGATCCATCTCTTGTGTGAATGCTATCCATTATATTATCCTTCTATTTCTCATCACATATTGTGCAAAGGTATGAACTCCTTGTTTTTCTATCTATGCCTTTGAACTATTGGTTGGCTTGTAAAATAGAGAGGGAGTGTTGATCCTAGATTGTACTAGCAATGTCTGCACATATCTAGGGGGAGCCCGTCTCTATTTTTGAAACCATGGGAATTATCATAATATTTATCATGCAAAGTTGTGTTGTCATCAAACACCAAAAAGGGGGAGATTGAAAGGGTATTTCCTATCCTAAATGGTTTTGATATTTGTTGACAACACATGTGTCAGACTAATCGTTTGCTAAGTGTGCCTCGGGTTTTACGAAGGAAAAGGCATTTGGTTCCCCTCTAAAAAGTTCTTAGCAAGATACAGTTTTTTCTAGGGCTTTTTGCTTGAGTCGTAGGAACACCGTACTATCAAGAGGGGGTCTGCTTTGGAAAGTTTGGGTGGAATCAACACTATTTTGCAAAACCTCAGGCTTTCCCAATGGTTGAGATCTCAGGTGGTGTTTGCCCTTGTGTCTATGGCTGTTGCTTCTGTGTCGTATGGTAGTACCAGAAGTCCCATCCGGTACTACCGCTCAGCATCGGTAGTACCGCCTGGCGTCACTGCGGGAGACAGAACCTTGTGGCAAGCTGTGTCTCCCACTATTTTCTTCCCCGGTACCACTAAGCGGCACCACCGCCCGGGTCCGTCAGTACCGCTCTTGTATCCGGTACTACCATTTGGCGGTAGCACCGCTTCCTCGAGCTACTGCTACCATGGGCGGCAGAATCCACGCCACATCGCTAGCGCCTACCCGATACCTGGTCCTGTACCTGACTAGTAGTACCATTTTCATCCAGTACTACCGCTCATGGGACCGATACTATCGGTCCGCGCCTAGCTGCAACGGGCAGATTCCTCTCGGGGATATAAATAGAGCCTTCTTCTCCAACGAGAAGTTTGACTCTTTTATCTCTCTCCTCCATTGTTCTTGAGCTTCATTTCCACTAGATCTCCCCCATAGTGATCCAATCTCCTTGATACTTTGGGATTTAGTGGAGGAGGTCGAGATCTAGGGTTTCACCAAAGCAAAGTTGATACCCCCTTGTTTTCATTTGTGGATCGTGTTACTCTTGGGTTCTTTGAACCCTAGACGAAAGAGGTCGGTCTCGGAGCTTGGGCATTCGTTGTAAAGCGTTGGGATTATGTTGGGAGACTCCAAGTGTGGTGGAGGTCTACTCAACAAGTTTGTAAAGGTTTCGGTCACCACCTTCAAAGTCACTGCATAGTGGAATGGGTGCTTGCCGAGAGGCGGGTGCTTGGGAGAATAGGGTGAGGCCTTCTGTGGCGCTAGTGGTCCTAGTACCACCCACCCCTCCAACAGAGATGTACTTCCCATCAAAAGGAAGAAACTTCAGGAAAACATCTTCGTGTCTACTCTCGGTTACTTCTATCCTTTACCCTTTACCTATTGTTGTTTACTTGCTTGCTTGTCATAAGTTCTCTCACGTATTTGCACATTTAGAGAACTTACTTTGTGTTTAGCCTAAATTGAAAAGAAGCTAAAAATTGAGTAGCGCCTATTCACCCTCCTCTAGTCGCTTATACCGATCTTTCAGCAAGGCACTAATGGCTTAACAAATGTTCGTCCCTCTTGGATGGTTGTTTTGTAGGAATTCAAGGACGTGTTTCCCGAAGAGATCCCACATGGACTACCACCTCTTCATGGAATTAAGCATAGCATAGACCTCATACCCGGCGCACTTCTACCAAACAACACCGCATACTTCATGAACCCGGAGGAGACAAAGGAGATGGAACGCCAAATCAACCACCTCGTCTCCAAAGGTTTGATCCAAGTAAGCACAAGCCCAAGTGTGGTACCCGTGATTCTTGTTCCAAAGACGGATGATACATTATGGTTACGCATGGACTATCGTCTAATCAATGCTATCATCGTGCATTATTGATATCCTATACCACATCTTGACGACATACTTGATGAATTGAGTGGAGCCATAATTTTCTCGAAAATCGATCTTCATAGTGGTTATGATCAAACACGCACGGCGGAAGGTGATGAGTGGAAAACCACCTTCAAGACCAAACTTGGTCTCTATGAATGGTTGGTTATGCCTTTTGTCCTATATAATGCCCCATCCACCTTCATGCGCCTTATGAATCATATTTTGAGATCTCTCATTGGGAAAAGTGTAGTAGTCTACTTTGATGATATTCTTGTCTATAGCAAGTCACTTGATGAGCATGCTATACATGTTAATAATGTTTTTCAAATCCTTCAAAATGAAAATCTATATGCTAATCTTCCCAAGTGCACTTTTGCTAAAGAAAAGTTGTTTTTTCTTGGTTTTGTTGTCTCTTTGAATGGTATTGAAGCCAATACTTCTAAGGTCAAATACAAACAAGATTGGCCCATTCCGACTAATGTTAGTGAACTTAGAAGTTTCATGGTTTGGCCGGTTTCTATCATCGATTTGTGAAAGATTTCTCTACTATTGCTTGTCTTCTAAACGAATTGACCGAAAAGAATGTCACCTTTGTTTGGGGAAAAGCACAACAAAAATCCTTTGATGAGCTAAAAAAGAGGCTAACTGAAGCACCTCTACTCACTTTACTAGATTTCACAAACACTTTTGAAAGAGTGTGATGCTAGTGGTACTGGCATTGGAGCAGTCCTCATGCGAAATGGATGTCCTATTGCTTACCATAGCGAGCAACTTGTTGTAGCACGCCTTAATTATCTGATTTGTGACAAAGAGATGTTTGCCTTAGTTCGTGTTCTTCTAGTTTGGCAGCATTACCTTTGGCCTAAGGAATTTATCATACATTCCGACCATGAGTCGTTGAAATATCTCAAATTTCAATCCAGCTTGAGTAAACGACATGCTAAGTGGGTTGAGTTCATGGAATCCTTCCCCTATATTGTCAAATACAAAAAGGGTAAAGATAATATGGTAGAGGACGCCTTGACATGAAAAAACACAAGCCTACGTACGTGCCTAGAAGTGAACATGTTGGGTATTTAGGATATCAAAACTTTGTATGCTTCCGACCCATTCTTTGGACCAATATTTGCAAAGTGTTCCAAGCAAAAAGGATTTGAGGATTTCTATTAGCACAATGGTTTTTCTTCAAACAAAACAAGTTTGCATTCCGAAGTCATCTCTCCAAATTTTGCTTCTTCAAGAGTCTCATGGTGCAGAGAATATCATTTCGCGGCCCGAAAGTTGGGGTGCCTAGGCAACGCGGTACCCAAGTTGCATGTAATCAGCCGCAATGACTACAGTTGGCATGCCAAATACTCAGAGGGTCTTTTTCGGCACGAATTAAACTTTATGTTTCAATACAAAATATCAGGCTAACGGCCGTCAAGTTGGGCCCCCTGTCAGTTCTCGCCGTTATGTCGCTCCCGTCGCTTAGGCGGGGTGGCTGTCACGTAGGCTTGCAGTGCTTGCACAGTGGATAGGATAACGCGACCAGCCCAGTGTATTGACGTGACAAAACAGGGCACATATATTGTCGTTATAATTATTTTTTGTTTACTCAGAAGCTGAAATGGCCACCGCCACGTGTCTCTCCTTTGGACTTCCGTCCCCGTAGTTAACCACTACCTTAAAAGCGTACTCCACCATTCCCCTGCCTCGTAGAAACCACTGTTCTTCTTCGTGTCATCTGTCTTCTTCCCATCTTCTCCTTGCCACCAAGGAAGGTCGTTGCACTCTAGAGACAAGCTTCACTACCCATGACAATAAGAAGATAGACATCGTCTACACCAACGAGGAGGATACAGTGGTGCGAGTCCTGACGATGTACGAGGGTTTGCTTGAGAAAACGAGGACAAGTTTGTGGGATTGGACCTCGAGTACACCCCGGAGGACCCATATGAAGGGAGTGAAGTCGCCGTCGTTCAACTAGCCATGAGGAAACAGGTCCTCGTCTACCACCTCTCCCGGTTTGTAGATCTGCTCTCTGTAGCTAACCGCTTTTAGGGTTTTCTGCTCTTGTTCTTTATCCATTTGCTCATCTTGCAACTACTGGATAGGACCAAATAAATTATGACAAGGCAATGTTGAGAGTCCTGATCTTGCATTTACTAAACTTTTCAAAATTATATTCAGGACAAAATATTTGTAGTTACAAATTTTGATGATGACAAACTACAAACTTTTAGGATTGATAGGAATTGTCCGACGTACGCCAGTTACTTGTAGAAAAGGGAATTGTTTTCTGCACTTTCGAGAATACAACTGATTTTTCGAAATTTCATCAAGAGGGAATTACAATTCCTGTGCACAACTGGATCAATATTCAGAGTCTTGCCAAGATCCTAGGGGGCTCGAGGAAGGATGGAATGGCATCACTCGCAACTAGAATCCTCGATGAGTCGTACGATAGAATGAATGCAGATTTCCCTACGGATAGGCACGATTTCTAGGACAAGTGGCCGTTGTCTGATATAAACCTGAAGTATGCAGCCATAGATGCTTACGTGACCTACCAGCTGTACAAGAAGATCCATTTTTTTCTATGTTACCTCGTGTTTTGCCCTATTTGCAAGAGGGAAGACGAGCTTAGGGGAGCCCTTTGTAGAAAATGCAGAATAACTGAGTTTGAAGCTGCATATGCAAAGTAAATGGCTGCATCTGAAGCAGCTGACAAAGAGGCTGCTGAAGCAGCTGAAAGAGAGCTTGCAACTGAAGCAAAAGTAACTGATAGAGAGGCTACAGCTGAAGCAGCAAACATAGAGGCAACATCTTCTAGCGGCAACAATCGGGTCTATGATGCACCGCTAATTGTGCCGCAGGACGCTGAAGATAGGGAAGTCAAGTCAGATCCCAGGTGGGACGAAGCATTTCGTGAGCTGTGGAGTGCCAATAATGTAAGATCCACCTGGAATGATCGCAGTTGGTCGCCTAGGAACGATGGCAAGCGCCTCAAGTGGGCTGATGAGAAGTGAATTAAATTTTACTCCTTTGTGTTATGTTTCTATTTTGTGGAACTCATTTATCTTATCAAGATGTCTAGCGCCTCAAGTTAGAGTAGTAAAATAAATTTTACTTCTTTGTGTTATGTTTCTGTATGTGTCTTGTAGCTTATCAAGATGGTAGCTCGTTAACTGGCAGTTTGAAAGAGTACTTTTTTCCTCTCTCGCTAAACAGATATGTTTCATTTTGCCCAAATTGGTAGAAAATCTAGAGAAGATTCTCTGTTCAATAATTCGTTCCCTTTGGACCTCTTTTTGCCTCCGATCTGGTAGCAAATCTAGAGCAGCAAATCACACCAGGCAGAATACATTCATTCAGAAAACAAAAGAAATGTAGATATAGCTGTGCGTAGCTAAATAGGATATAGCGATAGAAAGTAGGTTGCTTAATGAGGTTCGATGCATTCAACCAGAAATAGGATGCAAGCAAAATATAGAAAATCAAAAGAAGCTGCTTAGCAGCAACAGACACATTCAACCCCTCCATACATGCGCATGTTCCTCCGCCTCCTCCCTCCGGCGCTTCCTCCACTTCTTGATGCCTCGTCCCTTGATCTGGGGGCCTTGGGCTTGATTGGAGGCATGCGACCCTCTTCGATGGCCACCTGCTGGAGGTTTCAAAGGTGAATGTCGAGATCTTAGTGTTCAGCGATGTAGGCGTTGACGTTCACGGTCTGGCCTCCATTGGGGGTGTCGGATCTTGGGCCCTCTGCATGCTTCACTAAGGAGTTGAAGTCGGTGTCGGCGAGACTCACCCAGCAGAAGGCGATCCCCTTGTAGAAGGGGCAACTGTAGTCGCCGCGAGTGAAGAAGGCGTCTTACTGGCCGGCCTACAGCCTCCTCAGCACCTGACGAGTCTTGGTGTGCCTGGAATCGTCATCGATGCAGATGTCGCTGCCGTAAACCTATTGGAAGAAAAGGAAAATGGGGGAGTAGATGATGTAAGAAGATCGAGCAATCGAAATGCGAACAAGTGAATCCTAATAAACCAAGATCTAGCATCCAACAATGGGAACGGTAGAAGAACCAGGGAAGGGGAGTAAACCCTAGTTACCTCCGACCATGGTTCGTCGATGATGGTGTCATAGGGGTTCAGCGGAGCGATGTACTCATCTGGATTGTGGGGGCCCCTGAAGACCTGGATCTGCTCGTGATCGGCGGGAGCCTCCTCGCCGGGGGCTATGTCGGTAGCAGGGATGGGGGCCTGGACAGGAACGGCAGCTGCCATCGATGCCTCGATGGGGGCCTGGACGGGGATGACGGCTGCTTTCAACGCGTCGAGGGGGACCGGCTAGGATATGGGGGCCTCCTCATCGGCGGCCTCGGAGGTGACAATGGCCACCGTATCCTCCTCCACCATCGCCGGCACGGACGGGGTATTCTCAGGAGTTTGCAGATGCTGGTGGGACAGTGGAGAGGGTTGTGTGGGGAGAGTGAGCGAGAGTGAGAGTGGGTGTGTGGAGAGGGGCTCTATAGTTAAGTTGAATGGAAGCAAGGCACATTTCGTTGCACCACCGTGCAACGCGTCGTGTAGTTTACTGCATCGTGCACCACGACACGCGCACGGTACGTCATGTTTTTTTCCTGGGCCATGGATGGTAGTTCTGTAATGAGGCGCATGCAAAGAGCGCATACACAATTTCTATGTGCAAAGTTTGACACGACCCTAAAATTGGCAATAATTAAAAGTGGAAATGTAGAGGGGAAGGTAGGTGGCTGCACGGCGAGATTTGTGGGGTTGTGCTAGTTCGGGTAGAGGGATGTGTTGTTGACTGCGAGTGACTCAATGAAGGCGGAGATGTTAGGTCTCGTCGAGCTCAACTCTTCGGCCTCCGGCTAGCGCGTGCAAGTTTCTTACGGTGGGGCCTAGTTGGAAGTGAGATTGAGAGCCGCTGCGTAAAAAATGGGATATGTCTTATTAAAATCAAGTGGCAATAAATTGCAGTTGTCCATCGATGACTATGCACTCGATGACTCATGTGTTGTGGCATAGTAGTAACAGTAGTAGGCTTTTCATACTTGATTAAACATGACATGACCAATCGATGACTTTTTCCATGGACGGCTTCGTGTTCCTTCTTATAGAAGTCTCGCTGAGGGAGACGTATGTTCTATCTCACGCTGTACTGTGAAGGGCACAACATGTGCAACGATCATCGTTGGATGGCACAGAATCAACGGTTGGTGCGCACGATCCGTGTGACAATTGTGACAACCAATCAGGGAGTAGCAGACAGAGTGAGCATAGGTTTGGGCTTCTACGAAAGATAGAGAGAGGGGGCAAAACTAAGTAGTATCAAAAAACCAAGGGCAAAACTGAGTAGTATAAAAATAGAAAGTGAGTGTCTTGTATAATGAAAACATCGTAGCATACATCAAATTATGCCAAGATAGATCCACTAGAGTTCATTGGATGTGTGTTCTTCTCATAAACCATATGGACCCATTAGAGTTCATTGCATGTGTGTTATTGTCATAAACCACATGGATCCACCGGTGTCATTGCATGTGTGTTCTTTTCATAAACCACATGCTGATCCACCAATGTCATTGCATGTGTGTTCTTTTCATGAACCACATATGGATCCACCAGTGTCATTGAATGTGTGTTCTTTTCATGAACCAGATATTGATCCACCAGAGTCATTGCATGTGTGTTCTTTCAATAAACCATAGCTAGAGTCATTGCATCTCCGTTCTTTTCATTAACCACAGATAGAGTCATTGCATGTGTCTTCTTCTCACAAACCACACATGGATCCACCAGTGTGATTGCATATGTGTTCTTTTTCATAAACCACAGCCAGAGTCATTGGATGTGTGTTCTCCTCACAAACCACATAAGGATCCACCAGTGTCATTAGATGTGTGTTATTTTCATGAACCACACCCAGTGTCATTGCATGTGTGTTCTTCTCACAAACCACACATGGATCCACTAGTGTCATTGCATGTCTGTTCTTCTCACAAACCACACATGGATCCACCAGTGTGATTGCATGTATGTTATTTTCACAAACCACATATGGATCTACCAGTGTCATTGGATGTGTGTTCTTTTCATGAAGCACACCTAGAGTCATTGCATGTCTGTTCTTTTCACAAACCACACATGGATCCACTAGTGTCATTGGATGTGTTTTCTTTTCATGAACCATAGCTAGAGTCATTGCATGTGTGTTCTTCTCACAAACCACATAAGGATACACCAGTGTCGTTGCATGTGTGTTCTTATCACAAACCACACATGGATCCACCAGTCTCATTGCATGTCTATTCTTTTCACAAACCATAGCTAGAGTCATTGCATGTCTGTTCTTTCCACAAATCACATATGGATCCACCAGTGTCATTGGATGTGTGTTCTTTTCATTAACGACAGCTAGAGTCATTGCATGTGTGTTCTTTCCACAAACAACATATGGATCCACCAGTGTCATTGGATGTGTGTTCTTTTCATGAACCACACCCAGTGTCATTGCATGTGTGTTCTTTTCATTAAACCACACATGGATCCATCAGTGTCATTGGATGTTTGTTCTTTTCATGAACCACACCTAGAGTCATTGCATGTTTGTTATTCTCACAAATACCACATGGATCCACCAGTGTGATTGCATGTGTGTTCTTTTCATGAACCATAGCTAGAGTCATTTGCATGTCTATTCTTGTCACAAAGCACACATGGATCCACCGGTGTCATTGCATGTGTGTTCTTTTCATGAACCACAGCTAGAGTCATTGCATGTGTGTTCTTTTTCACAAACCACATAAGGACCCACTAGTGTCGTTGGATGTGTATTCTTTCCATGAACCACACCCAGTGTCATTGCATGTGTGTTCTTTTCACAAACCACATAAGGATACACCAGTGTCATTGGATGTGTTTTTTTTCATGAACCAGACCCAGTGCCATTGCATGTGTGTTCTTCTCACCAACCACACATGGATCCACTAGTGTCATTGCATGTCTGTTCTTTTCATTAACCACAGCTAGAGTCATTGCATGTATGTTGTTTCCACAAACCACATATGGATCCACTAGTGTCATTGCATGTCTGTTCTTTTCATTAACGAGAGCTAGAGTCATTGCATGTCTGTTCTTTCCACAAACCACACATGGATCCACCAGTGTGATTGCATGTGTGTTCTTTTCACAAACCACAACTAGTGTCATTGCATGTATGTTCTTTCCCCAAACCACATATGGATCCACTAGTGTCACTAAATGTGTGTTCTTTTCACAAACAACAGCTAGAGTCATTGCATATCTTTTCTTTTCATGAACCACAGCTAGAGTCATTGGATGTGTCTTCTTCTCACAAACCACATAAGGATCCACCAGTGTCATTGGATGTGTGTTCTTTTCATGAACCACACGCAGTGTCATTGCATGTGTGTTCTTCTCACAAACCACATAAGGATCCACCAGTGTCATTGGATGTGTGTTCCTTTCATGAACCACACATGGATCCACTAGTGTGATTGCATGTGCGTTCTTTTCATGAACCACATATGGAGTCATTTGCATGTTTGTTCTTCTCACAAACCACATATGGATCCACCAGTGTCACTGGATGTGTGTTCTTTTCACACACCACAGCTAGAGTCATTGCATGTCTGTTCTTTTCACAAACCACAGCTAGAGTCATTGCATGTCTATTCTTTCCACAAACCACACATGGATCCACCAGTGTCATTGGATGTGTGTTATTTTCATGAACCACAACTAGAGTCATTGCATGTGTGTTATTTTTAACAAACCACATAATGATCCACCAGTGTCATTGGATGTGTGTTCTTTTCATGAACCACACCCAGTCTCATTGCATGTGTGTTCTTTTTCACAAACCACATAAGGATCCACTACTGTCATTGGATGTGTGTTCTTTTCATGAACCACACGCAGTGTCATTGCATGTGTGTCCTTTTCACAAACCAGTGCTAGAGTCATTGCATGTGTGTTCTTCTCACAAACCACATAAGGATACACCAGTGTCACTGGATGTGTTTTCTTTTCATGAACCACACACAGTGTCATTGCATGTGTGTTCTTTTCACAAACTACATATGTATCCACCAGTGTCATTGCATGTGTGTTCTTTTCACAAACCACGACTAGAGTCATTGCATGTCTGTTCTTTTCATGAACCACACATGGATCCACCAGTATGATTTCATGTGTGTTCTTCTCATGAACCACGGCTAGAGTCATTGCATGTCTGTTCTTTCCACAAACCACATATGTATCCACAAGTGTCATTAGATGTGTGTTATTTTCAAAGGTGAGGAAATCGGTAATCATTAACTGCTCGGTCAGCTTGGGAGTAGTGACTAATCGGAATTCGGATGATTAACTAATTTAATCGGTCGGCTATTAATCGGTACAACCTACACAAACCAGCACCAAAAACACGTGTAGATAAAAAAGAAATAATATATGGGACTTTATATGCCCCACCCTACTTATCTAGAGCCCATTAAAACACATACACTTCTCCTCTCTAACATAATATTCAATGTCACGAGCGACTCGGGATCCACCAGCTGGTACCATGTGACGTCCTTCTGTTTATCCTCCTCTGACCTTTGAAGTTGCTCTTCTGCCACCACCTACCCAGGGTACTGGTTGGTGACGGTGGGAATCGAGCTCTTGGAGGCGGGAATCGAGCAGGAGCTTCTCAAAACCTACTCCTTTGGGGCGGGCTAGAAGTTGGACGAGCGATGTGCCTTGAAAATTTTGCAACTTTTTTTTACCAAGTGTAGTAGTTAATCGAGAATATACCTAGTAATCATTCTATCAGAGCTATTAGTCAGGCTAAAGGATTAACACAACGATTAGTGGTAATCGACACGGTTAGGTCCCTAGTACCGATTAATCGGCCTATTAATCACTGATTCGGACGATTTTTTGAACAGTGGTTATTTTCATGAACCACACCTAGTGTCATTTCATGTGTGTTCCTTTCATGAACCTCATATGGATCCACCAGTGTCATTGCATCTCTGTTCTTTTCATGAACCACACCCAGTGTCATTGCATGTGTGTTCTTCTCACAAACCACAAAAGGATCCACCAGTGTCATTGCATGTCCGTTCTTTTCATTAACCATAGCCAGAGTCATTGGATGTGTATTCCTCCCACAAACCACATAAGGATCCACCAGTGTCATTGGATGTGTGTTCTTTTCATGAACCACACCCAGTGTCATTGTATGTGTGTTCTTTTCACAAACCACATATGTATCCACAAGTGTCATTGCATGTATATTCTTTTCACAAACCACGGCTAGAGTCATTGCATGTATGTTCTTTTCATGAACCACACATGGATCCACCAATGTGATTGCATGTGTGTTCTTCTCATGAACCACAGCCAGAGTCATTGCATGTCTGTTCTTTCCACAAACCACATATGGATCCACCAGTGTCATTGGATGTGTGTTTTTTTCATGAACCACACCCAGTGTCAATGCATGTGTGTTCCTTTAATAAACCACATATGGATCCAGTAGTGTCATTGCATCTCTGTTCTTTTCATGAACCACACCCAGTGCCATTGCATGTGTGTTCTTCTCACAAACCACACATGGATCCACTAGTGTCATTGCCTATGTGTTCTTTTCAAAAACCATAGCTAGAGTCATTGCATGTCTGTTCTTCTCACAAACCTCATAAGGATACACCAGTGTCATTGGATGTGTGTTCTTTTCATGAACCACACCCAGTGTTATTGCATGTGTGTTCTTCTCACAAACCACATAACTATCCACAAGTGACATTGGATGTGTCTTCTTTTCATGAACCACACACAGTGTCATTGCATGTGTTATCTTCCCACAAACCACATAAGGATCCACAAGTGTCATTGGACGTGTGTTCTTTTCATGAAGCACAAATGGATCCACCAGTGTGATTGAATGTGTGTTCTTTTCACGAACCACATATGGAGTCATTTGCATGTCTGTTCTTCTCACAAATGACATTTGGATCCACCAGTGTCACTGGATGTGTGTTCTTTTCACAAACCACGACTAGAGTCATTGCATGTCTGTTCTTTTGACAAACCACAACTAGAGTCATTGCATGTTTGTTCTTTCCACAAACCACACATGGATCCACCAGTGTCATTGGATGTGTGTTCTTTTCATGAACCACAAATTGATCCACCAGTGTGATTGCATGTGTGTTCTTTTCATCAACCGCATATGGAGTCATTTGCATGTTTGTTCTTCTCACAAACCACATATGGATCCACCAGTGTCACTTGATGTGTGTTCTTTTCACAAACCACAGCTAGAGTCATTGCATGTCTGTTCTTTCCACAAACCACACATGGATCCACTAGTGTCATTGGATGCGTGTTCTTTTCATGAACCACAACTAGAGTCATTGCATGTGTTTTCTTTTTCACAAACCACATAAGGATCCAACAGTGTCATTGGATCTGTGTTCTTTTCATGAACCACACCCAGTGTCATTGCATGTTTGTTCTTTTTCACAAACCACATAAGGATCCACCAATGTCATTGGATGTGTGTTCTTTTCATGAACCACACCCAGTGTGATTGCATGTGTGTTCTTTTCACAAATCACCGCTAGAGTAATTGCATGTGTGTTCTTCTCACAAACCACATAAGGATACACTAGTGTCACTGGATGTGTTTTCTTTTCATGAACCACACCTAGTGTCATTGCATGTGTGTTCTTTTCACAAACTACATATGTATCCATCAGTGTCATTGCATGTGTTTTCTTTTCACAAACCACGACTAGAGTCATTGCATGTCTGTTCTTTTCATGAACCACACATGGATCCACCAGTGTGATTGCATGTGTGTTCTTCTCATGAACCACACCTAGAGTCATTGCATGTATGTTCTTTCCACAAACCACATATGTATCCACCAGTGTCATTAGATGTGTGTTATTTTCATGAACCACACCCAGTGTCATTGCATCTGTCTTCCTTTCATAAACCACATATGGATCCACTAGTGTCATTCCATCTCTGTTCTTTTCATGAACCACAACTAGTGTCATTGCATGTGTGTTCTTCTCACAAACCACAAAAGGATCCACCAGTGTCATTGCATGTGTGTTCTTTTCATGAACCACACCCAGTATCATTGCATGTGTGTTCTTTTCACAAACCACATATGTAACCACAAGTGTCATTGCATGTGTGTTCTTTTCACAAACCACGGCTAGAGTCATTGCATGTATGTTCTTTTCATGAACCACACATGGATCCACCAGTTTGATTGCATGTGTGTTCTTCTCATGAACCACACCTAGAGTCATTGCATGTCTGTTCTTTCCACAAACCACATATGGATCCACCAGTGTCATCGGATGTGTGTTATTTTCATGAACCACACCCAGTGTTATTCATGTGTGTTCCTTTAATAAACCACATATGGATCCACCAATGTCATTGTATCTCTGTTCTTTTCATGAACCACACCCAGTGCCATTGCATCTGTTCTTCTCACAAACCACACATGGATCCACCAGTATCTTTGCCTGTGTGTTATTTTCACAAACCCCAGCTAGAGTCATTGCATGTATGTTCTTTTCACAAACCACAGCTAGAGTCATTGCATGTCTATTCTTTCCACAAACCACATGTGGATCCACCAGTGTCATTGGATGCGTGTTCTTTCATGAACCACAACTAGAGTCATTGCATGTGTGTTCTTTTTCACAAACCACATAATGATCCTCCAGTGTCATTGGATGTGTGTTCTTTTCATGAACCACACTCAGTGTCATTGCATGTGTGTTCTTTTTCACATACCACATAAGGATCCACCAGTGTCATTGCATGTGTGTTCTTTTCATGAACCACACCTAGTGTCATTGCATGTGTGTTCTTTTAACAAACCAGAGCTAGAGTCATTGCATGTGTGTTCTTCTCACAAACCACATAAGGATACACCAGTGTCACTAGATGTGTTTTCTTTTCATGAACCACACCTAGTGTCATTGCATGTGTGTTCTTTTCACAAACTACATATGTATCCACCCGTGTCATTGCATGTGTGTTCTTTTCACAAACCACATATGTATCCACCAATGTCATTGCATGTGTGTTCTTTTCATGAACCATATATGGAGTCATTTGCATGTCTGTTGTTCTCACAAACCACATATGGATCCACAAGTGTCACTAGATGTGTGTTCTTTTCACAAACCATAGCTAGAGTCATTGCATGTCTGTTCTTTTCAGAAACCACAACTAGAGTCATTGCATGTGTGTTCTTTTTCACAAACCACATAAGGATCCACCAGTGTCATTGGACGTGTGTTCCTTTCATGAACCACACCCAGTGTCATTGCATGTGTGTTCTTTTTCACAAACCACATAAGGATCTACTAGTGTCATTGGATATGTGTTCTTTTCATGAACCACACCTAGTGTCATTGCATGTGTGTTCTTTTCACAAACCACAGCTAGAGTCATTGCATGTGTGTTCTTCTCACAAACCACATAAGGATACAAAAGTGTCATTTGATGTGTTTTATTTTCATGAACCACACCTAGTGTCATTGCATATGTGTTCTTTTCACAAACCACATATGTGTCCACCAGTGTCATTGCATGTGTGTTCTTTTCATTAACCACACCCAGTGTCATTGCATGTGTGTTCTTTTCACAAACCACATAAGGATACACCAGTGTCATTGGATTTGTTTTCTTTTCATGAACCACACAAGTGTCATTTCATATGTGTTCTTTTCACAAACCACATATGTATCCACCAGTGTCATTGCATGTGTGTTCTTTTCACAAACCACGGCTAGAGTCATCGCATGTCTGTTCTTTTCATGAAGCACACATGGATCCACTAGTGTGATTGCATGTGTGTTCTTCTCATGAACCAAAGCTAGAGTCATTACATGTATGTTCTTTCCACAAACCACATATGGATCAACCAGTTTCATTAGATGTGTGTTATTTTCATGAACCACACCTAGTGTCATTGCATGTGTGTTCCTTTCATAAACCACATATGGATCCACCAGTGTCATTGCATCTCTGTTGTTTTCATGAACCACACCCAGTGTCATTGCATGTGTGTTCTTCTCACAAACCACACATGGATCCACTAGTGTCATTGCATGTCTGTTCTTTTCATTAACCACATCCAGAGTCATTGGATGTGTGTTCCTCTCACAAACCACATAAGGATCCACTAGTGTCATTAGATGTGTGTTCTTTTCATGAACAACACCCAGTGTCATTGCATGTGTGTTCTTTTCACAAACCACATATGTATCCACTAGTGTGATTGCATGTGTGTTCTTTTCACAATCTACGGCTAGAGTCATTGCATGTATGTACTTTTCATGAACCACACATGGATCCACCAATGCGATTACATGTGTGTTCTTCTCATGAACCACAGCTAGAGTCATTGCATGTGTGTTCTTTCCACAAACCACATATGGATCCACCAGTGTCATTAGATGTGTGTTGTTTTCATGAACCACACCCAGTGTCATTGCATGTCTGTTCTTTTCATGAACCACACATGGATCCACCAGTGTGATTGCATGTGTGTTCTTCTCATGAACCACACCTAGAGTCATTGCATGTATGTTCTTTCCACAAACCACATATGGATCCACTAGTTTCATTAGATGTGTGTTATTTTCATGAACCACGCCCAGTGTCATTGCATGTGTGTTCCTTTCATAAACCACATATGGATCCACATGTATCATTGCATCTCTGTTCTTTTCATGAACCACACCAAGTGTCATTGCATGTATGTTCTTCGCACAATCCACAAAAGGATCCACCAGTGTCATTGCATGTCTGTTCTTTTCATTAATCCCAGCCAGAGTTATTGGATGTGTGTTCTTTTCATGAACCACACCCAGTGTCATTGTATGTGTGTTCTTTTCACAAACCACATATGTATCCACAAGTGTCATTGCATGTGTGTTCTTTTCACAAACCACGGCTAGAGTCATTGCATGTCTATTCTCTTCATGAACCACACATGGATCCACCAGTGTGATTGCATGTGTGTTCTTCTCATTAACCATAGCTACAGTCATTGCATTTTTGTTCTTTCCACAAACCACATATGGATCCACCAGTGTCATCGGATGTGTGTTATTTTCATGAACCACACCGAGTGTTATTGCATGTGTGTTCGTTTACTAAACCACATATGGATCCAGCAATGTCATTGTATCTCTGTTCTTTTCATGAACCACAGCCAGTGCCATTGCATATGTTCTTCTCACAAACCACACATGGATCCACCAGTATCATTGCATGTGTGTTCTTTTCACAAACCACACCTAGAGTCATTGCATGTATGTTCTTTTCACAACCCACAGCTAGAGTCATTGCATGTCTATACCTTCCACAAACCACATGTGGATCCACCAGTGTCATTGGATGCGTGTTCTTTTCATGAACCACAACTAGAGTCATTGCATGTGTGTTCTTTTTCACAAACCACATAATGATCCTCCAGTGTCATTGGATGTGTGTTCTTTTCATGAACCACACCCAGTGCATTGCATGTGTGTTCTTTTTCACAAACCACATAAGGATCCACCAGTGTCATTGGATGTGTGTTCTTTTCATGAACCACACCCAGTGTCATTGCATGTGTTCTCTTTTCACAAACCAGAGCTAGAGTCATTGCATCTGTGTTCTTCTCACAAACCACATAAGGATACACCAGTGTCACTAGATGTGTTTTGTTTTCATGAACCACACCCAGTGTCATTGCATGTGTGTTCTTTTCACAAACTACATATGTATCCACCCGTGTCATTGCATGTGTGTTCTTTTCACAAACCACATATGTATCCACCAATGTCATTGCATGTGTGTTCTTTTCATGAACCATATATGGAGTCATTTGCATGTCTGTTGTTCTCACAAACCACATATGGATCCACAAGTGTCACTAGATGTGTGTTCTTTTCACAAACCATAGCTAGAGTCATTGCATGTCTATTCTTTTCAGAAACCACAACTAGAGTCATTGCATGTGTGTTCTTTTTCACAAACCACATAAGGATCCACCAGTGTCATTGGATGTGTGTTCCTTTCATGAACCACACCCAGTGTCATTGCATGTGTGTTCTTTTTCACAAACCACATAAGGATCTACTAGTGTCATTGGATATGTGTTCTTTTCATGAATCACACCTAGTGTCATTGCATGTGTGTTCTTTTCACAAACCACAGCTAGAGTCATTGCATGTGTGTTCTTCTCACAAACCACATAAGGATACACAAGTGTCATTTGATGTGTTTTATTTTCATGAACCACACCTAGTGTCATTGCATATGTGTTCTTTTCACAAACCACATATGTGTCCACCAGTGTCATTGCATGTGTGTTCTTTTCATTAACCACACCCAGTGTCATTGCATGTGTGTTCTTTTCACAAACCACATAAGGATACAGCAGTGTCATTGGATTTGTTTTCTTTTCATGAACCATACCCAGTGTCATTGCATGTGCGTTCTTCTCACATACCATACATGGACCCACCAGTGTCCTTGCATGTCTGTTCTTCTCACAAACCACACATGGATCCGCCAGTGTGATTGAATGTCTGTTCTTTTTCACAAACCACATAAGGATCCAGCGGTGCCATTGGATGTGTGTTCTTTTCATGAACCACACCCAGTGTCATTGCATGTGTGTTATTTTCACAAACCACAGCTAGAGTCACTACATGTGTGTTCTTCTCACAAACCACATAAGGATACACTAGTGTCACTCGATGTGTTTTCTTTTCACGAACCACACCAAGTGTCATTGCATGTGTGTTATTTTCACAAACCACATATGTATCCACCAGTGTCATTGCATGTGTGTTATTTTCACAAACCATGGCTAGAGTCATTGCATGTCTGTTCTTTTCATGAACCACACATGGATCCACTAGTGTGATTGCATGTGTGTTCTTCTCATGAACCACAGCTAGAGTCATTGCATGTCTGTTCTTTCCACAAACCACATATGGATCCACTAGTGTCATTGGATGTGCGTTATTTTCATGAACCACACCCAGTGTCATTGCATGTGTGTTCCTTTCATAAACCACATATGGATCCACCAGTGTCATTGCATCTCCATTCTTTTCATTAACCACAGATAGAGTCATTGCATGTGTGTTCTTCTCACAAACCACACATGGATCCACCAGTGTGATTGCATGTGTGTACTTTTTCATGAACCACAGCAAGAGTCATTGGATGTGTGTTCCTCTCACAAACAACATAAGGATCCACCAGTGTCATTGGATGTGTGTTCTTTTCATGAACCACACCCAGTGTCATTACATGTGTGTTCTTCTCACAAACCACACATGGATCCACCAGTGTCACTGCATGTCTGTTCTTCTCACAAACCACACATGGATCCACCAGTGTGATTGCATGTTTGTTCTTTTCACAAACCACATATGGATCCACCAGTGTCATTGCATGTCTTTTCTTCTCACAAACCACACATTGATCCACCAGTGTGATTGCATGTCTGTTCTTTTCACAAACCACATATGGATCCACTAGTGTCATTGGATGTGTGTTCTTTTCATGAACCACACCCAGAGTCATTGCATGTCTATTTTTTCCACAAACCACACATGGATCCACAAGTGTCATTGGATGTGTGTTCTTTTCATGAACCATAGCTAGAGCCATTGCATGTGTGTTATTCTCACAAACCACATAAGGATACACCAGTGTCATTGCATGTGTGTTCTTCTGACAAACCACACATGGACCACCAGTGTCATTGCATGTTTATTCTTTTCACAAACCATAGCTAGAGTCATTGCATGTCTGTTCTTTCCACAAACCAGATATGGATCCACTAGTGTCATTGGATGTGTGTTCTTTTTATTAACCATAGCTAGAGTCATTACATGTGTGTTATTTACACAAACCACATATGGATCCACCAGTATCATTGGATGTGTGTTAATTTCATGAACCACACCCAGTGTCATTGTATGTGTGTTCTTTTCATTAAACCACACTTGGATCCACCAGTGTCATTGGATGTCTGTTCTTTTCATGAACCACACTGAGAGTCATTGCATGTCTGTTCTTCTCACAAACCACACATGGATCCACCAGTGTTATTGCATGTGTGTTCTTTTCATGAACCAGAACTAGAGTGATTTGCATGTCTGTTCTTGTCACAAACCACACATGGATCCGCCGGTGTCATTGCATGTGTGTTCTTTTCATGAACCACATATAGAGTCATTGCATGTGTGTTCTTTTTCACAAACCACATAAGGATCCACCTGTGACATTGGATGTGTGTTCTTTTCATTAACCACACCCAGTGTCATTGTATGTGTGTTCTTTTCACAAACCACATAAGGATACACAAGTGTCATTGGATGTGTTTTCTTTTCATGAACCACACCCAGTGTCATTGCATGTGTGTTCTTCTCGAATACCATACATGGATCCACCAGTGTCATTGCATGTGTGTTATTCTCACAAACCACACATGGATCCACCAGTGTCATTGCATGTCTGTTCTTCTCACAAACCACACATTGATCCACCTGTGTGATTGCATGTCTGTTCTTTTCACAAACCACATATGGATCCACTAGTGTCATTGGATGTGTGTTCTTTTCATGAACCACACCCAGAGTCGTTGCATGTCTATTTTTTTCACAAACCACACATGGATCCACCAGTGTCATTGGATCTGTGTTCTTTTCATGAACCATAGCTAGAGTCATTGCATGTGTGTTCTTCTCACAAACCACATAAGGATACACCAGTGTCATTGCATGTGTGTTCTTCTGATAAACCACACATGGATCCACCAGTGTCATTGCATGTCTATTCTTTTCACAAACCATAGCTAGAGTCAGTGCATGTCTGTTCTTTCCACAAACCAGAGATGGATCCACTAGTGTCATTGGATGTGTGTTGTTTTTATTAACCATAGCTAGAGTCATTGCATGTGTGTTATTTACACAAACCACATATGGATCCACCAGTGTCATTGGATGTGTGTTAATTTCATGAACCACACCCAGTGTCATTGTATTTGTGTTCTTTTCATTAAACCACACTTGGATCCACCAGTGTCATTGGATGTCTGCTCTTTTCATGAACCACACCGAGAGTCATTGCATGTCCGTTCCTCTCACAAACCACACATGGATCCACCGGTGTGATTGCATGTGTGTTCTTTTCATGAACCACAACTAGAGTGATTTGCATGTCTGTTCTTGTCACAAACCACACATGGATCCGCCAGTGTCATTGCATGTGTGTTCTTTTCATGAACCACATCTAGAGTCATTGCATGTGTGTTCTTTTTCACAAACCACATAAGGATCCAGCTGTGACATTGGATGTGTGTTCTTTTCATTAACCACACCCAGTGTCATTGCATGTGTGTTCTTTTCACAAACCACATAAGGATACACCAGTGTCATTGGATGTGTTTTCTTTTCATGAACCACACCCAGTGTCATTGCATGGGTGTTCTTCTCGAATACCATACATGGATCCACCAGTGTCATTGCATGTGTGTTCTTATCGCAAACCACATGGATCCACCAGTGTGATTACATGTCTGTTCTTTTTCACAAACCACATAAGGATCCACCGGTGTCATTGTGGGGCCCTGGATTAATCCTCCGAGAATCCTTGTTATGCATACAACCACGATCCCATGATTAGTTAGTCGTGGCACATAACCGAAAAGTATCAAGGTAAACATCCCATACTTAATAAATACATGCCATACCTTAATTGCCATTATGGCTACATCGATCAGCATCAGCGGAACTTCAATAAGCATAGAGCCCGAGCCATGCCTTAACCTACAGGCAACTGACTGGGAGAACGTCCTAGCTCGCATAGCCGTTAACTTCATCCTCTTCTTGATATCTGACCAAGTTAATAGCCAGGGACAATGCAAGTGAGTACGTTGAATGTACTCGCAAACCACCTCAAGGAAGTAATAATAACAAGAGGATATGCAATATGGCTGTGGTAGTAGGAGGGCTTCAAGAGAGGTTCTTTTCTCAAATAGTTTCTCTTGTAGATATAACATTTACATATCTTTGTTGAAAACTTTTGTAAACCATTTTGGAAACCTTTTGAAAAGTTTTGTAAACACTAGGATTGGGGTACCCATTTGTTCCCGTCTTCAGGTCGTCCCACGACCAAACTCCTTTCTCCTCCTTCCGACCATCCCATGGTCATAACCTTTCTCCTTTACGACCATCCCGTGGTCAAAACATTTCCAAAGCCATTTCTTTTCCCAACATCCTTTTTGAAAACCAAAGTAGCGGACGACCAAACTCCTTTCTCCTCCTTCCGACCATCCCATGGTCATAACCTTTCTCCTTTACGACCATCCCATGGTCAAAACATTTCCAAAGCCATTTCTTTTCCAAAAATCCTATTTGAAAACAAAACCAACACCACTCTACCGAAGTTTGTCCAACCCGTCCATAACCGTGGACACGGCTATTCGAATAGATTTACACTCTACAGAGGTTGTGCACTTTACCCACACCATCCAGGTACACTACCCTGATATACACCAATCGTGGGTCGAGTAACTGATCAAGACTCTTCGGATGCCTAGTCCAGTATAAGTGCCTACCATATGAGTGTTATTCCTCTAAAAACCGGGACGTCAGGTACCGAGGACCAACCGGAGCGCATTTTACACTTTACACAGTGGGTGCTTTAAATGAGGGGCTCATAGTAACACCTGGCTGCCCGTTGACAGTTCGTTCCTTCTCCAGGTCGATGTCCGACATGGACCTTTCAGGGAGAAGGCCCAGCCTCCGGGGATCGCGATCCCCTGTAGTAGTTGCGAGGCAGCTTATACCAGAATAGACAAACATCAAATCCAGCCCTGTCTCATTCCAGAGTAATGTGGTTGCACAGGGTTAAGTTCGTATAGCTAAACTGCAAAGAACCGGGTGCGTTTTTGTAAACCTTTTTCCTCCAGCTTTCCTTCCGCATTTTGTAAAACAAAAACCTTTTTATTTCTCAAAAGCTCTTGGGAGGTCCCACCTCACCAAGGTTTTATCATAAAACATTTGGTAAAACCTTTTTCCGAGGTCTTCCCATCCTCAAGTTTTTGCTTCGGCTAAAACGGGGTCTCCAAAGGGTATGGTGTAATACACCATCTATTCTACTAGGGACAAGTAGGTGTAACCAAGGGGGTTGTACTTAATAGTACAAAAGTGTAATAGTTCGGAGGAGCCAAACCACTACCATATATACATCAACATATAGTAAAACAATGTAGTTTTAATAAATAGTAGATAAAACATGCATAAGTAAAACAGTAGGACAAGGCTTATGAGCAAGAAGGTGGCTTGCCTATGATTAGCAGTATGGCATATATATGTCCCTGGACTTCTTGTTAGAATACCATAATAATAACCATTAAAACCATCTTCTTCTAGTCTACGAGATAATCGCAACTATCGTCGTCAGGGAGCACACATGCAAACAAACAAAGGTCACAATCAACACCAGGCATACAACCATCAATACATACAGCAAGCAAACATACCACACATTACTCAAATCAGTAGGTTTTGGATAGATTGAGTGGGTTGTAATTGAAATTACTTTAATTGCCCTTGTGGTCTTTGTTTTATGATGTATTTGTCCAAATACCACCTGTTAAGGGGATTTAGAACTGGGCTTGGGTCTATATGATATCAATATGCAAGGATGATACCATCAGGTAGGTATTGACAAAATAGGGCCAACAAAAGTGGTTTCCCCATTTTATCACTTTTCTTTAATTTCTTATGAATATTCTAGTGATAAAAGCTCTAGTTTTAGGAAATAATTCACCAGAAAAGTTCTGAAGCTCCAAAAATTAATTCCTTGGGTGGTTAGGTAGGGCTTGATGTTATTGTTCACTGAGGGTTGGAATCATGTCAAAATAATTACCAAAATACCCTTAGGAAATTCCCAAAGGCAGTTCTGTGGGGGTTTTGTCTTTTTTACCAAATTAAATCTAGAGAATCTTTTGATTTGATTCCAAGGGCACATGGTAGGCATTTAGAATACCTTTCTGTAGAAATTGGAATTAACCTTTTTGAAATTAAAGAAATGCTAGGGTGATTTTAGTAGTGAATTAACCAAGCCCAGAACGGATTATTTCACACTAAATCAACAGAGACTAAGAAAATTATGGGCTACTGGGGTTTGGTAGATACTGATAGGCAGGTGTACAATGAGTTGGAATTAGGTCAAAACCCATTCTGGGTTGACCTAGAGAAATTCCTAAAGATAGAATAGGTATGTTTTGATATTTATACCCATGTCACTCTACTATTCCACTTGGCAGGGGAATAATGCCATGAGATAGGTACATGCAACACCTACCAGATACAATTGGATTTACCCAATTTGGGTTTACCAATCTCCCAGAAACAATTATTTATTGAAATTGACACACTTTTGTATTTTTATTACTAGTAGATATCTAGATATTATTTTGATGCAAAACTTGTTTTGAATGTTGGAACATACACTATAGTTCATGATAAAATTTATATAAGGGAGTTTTTGGGCATTGTGCAAATTCATTTTGAATTAAAATAAACAGATAGTTCTGCAAATCTGGAAAAGAAATTAAAAACAGAAAAGGAAAAGAAGGTAGCCGGGCCGGATCCAGAAGGAAACGGGCTGCACAGCGCTAAGCCGGCCCGCGAGCGTCGGATCCAGGCACGGGAGAGGGATTTCAAAGGCCGGGGGCAGGGCCCAGGCGTTAGAGACTTAGGGCGACGAAGCGATACGGGGGAGCCCGGTCCGTCCGATTAGATCGGATCGGACGCGAAGGGTCTTCGTCCACCCCTCGCTAGCCGGCGGCGGAGGAAACCCTAGGGAGGGTCTAGTGGGGCTCCGGGAGCTTACCAGAGGCACGGGGAGGGGTCAGCGAGGGTGTAGGGCGATGCGGTCCTCCTTGGCGACTCCGGGGATGGGCGGGAAGGAGGGGTTCGACGCCTGGTTCTTGCTTGCGCATGCGCACCCATGGAGAGCGTTCGGGAGCTCGTCGGGGTAACGCCGGAGAAGCCTGCATGTCGACAGGAGGTCGTGGGATGACGTAGACTAAGACGGGAAGCTCGTGGATGGGCGGTACGGTCCCTGTTGGGGATAGGGTCCTGCTCCCGTGACGGCAACCGAAGGGAGCTTTGTCAGAGCTCGCCAGCGAGGCCAGTAGAGGTGGTCCTGGGACAAATAAAAATAGGATTAGATAGAGGAGGAGAAGGGGGTCACATTACAGTGACATGCAGAGAGAGAAGGGCAGAGGGGAGAGAACCTTGCTTGAGTTCTTGTAAGAGGCTAAGAGCTTTCTCTCTCTCTTTCTCGGGCAAGACAGAGCAGAGGAGGAGGAGAGATGCTTTGGGGGAGGTGAGTGGAAGTTTTTGGGGGCAAATGAAGCAGAGAGGGAGCGCGGTGCAGGTTTGTGGCCTTATAACCCATAGAGGGAGGGCTCATGGTGGAATGTGTCCATGGGGAGAAAGGAGGGGGTGGTGGCTAGTGATAGGGCAACAAGGGCGGTGGAGGGAGTGTGGTGGGTGATGGCTCAATACACGACGCCCAGAAAAGGGCTTGGTGCGTGGTGTTGATGTAGAGCTCGTTGGGAACCCCAAGAGGAAGGTATGATGAGCACAGCAGCAAGTTTCCCTCAGTTATGAAACCAAGGTTTAATCGAACCAGTAGGAGCAAGGAAACACCTCAAAGGTGTTACTAGCTGAGCTTTGGCAGGGTGCACTACCGGTGCTAGTAGCAACGTGGAGACCTGCACAACACAACCACAGAACTTTGTCCCCAACTTGCAATGAGGTTGTCAATCTCACCATGTTTTGCGGAAAACAAAGGATTAAACGTATCGAATGGAAAGAAGTAAAAGTTTGCAGAAAGTAAACACAAAGCAGAAACAGTTTATAGATTGTATGTAAAGAAAAAGGACCGGGATCCATAGTTCACTAGAGGTGGCTCTCCTTAGATAGATAACATGCTGGGTGAACAAATTACAGCGGGGCAATTGACAAACACCGACAAAGCAATACATGCATATACTAATCATCTTGACTCCTTTGAGACTTGATTGGGCATTACAACATAATACATAGACCGCCATCCAACTGCATCTACGACTAATAATCCACCTTTAGGTTATCATCCAAACCCCCTCCAGTATTAAGTTGCAAGCAACAGATTATTGCTTTACAAACTGCGTGTAAAGTAAACAATACGATTGTTCTATGAACAAAAGATTGTTGTTTTCTCCCTAGTAGCAACAACACATCTAGTACCTTAGAGATTTCTGTCACTTCCCCAGATTACCAGAAGCATGAACCCACTATCGAGCATAAATACTAACTCTTGGAGTTGCTAGCATCGACTTGGCCAAGATAGCTACTAACAACGGAAAGCATGCAAGATCTCAAATAACAAAGACATGATAGAATCAATAATCAATCTGAAATAGCATCTCAATATCCATCGGATCCCCGCAAACACAACATGTATGAATTACAAATAGATGATCTTGATCATGAACGGAGCTCACAAGATCTAAACATGAAAGCACAAAGGAGGAGAAACCATCCATCTAGCTACTACATGGATCCGTAGTCCAAGTATGAACTACTCACGCATCACACCGGAGGCTTGCATGGTGATGAAGAAGGCCTCCAGGGTGAATTCCCCTCTCCGGCAGGGTGCCGGGAAGAGCTTCAGATCCCCCCCGATCTAGGGACAGAGACGACGGCGGCTACAAACTCTTTCGTGGATTTTTGATCGGGTCCCTAGGGTTTTCGTCCCGAGGGAAACTTATAGGCGGAAGGAGAGGCCGAGGGGGTGCTGGGGGCGGCCAGACCACCCCCTGGCGCGGGCCAGGCCTGGCCGCGCGGCCAGGTGGTGTGGCCGGGCCCCAGCCCTTCTTCGTCTCGTATTCTGGCACTTGATCCCTTCCGAAAAAATAGGCATTTGGCTTTTGTCCCGTCCAATTCCGAGAATATTCATTTTCTGACTTTCCTGGAACCAAAAACAGTAGAAAACAGGCAGCTGGCACTGTGGCTCTTGTTAATAGGTTAGTCCAAGAAATCATATGAAAAGTACTCCAAAGTTGGAACAAAACACAAGAAAGTGGATAAAACCAAGCATGGAACATCAAAAATTATAGATACATTTGCAATGTATCAACATCCCCAAGCTTAACTCCTGCTCGTCCTCGTGTAGGTAAGTGATAAAAAGAAAGAATAATTTTTGAGGTGACATGCACCATCAAAGACTTTGATCAAAGTATTTGCAAAACATTCAAAGCTGGGATCGTAGTACTTCAATCATAACATGAAAGACAAAGTTCTAGCAATAAGCAAAGAAACTAAGATGCAACATGAAAAGGCACAAACAAAAGATTCATGAATAACATGCTTTGCAAGACGTTTGTTTGTTTCACATAAAGAAAACATAGCATAAAAGTATTCAGCTTGTCCCTCAATAGAGTAGCAAATATAAATGCATAGGACACCTTCAAAGTTCATAAGAGTGACTAGATACAATAGTTTCAAACAAGCAATAACAAGTTATGCATCAATCAACTAGTCTTGGGACAATGCACATAGAACTAAGAATGGCCACTATGCTCTCAAAGTAGGTGCATAAAGATAGAAGGTGGAGACTCAATATAATGGTGGAAGAAAGGCCTTTTGTAAAAGGAAGTAGGGATTCAAGTATCATAAAGAGCTTCCAAAAATTATGGTACTTATAGCTTTCAGCTCTCATTGCCCCTATCATAAGCATATTGAAGGTGATTAAGGTTAAAGTGACACAACTAAGAGGATATGCTTGACAAGTTATAAACCGAAATCTCATGCCCCTTACTTACGAAGACCGATCCTCATGCTACTCAACTTTAGTTATGAGTAAGCTCTTGTCATTATAAGTATATGTGTATCATTAAGAACCGCCAACGGGGTACCCCTTGCACATGATACGGGAGCTTTCCCATAATCAAAATTACAAGGCAAGCAGACAATGAGCATCTCAGCGATCTTTTTATTTGCTATTTGCATAGGTTTTTATTGAGGATGCTTCATAGAGTGCTCATTATGGTGATGCTGCAAGTTTCCACCATGATTAGGCATGGCTTAGGCTAGCGGCCCAGGCGTTTCTCTAACACACATACAAACTCCATGATCTTACAAGTTCCACATTTATTTCACACCGCCGGGATCCGTAAGCAAAAGAACATAATATCAACGGGGTACAAAGTACAAGTGCAATGTTGAAAGTGTTCCCCATGAAACATGGTTCTGCTAATTTCAACTTATAAAGCGCAAGCATATACGCAACAAAGAAGGACCCAATGATTCATGTTTATTAGAGGCAGTAAAGTAAAGTGTGCCATCAAGTTCGTGAGAGCTTTAATCACTAGTTTTCTCATAACAAGTGGAAGGTAAACAAAAGCATGAATATACTTGGAATAGCATAAGCTAGTAGGCAGGTATGGTGGACTCTTTGGAATAACTTGGTTTAGGGAGTTGGATGCATGAGTGGAACTCATACTTTGTTGTGGAGGCTAGCAAAAGACTGGGAGCGACAAACTAAAAGAGCAATAATGGCCATAATCATGCAGAGCGACAAAACATCATTGATCAAAGCATAAGGTGATACTACAAGTTGAAAACTAAAGGATCATGAAGGCTATGGTGGCTTGAGATAGTCATAACATGGTGTGCGCATGCGCCAAGTCAACCCAAATAAAGCATCAAAGGAGAATACCACTATACTATGCTTTAATATGCTAAAACAACGCATGATTCATCCAAGGCACATTAAGCAATCTCAATTGTTTATAACAAGTCATGCTACAGAAAATAATACTAAGCATACAGCCAAAACAATATCAAGAATGGCATGACAAAGCATAGGCCACAGTCAAAAACGAGCTCTTTTTACCACATAAGCATTAACTTTCCTACTCTTTTCCAAAACCAAACCAAACTATTTGCAAACCAAAGTGTGAAAGAGGGGGTCCAACCAACTTATTTAGAAAACTAAGAAAACCAAGCAAACTAAAAACCAAAACGAAAAAAAAAAGACGCTCCAAGAGAAACACAACTGTGCACGAAACAATAAAAATAAAGCGTTTGGAAGAAACCTGGGATTTTTATTGATGAAGAAGGGGATGCCTTGGGCATCCCCAAGCTTTGACGCTTGTACTTCTTGGATATTTCTTGGGGTGACTCATGTGGTATCCCCAAGCTTGAGCTTTAGTCCATCCTTCATCTCATTACTCATTCCTTCCATACACCTGAAAATTTTCCTTCATACAAAACTTCACATAATCTCATTAGCAACATTAGTGCACTTAAGATAAATAAGTCTCAAGGTTCAGTTCTAACACCAAATAAACTTCCATTAGAACACTAGCTACTGTAGCACTTCCCTCAAAAAGCTCAAATCCCCAAAGGAACTCAAGAAGGAACTAACAAGAAGCAAATGCAGAAAATGGCAGAAATCTGTCAAAACTGACCAGCAGGTAAAGACGAATTCTTTCGACGACCTTCTGTTGCTCAAATCAAAAAGTGTTGAACTAACGAAAGTTATATAACAACCTGGGGCAGAAGCACAAAAACATTACAGCTCAATCCGACGTACAGAGCTCTCTCAGGAATTTTTACGGTGAAGCACAGAAATCTTTTTCGGGACAGCAACTTTCCCATTCATTACTTCACTCTCATTAGAGGTAACTCTTGGCACAAAAAGCAAATAAAAAGGATAAGGAGAGGTTATTACAGAGGTAATAACTTCCAAGAATCAACTAAAACTCTTGGGTTATCTCCCAACAAGTACTTTTCTTTAACGCCTTTAAGTTAGGCATAAGAACCAAAGAAAGAATCAAGTGTTCTCGAATGAAGAAGCATTAAGACCAAATTTTGTTTTCATAGGAGAAGCAAAAGAAATCTTTTCTCTCTTTTTAGGTAAGTGTTCCATACCTTTCTTGAGTGGGAGTTGATATTTAATGGTGCCTTCTTTCATATCAATGATGGCACCAACAGTTCTAAGAAAAGGTCTTCCCAAAGTAATAGGACAAGAAGCATTTATTCAACATCCAAAACATAGAAATCAACGGGGACATAGGAATCATTAACCATAATAATAACATCATTAATACTCCCCATGAGTTTCTTTTTAGCATTATCATCAAGTGGGACATTCAAATAACAATCTTCAAGAGGAGACAAATCAAGCATATCATAAATCCTTCTAGGCATAATAGAAACACTACTATCAAGATCACACAAGGCTTTGAAATCAAAGTCATTCACTTTCATATTTATGATGGGTTCCCAACCATCTTCTTGTTTTATAGGAATAGAAGCTTTATGTTTCACCTTTTCTTCTTTAATCTTTATGAGAGCATCAATAATGTGTTTTGTAAAAGCCATGTTCATAGCACTAGCATTAGGACTTTTAGCAAGCTTTTGTAGGAACTTAATAACTTCAGAGATGTTGCAACCATCAAGACCAAAATCAACTTTATCATCTAAAGTAGTAGAACTATTACTAGCCTCAACACTAGTGGTGGTAATAGTGGAAACACTAATGTTTCTAGCAATTTCATCTTCTCTTTCCCACTTAGCATGTAATTCAGCTAATAGTCTAACATTTTCATCAATTCTTACTTGTATAGCATTAGTAGCTGCAAAGGGATTCTCATTAGTTTCAGGTTTAGCAGCCATTTTATTCAAAGTAGATTGAGCTTCAGCCAAAGATGTTATATTCCTTTCCGCATTAGAGAGTTTTTCCTCAATAGTTTTATTGAAAGCAGTTTGTTTACTAATAAACTCTTTAAGCATAACTTCAAGTTCAGAGGGAGCACTCTTATTATTGTTGTAAGAATTTACATAAGCATTACCATTGTTGGGAGGATATGTCTTATAATTGTTGTTACCAAAATTGTTCCTATAAGCATTATTACCATAAGCATTGTTGCCAAAGTTGTTATTTCTTATGAAGTTCACATCAACTTGCTCTTCTTGAGCAACCAAAGAAGCTAGAGGAACATTATTTGGATCAATATGGGCTTTCCCATTAACAAGCATAGATATAGTTATATCAATCTTATCACTCAAGGAGGAGGTTTCCTCAACAGAATTTACCTTCTTACCTTGTGGAGCTCTCTCAGTATGCCATTCAGAATAATTAACCATCATATTGTCCAAAAGTTCTGTTGCAGCACCCAAAGTGATGGTCATAAAAGTACCTCCAGCAGCTGAATCCAATAGGTTCCTTGAAGAATAGTTCAATCCTGCATAAAAAGTTTGGATGATCATCCAAGCAGTCAGTCCATGAGTGGGACAATTCTTTACCAAAGATTTCATTCTTTCCCAAGCTTGAGCAACATGCTCATTATCAAGTTGTTTAAACTTCATTATTTCACTTCTCATGGATATAATCTTAGCAGGAGGATAGTATTTTCCAATAAAAGCATCTTTGCACTTAGTCCAAGAATCAATACTATTCCTAGTTAAGGAATTCAACCATTCTTTAGCTTTTCCTCTCAAAGAGAAAGGAAACAATTTCAGTTTAATAATATCACCATATATATCCTTATGCTTTTGCATCTCACAAAGTTCAACAAAGTTATTTAGATGGGAAGCAGCATCTTCATTACCAATACCAGAAAATTGTTCTCTCATAACAAGATTGAGTAAAGCAGGTTTTATCTCAAAGAAAGTATTTTCAGCCATAGGTGGAGCAATAGGTGTGCTCATAAAATCATTGTTGTTGGTGCTAGTAAAGTCACACAACTTAGTGTTTTCAAGAGTAGTCATTTTTGTTTTTTGCGTTTTCAAATAAGAAAGCAAAACAAGTAAAACTAATTTTTTGTGTGTTTTTTTGAATAACAAAACAAGCAAACAAAGAAAAAAAGAAACTAAGCAAAACAAAAACAACAAAGTAAAGAGATTGGTTATGAGGGACTCCCCTTGTGAAGGTGTCCTTGACTCCCCGGCAACAGCGCCAGAAAATCGCTTGATGGCTCAATACAAGGCGCCCAGAAAAGTGTTGGGTGCGTGGTGTTGATGTAGAGCTCGTTGGGAACCCCAAGAGGAAGGTATGATGAGCACAGTAGCAAGTTTCCCTCAGCTATGAAACCAAGGTTTAATCGAACCAGTAGGAGCAAGGAAACACCTCAAAGGTGTTACTAGCTGAGCTTTGGCAGGGCGCACTACCGGTGCTAGTAGCAACGTGGAGACCTGCACAACACAACCACAGAACTTTGTACCCAACTTGCGATGAGGTTGTCAATCTCACCGTGTTTTCCGGAAAGCAAAGGATTAAACATATCGAATGGAAAGAAGTAAAAGTTTGCAAAAAGTAAACACAAAGCAGAAACAGTTTATAGATTGTATGTAAAGAAAAAGGACCGGGATCCATAGTTCACTAGAGGTGGCTCTCCTTAGATAGATAACATGCTGGGTGAACAAATTACAGCGGGCAATTGACAAACACCGAGAAAGCAATACATGCATATACTAATCATCTTGACTCCTTTGAGACTTGATTAGGCATTACAACATAATACATAGATCGCCATCCAACTACATCTATGACTAATAATCCACCTTCAGGTTATCATCCAAACCCCCTCCAGTATTAAGTTGCAAGCAACAGATTATTGCTTTACGGACTGCGTGTAAAGTAAACAATATGATTGTTCTATGAACAAAAGATTGTTGTTTTCTCCCTAGTAGCAACAGCACATTTAGTACCTTAGAGATTTCTGTCACTTCCCCAGATTACCAGAGGCATGAACCCACTATCGAGCATAAATACTAACTCTTGGAGTTGCTAGCATCGACTTGGCCAAGATAGCTACTAACAACGGAAAGCATGCAAGATCTCAAATAACAAAGACATGATAGAATCAATAATCAATCTGAAATAGCATCTCAATATCCATCGGATCCCCGCAAACACAACATGTATGAATTACAAATAGATGATCTTGATCATGAACGGAGCTCACAAGATCTAAACATGAAAGCACAAAGGAGGAGAAACCAGCCATCTAGCTACTACATGGATCCGTAGTCCAAGGATGAACTACTCACGCATCACACTAGAGGCTTGCATGGTGATGAAGAAGGCCTCCAGGGTGAATTCCCCTCTCCGGCAGGGTGTCGGGAAGAGCTTCAGATCCCCCCGATCTAGGGACAGAGACGACGGCGGCTACAGACTCTTTCGTGGATTTTTGATCGGGTCCCTAGGGTTTTCGTCCTGAGGGCAACTTATAGGCGGAAGGAGAGCCGAGGGGGTGCTGGGGGCGGCCAGACCACCCCCTGGCGCGGGCCAGGCCTGGCCGCGCGGCCAGGTGGTTTGGCCGGGCCCCAGCCCTTCTCTGTCTCGTATTCTGGCACTTGATCCCTTCCAGAAAAATAGGCACTTTGGCTTTTGTCCCGTCCAATTCCGAGAATATTCATTTTCTGACTTTTCTGGAACCAAAAACAACAGAAAATAGGTAGCTGGCACTGTGGCTCTTGTTAATAGGTTAGTACAAGAAATCATAATAAAAGTACTCCAAAGTTGGAACAAAACACAAGAAAGTGGATAAAACCAAGCATGGAACATCAATAATTATAGATACATTTGCAATGGATCAGTGGGTCTCAGAATCGGGCAGGGAGATAGGAAGGGAGTGGTGGAGGCTGCTGCTGCTTTTAATACCAAGACGTTTGCAAGAAATGCCACTCTCTCACATTCTTCAAGAGATAAAGGGCAAGGGGGAGGGATTGCTACAGTGGTGTCGACCTGTGGTGAGAGGGGGGGTTGTGGGAACTTGATTGACTAAGTTTGAGATGGTTTTGATAAGATTTATCTCTATGTTTTGAATGAGTTCAAAACTTGACCAAAGTAGTGGTTATGAAGGAAGTCCTCATTTGTGATCTTGGAAAATGAAGGAATGGTTCTGGTGGAAGGGGTATAGTCCATATATACCTCCTTTATTTATATGGGATTTTTAAGATGATTTTTCATTTATTCAAAAAGTGCAGAAATGATTTATAGAAGCTCATTGGATGAATTTACATTGGACATAGTTCATTTTTGATGTGAGATGATCCCAAATGTGAATACACACTTAGGGGAATTTTCCCAAGATTTATTGGGGCTTAAAAGTATTTAAAACATTTATTATTCCATTTCTGCCATTTAAGAAAATAGGCAAAAAGAAATAATAAAAATCTTCGAACATATTTATTTTTTGAAGTGGGATGATAGGGTATGAAATATAGGACTCAATTGAGTTAGAAGTTGGGGAAGTGCTTTGGCACAAACCAAACTTTCCTTTATGGAAGAAGTTTTGGGGATTTTGTCTATTAAAGAGATTAAGTAGATTTGGAGCCATAATAAGTATGGATAATGTTTGATAAATCTTGATGATCAAGGTAGATGAGGTAGGCAAGGTGTAACAAGCATTTTCAACCTTGGGAATGGAGAATCCAAGTTGATTTTGGTGAAAACTAGAGATTTAAGGATCTTGGGTAAGATTGTTTTTATGCCACCAAAACCTTGTTGGATCTTGGAGCTCAAGGATCCCCTTGGGGCATGGGATATATGGGTGGATATACCAAGTGATATATATCACAATGGTGTAGAGTTTTGAGCTTGATCATGGTTGAGGGTTCCAGGAAATGATCTCCAACTTTGAATAAATTAAGCCTGCCAAAGTAGATTATCAACTAGCCTTCAAAACCTTGTGGGTTTAAGGAGCACAAAGATCCACTTGGAACAAGTGAAGTATATATTGTTATACCTATGTGAGTAGAACACAACCATGCAAAGATTTGGTCCATAAAAGGTTGGACGATGGTGTGAGCTTCTGTCAAAGTAGGCATGTTGACAAGATTTGCAGGAAAAGTTATTTTCTTGCCTGCAAAACCATCAGGAACAAGTGGGTTGGAGGATGATCTAACCAAGGGAAAGATTTGTCCTTGGTAGTCCTTGGGATGTTTAACAAGATGGTTCAAATGCATTTCCAAAAATGCACAAGGGTTGGGAAAGGGAGACATTCAAAAAGGGGATGTTGAACAATTTCCAGACTTAGCCAAATTTGGCAGATTTGAGGATTTGTGACTAGAATATGAGTGGAGATGTTTTTGAGGGTTTGCAAGGTATCAAGGCATCATCTAGTGGATGATGTTGAAGAGTGGATTGAGTATAAGGGATTCATTCTTGATATTGGTCTTCATTGACTTGGAAACTTCTAGAATGGATCACTTCAGAATTGATCTGGTTAAGGGTTCTTGATGATCACCTAGTGGCTAGAGATCAGATCCATCTTGTATTCTTGCTTAGGTTTTGGGGATTTTAAAGGTTCTTGATTCTCAGAGGATGAGCTCCTAGGGTAGCTCATAGTACTTCTAAGCAATCAAGTCAAATAGCAGATCAAGGCAACTCATCTTACAAACAAATCAACTACTACTAGGGTTACCATCAAGATTAGCTTGAGGTAAGGATGGGAAATTTTGAAGGGTTGGAGTTTGAATAAGGTAAGAGTCTTTGGTATCCCTACCAAGAGTAGAATTCAAAAAATTTATAAAAGGTTTTGAGAATCCTAGAGGTAGGAGTAGTTGAAGGTTCTATCTTGAGAACATAAGGAGATTATATTATATATCTCTCCTTAGTTTTGTCATTATAAGCTACTAAAATAGTTTTGGTTACATAAGCATCTTGGCTCATGTTTTGAAATGCCGGAACATTTGAGAATATGTAAATTGAGCCAGGATAGTTTTGTTAAATAGCTTTTCTCAACTGATGGTGAGGTAAGGAGTATCATATGGTATACACTCACATGCACAAGAACAAACAAACAACAAGCAAACACTGCACCAATGAACCAGAAAAAGTTTTTGTTCCCCCTAATTTTTGCATTTTAGACAACTAATCAGGGTTACTTAAATTGGGATGTTACAGTCATTGGATGTTTGTTCTTTTCATGAACCACACCCAGTGTCATTGCATGTGTGTTCTTTTCACAAACCACAGCTAGAGTCATTTCATGTGTGTTCTTCTCACAAACCACATAAGGATACACCAGTGTCACTAGATGTATTTTATTTTCAAGAATCACACCAAGTGTCACTTCATGTGTGTTCTTTTCACAAACCACATATGTATCCACCAGTGTCATTGCATGTGTGTTATTTTCACAAACCACGGCTAGAGTCATTGCATGTCTATTCTTTTCATGAACCACACCCAGTGTCAGTGCATGTCTGTTCTTTTCATGAACCACACCCGGTGTCACTACATGTCTGTTCTTTCCATGAACCACATAAGGATCCACCAGTGTCATTACATGTCTGTTCTTTTCATGAATCACACCTAGTGTCACTGCATGTGTGTTCCTTTCATAAAACACATATGGATAGAGTCATTGCATGTGTATTTTCATGAACCACACCCAGTGTCATTGCATCTCCGTTATTTTCATTAACCATAGAAAGAGTGATTGCATGTTTGTTCTTCTCACAGACCATCCATGGATCCACCAGTGTGATTGCATGTATGTTCTTTTTCATGAACCACATCAAGAGTCATTGGATGTGTGTTCCTCTCACAAACCACATCAGGATCCACCAGTGTCATTGGATGTGTGTTCTTTTCATGAACCACACCTAGTGTCATTGCATGTGTGTTCTTCTCACAAACCACACATGGATCCACCAGTGTCATTGCATGTCTGTTCTTCTCACAAACCACACATGGATCCACCGGTGTGATTGCATGTCTGGTCTTTTCACAAAGCACATATGGATCCACTAGTGTCATTGGATGTGTGTTCTTTTCATGAACCACACCCAGAGTCATTACATGTCTGTTCTTTTCACAAACCACACATGGATCCACCAGTGTATTGGATGTGTGTTCTTTTCGTGATACACAGCTAGAGTCATTGCATGTGTGTTCTTCTCACAAACCACATAAGGATACACAGTGTCATTGCATGTGTGTTATTCTCACAAAACACACATGGATCCACCATTGTCATTGCATGGCTATTCTTTTCACAAACCATAGCTATAGTCATTGCATGTCTGTTCTTTCCACAAAGAACATATGGATCCACCAGTGTCATTGGATGTGTGTTATTTTCATGAACCACACCTAGTGTCATTGCATGTGTGTTCTTTTCATTAAACCACACTTGGATCCACCAGTGTCATTGGATGTGTGTTATTTTCATGAACCACACCTAGTGTAATTGCATGTGTGTTCTTTTCATTAAACCACACTTGGATCCACCAGTGTCATTGGATGTCTGTTCTTTTCATGAACCACACCTAGAGTCATTGCATGTCTATTCTTCTCACAAACCACACATGGATCCACCAGTGTGATTGCATGTGTGTTCTTTTCATGAACCACAGCTAGAGTCATTGCATGTGTGTTCTTCTCACAAACCACATAAGAATACACAAGTGTCATTGCATGTGTGTTCTTCTCACAAGCCACACATGGATCCACCGTTTTTATTGCATGTCTATTCTTTTCACAAACCATAGCTAGAGTCATTGCATGTCTGTTCTTTCCACAAAGCACATATGGATCCACCAGTGTCATAGGATGTGTGTTCTTTTCATTAGCCACAACTAAAGTCATTGCATGTGTGTTCTTTCCACAAACCACATATGGATCCACCAGTGTCATTGGATGTGTGTTATTTTCATGAACCACACCCAGTGTCATTGCATGTGTGTTCTTTTCATTAAACCACACTTGGATCCACCAGTGTCACTGGATGTCTGTTCTTTTCATGAACCACACCTAGAGTCATTGCATGTCTGTTCTTCTCACAAACCACACATAGATCCACCGGTGTGATTGCATGTGTGTTCTTTTCATGAACCACAGCTAGAGTCATTTGCATGTCCATTCTTGTCATAAACCACACATGGATCCGCCGGTGTCATTGCATGTCTGTTACTTTCATGAACCACACCTAGAGTCATTGCATGTGTGTTCTTTTTCACAAACCACATAAGGATCCACCAGTGTCATTGGATGTGTGTTCTTTTCATTAACCACACCTAGTGTCATTGCATGTGTGTTCTTTTCACAAACCACATAACGATACACCAGTGTCATTGGATGTGTTTTATTTTCATTAACCACACGCAGTGTCATTGCATGTGTTCTCTTCTCACAAACCACACATGGATCCACCAGTGTCATTGGATGTGTGTTATTTTCACAAACCATAGCTAGAGTCATTGCATGTCTATTCCTTCATATGGAGCCACCAGTGTCATTGCATGTCTAATCTTTTCATTAAACACAGCTAGAGTCATTGCATGTATGTTCTTTCCACAAACCACATATGGATCCACTACTGTTATTGGATGTGTGTTATTTTCATGAACCACACCTAGTGTCATTGCATGTGTGTTCCTTTCATAAACCACATATGGATCCACTAGTGTAATTACATTTCTGTTATTTTCATTAACCACGGATAGAGTCATTGCATGTGTGTTGTTCTCACAAACCACACATGGATCCACCAGTGTGATTGCATGTGTGTTCTTTTTCATGAACCATAGCCAAAGTCATTGGATGTGTGTTCCTCTCACAAACCATATAAGGATCCACCAGTGTCATTGGATGTCTGTTCTTTTCACGAACCACACCCAGTGTCATTACATGTGTGTTCTTCTCACAAACCATACATGGATCCACTAGTGTCATTGCATGTCTAGTCTTCTCACAAACCACACATGGATCCACCAGTGTGATTGCATGTCTGTTCTTTTCACAAACCACATATGGATCCACTAGTGTCATTGTATGTGTGTTCTTTTCATGAACCACACCCAGAGTCATTGCATGTCTATTCTTTTCAGAAACCACACATGGATCCACCAGTGTCATTGGATGTGTGTTCTTTTCATGAACCATAGCTAGAGTCATTGCATGTGTGTTCTTCTCACAAACCACATAAGGATACACCAGTGTCATTGCATGTGTGTTCTTCTGACAAACCACACATGGATCCACCAGTGTCATTGCATGTCTATTCTTTTCACAAACCATAGCTAGAGTCATTGCATGTCTGTTCTTTCCACAAACCACATATGGCTCCACTAGTGTCATTGGATGAGTGTTATTTTTATTAACCATAGCTAGAGTCATTGCTTGTGTAGAATTTCCGCAAACCACATATGGATCCACCAGTGTCATTGGATGTCTGTTAATTTCATGAACCACACCCAGTGTCATTGCATGTGTGTTCTTTTCATTAAACCACACTTGGATCCACCAGTGTCTTTGGATGTCTGTTCTTTTCATGAACCACACCCAGAGTCATTGCATGCCTGTTCTTCTCACAAACCACACATGGATCCACCGGTGTGATTGCATGTGTGTTCTTTTCATGAACCATAGCTAGAGTGATTTGCATGTTTGTTCTTGTCACAAACCACACATGCATCCGCCGGTGTCATCGCATGTGTGTTGTTTTCATGAACCATAGCTAGAGTTATTGCATCTGTGTTCTTTTTCACAAACCACATAAGGATCCACCAGTGTCATTGGATGTGTGTTCTTTTCATTAACCACACCTAGTGTCATTGCATGTGTGTTCTTTTCACAAACCACATAAGGATACACCAGTGTCATTGGATGTGTTTTCTTTTCATGAACCACACCGAGTGTCATTGCATGTGTGTTCTTCTCACAAACCATACATGGATCCACCAGTGTCATTGCATGTCTGTTCTTCTGACGAAACACACATGGATCCACCAGTGTGATTGCATGTCTGTTCTTTTTCACAAACCACATAAGGATCCACCGATGTCATTGGATGTTTGTTCTTTTCATGAACCACACCTAGTGTCATTGCATGTGTGTTCTTTTCACAAACCACATCTAGAGTCATTGCATGTGTGTTCTTCTCACAAACCACATAAGGATACACCAGTGTCACTAGATGTGTTTTCTTTTCAAGAACCACACAGAGTGTCATTGCATGTGTGTTCTTTTCACGAACCACACATGGATCCACCAGTGTGATTGCATGTGTGTTCTTCTCATGAACCACAGCTAGAGTCATTGCATGTCTGTTCTTTCTATAAACCACATATGGATCCACCAGTGTCATTGGATGTTTGTTGTTTTCATGAACCACACCAAGTGTCATTGCATGTGTGTTGCTTTCAAAAACCACATATGGATCCACCAGTGTCATTGCATCTCTGTTGTTTTCATTAACCACAGATAGAGTCATTGCATGTGTGTTCTTCTCACAAACCACACATGGATCCACCAGTGTGATTGCATGTGTGTTCTTTTTCATGAACCACAGCAAGAGCCATTGGATGTGTGTTCCTCTCACAAACCACATAAGGATCCACCAGTGTCATTGGATGTGTGTTCTTTTCATGAACCACACCCAGTGTCATTGCATGTGTGTTCTTCTCACAAACCACACATGGATCCACCAGTGTCATTGCATGTCTTTTCTTCTCACAAACCACACATGGATCCACCACTGTGATTGCAAGTCTGTTCTTTTCAAAAACCACATATGGATCCACTAGTGTCATTGGATGTGTATTATTTTGATGAACCACACCAAGAGTCATTGCATGTTCGTTCTTTTCACAAACCACACATGGATCCACCAGTGTCATTGGATATGTGTTCTTTTCATGAAACACAGCTAGAGTCATTGCATGTGTGTTCTTCTCACAAACCACATAAGGATACACTAGTGTCATTGCATGTGTGTTCTTCTCACAAACCACACATGGATCAACCATTGTCATTGTATGTCTATTCTTTTCACAAACCATAGCTAGAGTCATTGCATGTCTGTCCTTTCCACAAACCACATATGGATCCACCAGTGTCATTGGATGTGTGTTCTGTTCATTAACCACCACTAGAGTCATTGCATGTGTGTTCTTTCCACAAACCACATATGGATCCACCAGTGTCATTGGATGTGTGTTAATTTCACGAACCACACCCAGTGTCATTGCATGTCTGTTCTTTTCATTAAACCACACTTGGATCCACCAGTGTCATTGGATGTCTGTTCTTTTCATGAACCATACCCAGACTCATTGCATATATGTTCTTATCACAAACCACACATGGATCCACCGGTGTGATTGCATGTGTGTTCTTTTCATGAACCATAGCTAGAGTCATTTGCATGTCTGTTCTTGTCACAAACCACACATGGATCCACCGGTGTCATTGCATGTGTGTTCTTTTCATGAACCACACCTAGAGTCATTGCAAGTGTGTTCTTTTTCACAAACCACATAAGGGTCCACCAGTGTTATTGGATGTGTGTTCTTTTCATGAACCACACTATTGTCATTGCATGTGTGTTCTTTTCACAAACCACATAATGATACACAAGTGTCATTGGACGTGTTTTCTTTTCATGAACCACGCCGAGTGTCATTGCATGTGTGTTCTTCTCACAAACCACATAAGGATCCACCACTGTCATTGGATGTGTGTTCTTTTCATGAACCACACATGGATCCACCACTGTGATTGCATGTGTGTTCTTTTCATGAACCACATATGGAGTCATTTGCATGTATTTTCTTCTCACAAACCACATATGGATCCACCAGTGTCACTAGATGTGCGTTATTTTCACAAACCACAGCTAGAGTCATTACATGTCTGTTCTTTTCACAAACCACACATGGATCCACCAATGTCATTTGATGTGTGTTGTTCTCATGAACCACAGCTAGAGTCATTGCATGTGTGTTCTTTTTCACAAACCACATAAGGATCCACCAGTGTCATTGGATGTGTGTTCTTGTCATGAACCACACCCAGTGTCATTGCATGTGTGTTCTTTTTCACAAACCACATAAGGATCTGCCAGTGTCATTGGATGTGTCTTCTTTTCATGAACCACGCCCAGTGTCATTGCATGTGTGCTCTTTTCACAAACCACAACTAGAGTCATTGCATGTGTGTTTTTCTCACAACCCACATAAGGATACACCAGTGTCACTGTATGTGTTTTCTTTTCATGAATCACACCCAGTGTCATTGCATGTGTGTTCTTTTCACAAACCACATATGTATCCACCAGTGTCATTGCATGTGTGTTCTTTTAACAAACCACGGCTAGAGTCATTGCATGTCTGTTCTATTCTAGAGCCAAACATGGATCCACCAGTGTCATTGCATGTGTGTCCTTCTCATGAACCATAGCTAGAGTCATTGCATGTCTGTTCTTTCCACAAACCATATATGGATCCACCAGTGTCATTGGATGTGTGTTATTTTCATGAACCACACCGAGTGTCATTGCATGTGTGTTCCTTTCATAAACCACATATGGATCCACCAATGTCAATGCATCTCTGTTCTTTTCATTAACCACATATAGAGTCATTACATGTGTGTTCTTCTCACAAACCACACATGGATCCACCAGTGTGATTGCATGTGTTCTCTTTTTCATGAACCACAGCCAGAGTCATTGGATGTGTGTTCCTCTCACAAACCACATAAGGATCCACAAGTGTCATTGGATGTGTGTTCTTTTCATGAACCACGTCTAGTGTCATTGCATGTGTGTTCTTCTCACAAACCACAGATGGATCCACTAGTGTCATTGCATGTCTATTCTTCTCACAAACCACACATGGATCCACCAGTGTGATTGCATGTGTGTTCTTTTTCACAAACCACATAAGGATCCACCTATGTCATTGGATGTGTGTTATTTTCATGAACCACACCCAGTGTCATTGCATGTGTGTTCTTTTCACAAACCATAGCTAGAGTCATTGCATGTGTGTTCTTCTCACAAACCACATAAGGATACACCAGTGTCACTTGATGTGTTTTCTTTTCATGAACCACACCAAGTGTCATTGCATGTGTGTTTTTTTCACAAACCATGGCTAGATTCATTGCATGTCTCTTCTTTTCATGAACCACACATGGATCCACAAGTGTAATTGCATGTGTGTTCTTCTCATGAACCACATCTAGAGTCATTGTATGTATGTTCTTTCCACAAACCACATATGGATCCACCAAAGTCATCGGATGTGTGCCATTTTCATGAACCACACCTAGTGTCATTGCATGTGTGTTCCTTTTATAAATCACATATGGATCCACCAGTGTCATTGCACCTCCGTTCTTTTCATTAACCACAGATAGAGTCATTGCATGTGTGTTCTTGTCACAAACAACACATGGATCCACCAGTGTGATTGCATGTGTGTTATTTTTCATGAACCACAGCCAGAGTCATTAGATGTGTGTTCCTCTCACAAACCACATAAGGATCCACCAGTATCCTTAGATCTATGTTCTTTTCATGAACCACACCCAGTGTCATTGCATGTGTGTTCTTCTCACAAACCACAGATGGATCCACCAGTGTCATTGCATGTCTGTTCTTCTCACAAACCATACATGGATCCACCAGTGTGATTGCATGTCTGTTCTTTTCACAAACCACATATGGATCCACCAGTGTCATTGGATGTGTGTTCTTTTCATGAACCACACCCAGAGTCATTGCATGTATGTTCTTTTCACAAACCACACATGGATCCACCAGTGTCATTGGATGTGTGTTCTTTTCATGAACCATATCTAGATTCATTGCATGTGTGTTCTTCTCACAAACCACATAAGGATACACCAGTGTCATTGCATGTGTGTTCTTCTCAAAAACCACACATGGATCCACCAGTGTTATTGCATGTCTATTCTTTTCACAAACCATAGCTAGAGTCATTGCATGTCTATCCTTTCCACAAACCACATATGGATCCAACAGTGTCATTAGATGTGTGTTCTTTTCATTAAACACAGCTAGAGTCATTGCATGTGTGTTCTTTCCACAAACCACATATGGATCCACCTATGTCATTTGATGTGTGTTCTTTTCATGAACCACACCCAGTGTCATTGCATGTGTGTTCTTTTCATTAAACCACACTTGGATCCACCAGTGTCATTGGATGTCTGTTCTTTTCATGAACCACACCCAGAGTCATTGCATGTGTGTTCTTCTGACAAACCACACATGGATCCACTGATGTGATTGCATGTGTGTTCTTTTCATGAACCACAGCTAGAGTCATTTGCATATCTATTCTTGTCACAAACCACACATGGATCTGTCGGTGTCATTGCATGTGTGTTCTTTTCATGAACCACAGCTAGTCATTGCATGTGTGTTCTTTTTCACAAACAACATAAGGATCCACTAGTGTCATTGGATGTGTGTTCTTTTCATTAACCACACCAAGTGTCATTGCATGTGTGTTCTTTACACAAACCACATAAGGATACACCAGTGTCATTGCATGTGTTTTTTTTATGAACCACACCCAATGTCATTGCATGTGTGTTCTTCTCACAAACCACACATGGATCCACCAGTGTCATTGCATGTATGTTCTTTTCATTAACCACAGCTAGAGTCATTGCATGTATGTTCTTTCCACAAACCACATATGGATCCACCAGTGTAATTGCATGTCTATTATTTTCATTAACCACAGCTAGAGTCATTGCATGTTTGTTCCTTCCACAAACCACACATGGATCCACCAGTGTCATTGCATGTGTGTTCTTTTCACAAACCACAACTAGTGTCATTGCATGTATGTTCTTTCCACAAGCCACAGATGGATCCACCAGTGTTAATGGATGTGTGTTATTTTACAAACCACAGCTAGGGTCATTGCATGTCTGTTCTTTTCATGAACCACAGCTAGAGTCATTGGATGTGTGTTCTTCTCACAAACCACATAAGGATCCACCAGTGTCATTAGATGTGTGTTCTTTTCATGAACGACACCTAGTGTCATTGCATGTGTGTTCTTCTCACAAACCACATAAGGATCCACCAGTGTCATTAGATGTGTGTTCTTTCCATGAACCACACATGGATCCACCAGTGTGATTGCATGTGTGTTCTTTTCATGAACCACATACGGAGGCATTTGCATGTCGGTTCTTCTCACAAACCACATATGGATCCACCAGTGTCACTGGATGTGTGTTCTTTTCACAAACCACAGCTGGAGTCATTGCATGTCTGTTCTTTTCACAAACCACAGCTAGAGTCATTGCATGTCTGTTCTTTCGACAAACCACACATGGATCCACCAGTGTCATTGGATGTGTGTTCTTTTCATGAACCACAGCTAGAGTCATTGCATGTGTGTTCTTTTTCACAAACCACATAAGGATCCACCAGTGTCATTGGATGTGTGTTCTTTTCATGAACCACACCAATGTCATTGCATGTGTGTTCTTTTTTACAAACGACATAAGGATCCACACCCAGTGTCATTGCATGTGTGTTCTTTTCATGAACCACACCCAGTGTCATTGCATGTGTGTTCTTTTCAGAAACCACAGCTAGGGTTATTACATGTGTGCTCTTCTCACAACCCACATAAGGATACACCAGTGTCACTGGATGTGTTTTCTTTTCATGAACCACACCCAGTGTCATTGCATGTGTGTTCTTTTCACAAACCAATATGTATCCACTAGTGTCATTGCATGTGTGTTCTTTTCACAAACCACGGCTACAGTCATTGCATGTCTGTTCTTTTCATGAACCACACATGGATCCACTAGTGTCATTGCATGTGTGTTCTTCTCATAAACCACATATGGATCCTAACCTTAGGAGAGCCCTAACCTTAGCCCCCCAATGGTGGCCGTTAGACCGAGTCTTCTAGAAGGCACGCCCTAACACAGTTGTTCTTCTTGACGATTCTTACATACCGTTTGATCGGGGCGCTTGGACGATTGGGATGGTATTCGTGAGAGCGATGCACAAGTAGGCTGTTCTGCGGCATGATTGGCCACACTTGATGCCTATTTGCTCTAGACAAACTGGCAACACGGGGCGCTCCCCTGTTGCGAGTGTCACGACTCACGAGTTCAGTGGGCCATATTCCAGTGTCACGTCCCCATTACTTCTCTTCCTCCCCATACTTATCTTCCTTCCCCTCGAAGCCACTTTCCCCATTTCACTCCCATCCTGTCGTAGCCACAAGCCGATGACGCATCCAGCTATCTCTCCGTCGGCAACCCCCCCCCCCCCCTCCTCCCCCCCTCTCCCTCTCTCTCTCTCTTGCCATGGGTTCAAGGGGAGACTTTGAGGAAATGCGTCATGACGACAGGGACGGTGATTTCGATGTGAGTCGTCTCATCTATATCTCTATCATATGTGGCCAGTTATCTATTTTGAGCTATATCTACTTTGTTTACTCATGCGCGTATGATGTGTTAGGCCAACCAGATGCTATATGACTCCGACTATCACGGTTTAGCGGATGAAGACAGTCCTCTGCTATGTAAACATGGATATGTGCCAGCTAAATTTGTAGCATTCGAAGGACGAAACGCATGTAGGAGGTTTTTACTGTGTCAAGGACATCGTGCAATGATGCAAGGAGGAAGTTGCAGTGTTGTCAAATGGGTAGATCCAGAGAGGCCCAAATCGATGCAGAAAACACTGGACAAACTATGGGATATGACTGTTGAGTTGAAAGAATCTGTAGTCAACTCATTTCTTGACAGTGTTGAGATGAAGCTATGGGACCTAGTTGACACGACCAAGCTTAACCGAGATCTCGGGAGGGTGCAAAACAAGGTTGGCAAAGTCGAGAAGGAGAGGGACGTGGCGTTGGCCCTGAAGGCTAAAGCGGAGCAAGAACTGACTCAAGCAAGGAATGATGTTCACCGGGCCAAAGTCATGCAGTTCACAACTACGAGTATTGACAAGTGCATGAGGAAAAATGCAGAGAAACAATTGAAGTTGTGCAAGGAAGATGCTACAAGGAAGGAGCAGACAATTCGATCCTTGCTCTCGCGGGAAGATGCGCATCGGGCTAATATTAGGAAGATCAAGGAGATGTGTGATAACTAGTTCTATTTAGCTTGAGCTCCGTGCCTTTTTAAGTTGTAATAGTAGTACTTGTTGACCTAGCGGTCTGAACTAGTGGTCCCAGAGTCCTGGGAGGAAAAAATTGGTCTCCCGTTAATCTGCCTTAACCCTGCATTACTTCCTTTTGTCTGATCATGGTGGTATTCTGACATTGGTGGTTTGTTTAAAAGTAATCTACGTGGATTGTGTTACATGAAAATGGCACAGCCACAATTTATAAAGTGGAAGCACGTACACCTAGTTAATGGAGATCCGGGAGCTTCGCCAGACGCAGGGGATGCAGGAGCAGAGAGGCGGTAAGATAGATGGGCTCAAGCATCTGGGCATTATCGGTTGCCATTGTTGTTTATGTTACCACGTTGATGTGAAGCATCTGAAATAAGTTCCTGCTACGTGGAGTGTAGCAGTTTAAATAATTTATTTCTATGCCACTTACATTCCATCAAATTTGGAGACCTCCTGCCCCTCAGCAATCGTGGAACCGGTGCTGCGTGTCTTCAGATAGTAGTGGCACAATCACAATTTTGGATTCAACTATTGACTTGGGCGTTTCCAAACCCTAAGTCGCGGTACATTTTACTCAGAGAATGTGGGAGATTATTTCGCCCAGCAAAGTTCCACACAGAGAGCTCCATAATTTAACCGAGTTACATATATAGGTTCAAGTTCAATACATTATTATGCATCTTCGTTGCTAGCAGCCGTCTTCCGCAGCTTGGGTGCCAAGCCTTCACGTTCACTGGCTTCTTCATTTCCTACCTTCTTCCTCTTCCTCGGTGCCAATTTTCTTAGCTTCACATACTCTGCATCGCCGGGACAATCAGCGCCAGAATCGTGTCCAACATCATATTTCCACTCGTTTTTACCTTCTTCGGGCAGCAAAATGACTGACCCGGCAGTCATGTTTCTAACCTAGCAGCGCTTCCTGTAAAAAAATAGGACTATTGCATAACTGCCCAATATCTAGAGAGTAAATACTTGCAAAAATTACAATTCAGCACAAACATGCGAACCCCAAGAGACTTTTGCTTAACAGGAGATAATTGGGTTCGAGCGACCACCCTGTCCAAGAATAGAAGGGTGACTCCCAGTTGCAGCAGCTTCCACATCCAGTACATCACAGTTTAGCTCAAACATGCAAGATGAAGCATACCTTTTCATCAACCCAATCAGCTGACTGTCACACGTTAGAGGAACCATGATGCCACGTTCATCCATGAAGCTGAACTTTGCAGTCTGTTTTAGCCATAATTCATCATGATTACGCATAGCAGCTACCATACCAGATATAGTGCAGATCTGCGCAAGCGCTTCTTGCATCGTGATACAATGGTGTCCATACCACTTGCCCTTCACCCTTGCTGATTTAGAGTCGTACCTGAAGAGGGCTACCGTAACCAGGTAAGGGTGGTCCGCCGAGATCCCACTTGACAGAGAACTGTGGACAAAATATGTTTGTCAGCGTTGGGCTAACAAACAATGGTAGGTTCAGTAGCCAGCTAGCAGTTATAATTAGTGTGAATAGCAAAGAGAAGGGAAGCTCACCCGCATGTCACCAGAACTTCTTCCTTAGTAGTAGGATCTTCCATCCCCCGAGCTGCTCGGCTCGTCGGCGGCAGAGGCGGGCTAGAGCCTCGCAACGGCGGCTACGGCATGCGCCATTGGAGCTCGGGATCAGTGACTGGGCGCAGCAACTTGGTGCCGGAAGTCAAATGTCCGAAGGGATCATCCTGCTTGGAGGGTGGATTTCGACGCCACCGGTGCTAGGGGAAAGGAGGGAATGGATTAGTGAAATTGGTCAATCCATCCAATCCACTTAGTTCCTCGATTTACCTAAGAAGTTGCCGCGTTGGCGCTTGCATCACGGACAGATGACCGACATGTGGGTCCTGACCGTCTACTTCACGGGACAGTTTAACAGAATGTTTGTATTTGGCAGGGGTGAGATGAGTTTGCCTTGAAATGGCCCCTCTGAGTAGTTGGCAGCCCAACTTTACAAAACGCAGCAATTACAGGGAACTTGGGTATCGCCATGCACTCGCCCATGAACTTTCGGGCCGCAAACAAACAATCCCCATGGTGGGGGCCTTATGGGTCACTTTCGTCATGACAAGACATATGACATGCTCTCCATGCACTACTATTGACCCAAGATGAATCGAGACATGGAGCGCCACGTACAACGATGCACTACATGTGTCCAAGCTAAATCTAAGTCTAACCCATTTGGTCTTTATATGCCATTGCCTATTCCTCATCCACATTGGTCGGACATAAGCATGGACTTTGTGTTAGGATTTCCTAGATCTAAGCATGGTCATGATTTCATATTTGTGGTAGTGGACCGCTGTTCAAAGATGGCACACTTCATTCTGTGTCATAAGACCGATGATGCTTCACATATTGCAAAATTGTTTTTCGGGAAAATCGTCTGCCTTCATGGTGTGCCAAGAACCATCGTGGCCGACCATGACGTCAAACTCATGAGCTACATGTGGAAGACGCTAATGGCCAAGTTCGGCGTCAAGCTCCTCTTCTCGTTCGCCTCGCACCCTCAAACCGATGGTCAAACCGAAGCCTCGGAACACTCCTTCACGTATTGATCAAGAAGAATCTTAAAGATTGGGACAAATGCATTCCCCACACCGAGTTCGCCTATAGTTGAGCCAAGCACTCCACAACAATGAAGAATCCATTCATGATCGTCTATAGTTTCGAGCCCTTCACCGCGCTTGACATCCTACCACTTCCTCTCCACGAGCGCACCAACATGGACATTGACAAGTGCACCCAAGCAATGAAGAAACTACATGAAGACACAAGAGCTACTATTGAGAAACAAGTTCTTTGCCAAACAACAAGGCTAAACAAGACCAAGAAAGATATGATCTTCTAAGAAGGCGACCTCATGTGGATACACCTAGGTAAAGAATGTTTCCCCAAAGACCACGACTCCAATATCAAGACAAGGGGAGATGGTCCTTTCAAAGTCCTCAAGAGAATCAATAACAATGCCTACGTCATCGACATACTAACATCAAAGTATCTTGTGAGCAAGACGTTCAATGTAAAGGACCTCTCACCATTCCATGGAGATGACGAAGATGAAGAGGTTGAAGAGTCGAGGATGACTCTTTCCCAAGGGAGGAGCTGATGCAGCCCGTCCTATGGACGTCTCTACCTCCTCACCATCAATTCCCCCAAGAGGTCCTATGACGCGCACCCGAGACAAGTTGCTCCATGACAAGGTTAACTCGCTCCTATCTTTGTGTGACTTTGATACACCCCTGAATGACTTGCTACCCCATGCCAATATACTATGCATACTCAGGTACGAATACCCGACGTGTCACCCAATGAGTCCGAAAGATGAACATGCGATAGTCGCCTCTAGGGATGGAGTCTCTGCCATCAACCACCCGGAGTGTCCGCCCCAATCGGAGTCTCCACCGCCCAAGCCTAGAGTGTCTAGCCTACATCCCGCGCAAAGCCTGGCTACCAGCCAGATAACCAAATCGAAATCCACTCGGACTCCATCCAGAGTCTTCGCCAGTCCCGAAGTCTCCGGTCCTAATACCCCGGAGTCTCCGACCTAAGTTATGGGCATGCGCGCCGCCAGCTGGGCCTTTGGCCCATGTACCCTCCAATTCGTCCAGAATTTGTCCTTTATTTTGCAAACTACCCCTCCTTAGTTGTTGGCCTATATATAGACCACCTCCTCCTTATTGTAACCCTAGACTTGGATAATTGAATTAGAAGAAACCCCTTTGAGGATCTACCTATTTGAGTCTCATGCTCCTTGATAAGGAGCGCCAATTATCCCCTAGCCTCTTGGATTTTGCATAGTGCGTTCAAGTTGTACAAGGCCTTGGAGTTGGTGTCCCTTCTCCAAGTTGTCAAGATATCACCAAGCCTACCGCTCACCGTGTCGGTTCGAGAGAGAGTGTTCTTACCCGCCACCGATCTTGGGGATTGTGTCGGACCGGTTGTCATCGTTGTTAGCTATAGGCTTGTATCGTGTATTGCGTGTGAGTGTGTTTATCATGTTCTTCGTGTGTGTGTTCATGGATTTTCTCCACTCCCTCACCCCCACTCACCTTCACCTCGATTTCCATAGACATTCATGAAAGATCGGGCAACCCTAAGGGGTCACCCCTAACATCCCTCATATCCCAACCAGGAGAATGCATTTGGAGGAGGAGTGACCATGGCGAAACGGGGGAGGGAACAGGCGCGCAGCAGGCGCCGAGGACGAGGTACAGCCATAGGAGGTGTGTCTCCCAGGAATAGAATTGTAGCGATGCAACTAGGAATGGGCCTCACTCGTGAACATCGCAGTGGTCCTCGCGGACGGCTTCGTGCTTGTCGCAGGCACGAGAACATGGTATTCGGTGGCCAAGGCGGAGGAGGCGCAAGATGAAAGGAGATGTGCAGCTTCCCTAATGCAGGGCGGCGGGCTAGGAGCCTAGCACGTCCACCAGCAACGCGAAAATTGGGACTTGGTTCCCATTTAATCAAAGGTTAGGTTAACCTAACCTAAAATAGAGTGAGCCAAATGTGGTTAACTCAAAAACCCACTAGGTTTTTTAGGTCTGGTCCACAATATCCAAAGGTTATCCTAGAAACCGCCGGCACGTTCGCCTCCTAGCAGGCAGCCCTGCCTGTCCTCGTCTCTCCTGAGCGCCGCACCGACGAACCACCGGCCTCCTGCATGGGCGCCCTCCCTCTCTTCCATCTCCCCAATCCACACCCTCCCACGCCTCCTTCCATCTCCGCCTTCATGCTCACGCCTCCATCCATATATTGATGTACTAACCTCATGCATCTTCTCCGCTTGGCATGACTCGCCGGCGGCCTCCTCAACCGCGACTTCATCGGTAGGTGGCGGTGTTGCTCCTCCATCCCTTCACCAACCTCTGCATATCTCGCAAAAGGGCCCAATCCCCCCTCCTCAGTTTAGTAGCTAGATGATGAAATGGGTGTTAGTCACGGTTTAGTATTCTTAGAAGTATGCCTTAAGTTAAATAAGAAGGGAAGGCCTTTGTCTGTTATTTGAATAGAAAGTTCTGGCCTACCTCGGTTTGATTGTACTCCCTCCGTTTCAAAATATAAGATGTTTTAGCATTGTGAAAAGAGTGTATCTAGACCCCTTTTAGTGTGTAGTTCATGTAGCTTTGGGGTGAACCTACCACTAAAAAAGGTGTAGATACACTCCTTTCACAAAGCTAAAACATCTTATATTTTGAAACGGAGGGAGTACCTAAGAAATAACCACCCTAAACATTGTAGAGTAGACAGAGCAACTCTTTTTTGAGTCAGCTTCCTCTGTGTTTCTGGTCCACCAGTATACACCTCATGATGGCACTGTAATTCTTCCGCTCGTAACTTTTCTTCTCAACAAGGGTTATCCTCTTCTCACTTGTTGCTATTTTATTTGTATTTGAGTGAGAGAACTAGGAGGTTGATTCTCTTGAGTCGATTCTCATGTGTAATTGAACACCAACAGCATGCGGAAGATATTAGGGATTGTGGTGCGTATGTCTAAATATTGCTTAGCTAATTAAGCATGAAGCTTGAACCAACAAAATTTGGTGGTTGAATGGTCTTTCTTCTACTTATATGCTTGATTTGATGATGAATACCTCCAAACTAGTTGTTGTGTGTGCTTCTTTTAATGTTTAGTGTACTTATATGTGCTCTCGCCAAGCTACATCTGATTGTCGTAGCTAATTTGACAGTCGGAAGGAATTGGTTGACACTTAAATTTTATGCAAATGAAGTTTGAAATTGATAACCCTAGTCCTATTTTTATGCATACTTTTTTGCGTTACAATCTCTGATTCAGTTCCCTGTTCTTGTATTCTCATGGAGTGTCCCGTATTATGTCTGGAACCATTTGTTCAATTTTTTATAACAATTTGCTTCATTTGATCATCTATATTTGTTGTGTTTGTGAGTTGGTTTGATCGTTATCATTATTCTTGGAATCAGTCAAGTCAGCGACACTGTATCGTCTTTGATTTGTTGTGTTACCCTAAGACCGGCTTCACAATTCGACAAATTCTCGTAGTGTTGGTAATTGTTTGGGGAATCAAAACATATATATATATATACCTTGATTTTAATCTACGGGAAAATTAAAGACAAGGACAACAGAAACTGAAACCGGTATTGTAGCCACAAAACCAGTATGTAAAATAGCAAATGCAATGTAATCAATTATGTCTGACTTTAGAAGTTGGTTGACCCCTGACACAGCCGAATCTCTTATTTGTCTACAAGATTGGTTTCACACATCAAGTAAGAACTCTCGCATTTGAGTCTTATTTTGTCGATTGGCACTTCTCGTAGACAGCTATGTCTTTCTATTTGAATACTATATAATGTCTCAAGTTTACAAGTCTAATTCTTGTTATACCATTCTTTTCCTATGTACGTACGACTGGTCTTAGCACGACAACTGTGTATGGCATACTTGAGGAGGAAGGCCTCTCGATTTCACCAGGTGTGTGTTTTGTAATTTATAGTGTGCATCTATTTTGAAATATTCAGTTTATGTACCAGGTGATGGTGTATGTACATAGTTGCTAGCTGGTAATGATCTTTATCTATTTATAGCTAATTGAATGATTTGTCCTGGTATCATGTTGCACTAAAAATCCTCTTATAGCTAGTTTGATTTGCCATTCTCATTGCTCTTTTGTGATATAGATAACATTTGACAAGCTTTGGCACCGATGTCATGGGCATTCTTGGTGATGGAGCTATGCAGGGCCGGTTCTTTTTGCTGAATTGTCCATGTTTTCTGACTTGAAACTTGTCGTCTAAATTTGTTGGATTAAGTGCATGTATGAATGTGAATGTTGGATTGTTGATGTTGAACCTTGGTAGACTTGAATTTTGAATTTGTTGGAGTTAAATATACTATATGACTGTTGATCTTAGACGTGTTGAACTATTTTGCTATCGATTTGTGTCTATATCATGTCATATCATCATGAAATTTTCAATATGCTTATTTTGAATTATTATTTTTATGTATGCTCATGGCGAATTTTTTCACACATTGCATTTGAGTTGGAAAACTTGGCTTCACGAGTATTTGTCATAGTTACATAAGTGGTTAGAACCTTAATAACCAACGATTAACCATTTAAACCCAAGTAACCAAATGGTTAAACTATATTAATCATCTAGACGAAATGGTTAATTAGGTTCAAGTTCAAAAGATAAATGTTTAATCAAATCCTTTTCTCCAAGGATTTGAAGCCGCAGGCGACCATCGTTTTCAGCGAAGTCCAGTTCCACCGCCTACCCAAAAGGATCGAAAATTCTAATGGGAAGCTCACAAATACTCAACTTTTCACTAAAAAGACATAGATTCACTAATGATTGGTTGGACTAAATACAACATTTATTTAAAAAGAACACAAGAGACTTTTTGGACGTACCCTTCCAACCTCTCGGTTGCCGTCTTTGACCTAGCCGCTGCATCTCCTCCGTCTCCTCCATAGATCGGTTCCCCCTCCTTCAGCCGGCCTCGTCGGCGTTAGGAGGGGTGGGGAACCCGATCTATGGGTGGAGTTTTTAGTAAAATTCATGTTGTGAGATATTAGATTGGAGTTTTGCTAGTCATCTTTTTCGGTCTCTACGTCGATGAAGATGATATCGTATAAAATAAGTGATCTTTGGTCTTTCGTTCGACGACGAGATCTTCTTCCCGGCGTCAATGGCAGTGTTGTAAGATTACAGCTCTATAGGTACGGTCTTTCATATTTGACTTCGCCAAGTTGATTTTGGAGTTTTTTCATGGTTGCCGCGAGTGTCGTCGGATTGATGACAAGTACGCCATGAGGGGGTCCTCGAGGCGTGTGGAAGAGAGGGGTGTGAGACGTACGGTGTTCCGTGACGGTGAGCACACAAGTTTACCCAGGTTCGAATCCGCCAGCTTTGGACGGATCCTACTCCTGCTAGCAATCAAATAATACGACAGAGCCGGAATATGGGTTACAAGGGTTTCGCCTGTGCGAGTTGAGATTGTAGACTATTGAGGTGGTAGGTGCCCTAAAGGCTCTCTCTAGGACGGCTTATATAGATATCCGGCCTAGGGTTTACAGGAGAGATCTATCCGGCTACGACTAAGAGTCGGTTACAAAGTACATCTTGAACTACAAGTAACACTATGGGCCTATATCGGTAAGTCTTCTGGGCCTTCCCGTAGCCAGACTGGACTCCGTCTCTTCTCCCTTACTGGGCCGCCCGTGAAGCAAATCTCTAACCCTAAGTGGGCCACCCTGGTCAGTGAGGAATTGTGAGGATACCCGGAAAGTATATCCCCAACAGCAGCTCCCGGAAGCCTCCAAGATCCAAAGTCATATTCATCATCATCTAGCTTGATCTTCGGCTTGCAGAATCTTGAAGGGTTCCTGAAACTTCAAAACAAAAGATACGATCCGGGTCTCAAAAGATGAGTCAGACCTATTGAGTATGTTTATACAGATTTCCAGCTCGAAATTCAAACTAAGCCGGAACTTGGTCTTTGACATAATCTGACAACAGCCATGGTCAAGTCACATCACTGATAGACATTTCCTATCAGCATGACCATTGGCAGGTCCGCCTTTTGCGAAACCGTGGCGCTGTTTCCATGTGTGCATGGATATCAAGGCGGCGTAATCATCGCGTGGAGGTTTCCCCGTCCTTTCCACAACGCATGGCACGTTCATTGTAGCGTTTACACAAATCTTGGTGTGCCTGGTAGATATAAGTGGTGTGGATTCTTCTCCCTAACTTCTTCACCAGTTCTCAGCGCCGTTTTCTTCTCTACGGCTCCCACGGACCTAGTGCTCCACTACCTCCAGCAAAAAACACCACTAGCGCCGCCCATCTCAGGTCACCGGTGTACCAGAAGAATGGCTTCCTCATCATCCTCCAGCTTGGTAGCGGCGGAGGCGGCAGAGAAAGAGAGCCACCATGGAGTTTGGATCTCCTGCGTCCTGGACGATCCCAAACTCCAGGTTGTTGAAGACGAAGGGCTCCTCCGCGCCGACGACTAGCAGAGCGGCTTCGGCAAAACTTTCCCCAACCCCCGCGACGACGAGCGAGTGCATTTCGGCACTCACCTTGACAGAGGTCTTTCCTTTCCTCCCTCGGATTTCTTTTCCGAGGTTATAGATCATTATGGTGTTCATCTCCACCATCTCGCCCCGAACTCCATCTTAGAGATGAGTGTGTACGCCTCTTTGTGCGAGGGGTGTCTCGACATTAGGCCGAGCCTTACTCTTTTCTGGTACTATTTTCATGTCCGAAGAAATTCCATCACTCCCGGTAATCCTTATATTACTGGTACTATTAATTTTTCGGTTAGGCGTGAGCGCGTTTATCCCCGAATCATGGCAAGTGAGTCGGTCAAACAATGGCCATCCACTTTTTTCTACCACAAGGATATCCCCGCTCCCGGCAAAGATACTGCTTTGCCGGCTTTCATCGACGGAGCCGCCACGCCCGAAGAATCTTGGGACAAGGTTTCTCCGACTCTCAGTGACGAGATGTTTCTCGCCAAGAGACGGATTGAATATCTGATGAAGCACAAGGGCCTGAAAGGGTCCGACTTGGTTCAATGCTGGGTGTCACGCCGGATCCAACCTCTTCAACATCATGGAGATCGACTGATGCATTCCATCACGTCGTCAAAGAAGGATTCCCTCTGCATCAGCTCCAAGACCTTAAAGCCGAAAGACTATATATGCCAAGTCAAATGGATGATAAGGGAGCGGATTGAGAGGAAAATTCTGGAGCTGTCCCTTTGTTGTGCCGGTAAACTTCAGCAGTAACTCTTTTTATGTGCTCATCTTTATGTTATTTTTGCAATACTGAGATACTTTTCCTTTTCAGCTTGTTGACCTCCCCGAGTCAGAGTTTGCTCGTATTGAGGGATATCCTCCTGAGTTTTCTCAGGACGAGGGTGAATCAGTCCCAATGCCGGATGTTGTTCCTCAGAAACGCAAAGCTCCGACATTGGCCATCGGCACCAAAGAAGTGCCTGTTGTGAAGAGGTAATCTTTCCTCACAAGGTATTTGTATTTCACTTGTAATTCCTTCTGAGATGTAATGTTCTTTGTTCTATTATCTTCTCAGAGCTAAACAGCTCATCAAGGGCAAGGGGAAGGAAACTGCCGTGAAGCCTCTGCGCCAGTCGAAGCTCAAATTGGCTTCTCCTGTTGTAGCTCCTTTGACTCCTGTCCCTCGGCCTTCTACAGTGTCGGACATTACTCCATCTCCGACTGTTGTAGAAGATCCGGCTCAACCAGCAGAGCCAGCGATCCTTGAGTCACAGACTAATGTCACCATGAGTGACTCAGGTGTTGATAAAGGTGAACCCTCTTCGGGTAATGATCCCTCGGCAGAGACGTTTGCCGATAATCTCCTGGACAGTCCGGGACTTGCCAAGCTTGGCCTATCTCGGAAGTTTGTGGAGGAGATTCAACGGCTAGCCCGGGAATGCCTCGAGAGGCGGACTCTCTCTGCCGAAGAAGAAGTGCAAGAAGCAGAGGATATCAAACACTCTGATCTTCTTGAACAAGTTCGTCTTCGCGATGAGAAGATAAGGTCCGGCGCGCTTCCAACTACGTCGGTGATCCCCCTAACTTTCATCGAGAAGGTTGCCACCGAGGTGAATTCGAGTTTAGACAAACTCATTCGCGAACAATATGTAATTCAGAATTCCAACTCCCATTTTCCTTATTTCATATCATATCCTCTAGCCCCCAAGCATGAAGCTGGAAAAATTAAATCCGGTTTTATGCTTCCTTAGGATGCCAAAGAATGAACTAGTGTAGCCCCCAAGGCTCGTGTTGATATTGGTATAAATATTAGCGCGCGTCTTTAGTAGACTTCTGACCTTGGGTATTTGATGACCCACAAGTATAGGGGGTGTATCGCAGTATTTTCGAGGGAAGTGAAACCCAATTTATTGATTCGACACAAGGGGAGCCAACGAATATTTATAAGCCTTAACAACTGAGTTTTCAATTCCTCTGCACCTGGAAACAATCTTGCTCACAGCAGTTTATCAGTAGCAACAGTTTTGTAGTAGGAATAGTAAAGTAACAGCAGTAGTAAAAGTAAAGACAGTAGTAACGAGTGCAGTAAACAGTAGGATTAGAGCGCGGTAGGCATAGGGATGGATGGACGGGTGTTGCATGGACAAGACAATTCACATAGCAATTAGAACATAGGGCAATTGCAGATAAATAAGATAAAGCATCCAAGTACTAGATAATCCTAGGCATGTGTTCCATATATAGTCATACGCGCTCGCAATGAGAACTTGCACACCATCTTTTGTCCTGCCAGCCTGTTTGCAGCGAGGCCTCAAGGGAACTACTGGCAATTAAGGTGCTCCTTTTAATAGAGCACCGGAGCAAAGCATTAACACTCCGTGAACACATGTGATCCTCACATTAAAGCCATTCCCTCCACTTATCCGATTTCTGTCACTTCGGGGCCATTGATTCCGGACAACAACATGTGTATACAACTTGCAGGTAAGACCATAAACAATACTATCATAATGAATCAATAACATGTTCAGATCTGAAATCATGGCACTCAGGCCCTAGTGACAAGCATTAAGCTTAACAAGTCGCAACAAAGTCAAAAAGCACTAATAGTAGATACTAGGCACCATGCCCTAACAATCTGATACCATTACATGAACGATCTCATCCAATCCCTACCATCCCCATAGCCTACAGCAGGGGATTACTCACTCATAGATGGGGGAAACATGGATCGTCGATGGATAAGCGATGGTGATGATGATGGCGATGATCTCCTCCAATTCCCCGTCCCGGCAGGGTGCCAAAACGGAGTTTCTGGTTCCGAATCGTGGAATATGGTGGTGGTGGCGGAGCGGAACTCTTTCTAGAAAAACATCAAACCCCCTGAGTTTTTAGGTCAGAAGGCATCTTATAGGCGAAGAGGGAGACTGAGGGGGTGTCTAGGCAACCAGACCACCCCCTGGTGCGGCCGGGCCCAGCCCGCGTAGCCAGGTGGTGTGGCTGGGCCCCAGCCCCACTCCGTCTCATATTCTAGCTCCGGGAGTCTTCTGTTGAAATACGATTTTTGGCATATTTTCCGGAATTTTTCCTGATAGTTGATTTTCTGCACAAAAACTAGACACCAAGACAATTCTGCTGAAAACAGCGTCAGTCCGTGTTAGTTGCATCCAAATCACACAAGTTTAGAGGAGAAACAATAGAAAAAGTGTTCGGGAAAGTAGATACGTTTTGGACGTATCAACTCCCCCCAAGCTTAGCGTATTGCTTGTCCTCAAGCAATTTAGTTGAAAACTGAGTGTGATAAAAGAAACTTTCACGAACACATTTTCTTAATATGATGTATATATTCTCAGCATGTGATCAACTACTTAGAAAATTCATAATAAATAGTATGCAACTAAGTTTACTTAATAGGCATTGCAAGCTATCAAGAGATTCCAACTTAAAAATGATAAGTAGCATGAAGTATAAATATAAGCAACATTACAATGCTCATAACAAGGTATGATAGAGTGGTATCTCGCTTGCCTTTGATTATGAATGCTAAGGCACCTCTGAAGTTCAAGTGAAGACTAGAAGTAAAGATATCAAAGATACAAGCATCAAAGTCATAACACAAATAATCAAGTTTTGAGACAAGCACATTACACTAAGAATGACAACTATGCTCTCAAGAAGGTGCTCAAAGAATATGTGGAGACTCAACAAGGAAATGAAAAGGTTTTGAATAGTTTGAAAGGCTTCCAAATGCTGAAAGTATGGTACTCATTAGCTTTGAGCTCTCATTGCCCCTATCATAAGCATCTTTAATATGGTTAAGGTGAAAGTGAGGTCCAATCTGAGTTATATGCTTGACAGACTATAAACTAGAAATCCCATGTCCCTTGAGTACGAGGGCCACTCCTCATGCTACTCAACTTTAGTTACCGGTAAGTTCTTGTCATTGTAAATACATGCGTATCATAGAGAACCTAAAACGGGGTACCCCTTACCCGATGATATGGAAGAATCCCCATATCAAAATGACAAGGCAAGCAAACAATGAGTATCTCAGCAATCTTCTTATTTACCATGGGAAAATGGTGCTTTTTCTCTCTTTCCTATTTTCTAAAATCTCTTTTTTTCTTTTCTTTTTCTCAATAGCTATCTCTCTCTCTTTTTTATAAGAAGAATGCTTCATAGATACTTATTATGGTTACGCTGCAGGTTTCCACCATGACAGCATGGATTAGACCGGCGGCCCAGGCGTTTCTCTAACACACATACATAACTCCATCGAATTACAAGCTCCCCTTTTATTTCACACAGACGACATCCGCAAACAAAAGAGCATGGTATCAACTGGGTATATATTTACAGGTGTTGAAAGCGTTCCCCGTGACAGCACGGTTCTGCTAATCCCCATCCTATAATTTGCAAGCATATAACTTTCATGGACAGTCACAATGGTTCAGGTTTATTAGGTGCAGGAAATAAAGTGTGCCATCAAGTTCGTGAGAGCTTTACTAACTAACTTTTTCATAACAAGCAAACATTTTATTCGGAAGAAAACAAGGCATATTGGATATGTACGGAAATAGCAAATGATGCTAATAGGTAGGTATGGTGAACACTTTTGGCAATATTTGGTTTTAGGGAGTTGGAAACACGAGTAAAACATACTCAGTGTAAGTGAAGGCTAGCAATAGTAAGGGAGTGACAAACGAGAGAGCAATAATTGTCATAATCATGCTTGCAACAAAACAAGACTAATCATGGCATGAAAGTGATTCAAGACCCTCAAGGCAAAATAATTCATCGAGGCTTAACTGATTATTTCAGTCATATGCATGCGTGAGCATGTGCCAAGTCAATTCAAATGAAACATTCAGAGGAGGATACCACGGTGTCATACCAAGTTATGAATAGAGTAATGCAAGCAAACATTCATATGACATGCTACAAACTATTAGCAAGCTGGAACTAATCATATGAAAGCAGAACTACTAAGCATCCATAAATAACATACACCCTACACGAACAGGCTAAGCATGCCCACAATGATGAGTAAATGTACAAAAATGAAAACAAATAGAGTTCGTTACCAGCCTCTTGCCACACCTCAAGTTGTCATTAATCCTCATTATTGCCCTTCACTTGTGTGGCTTGAATAATAACATGAAACCAAATCCCACTGAGGAATGTTGAACCCTGCAACAAAACTCACAAAACCAAAGAAGAACAGCAAATATTTTTGGTGTTTTTGATTTTTAAAACAAGAACCAAAAAGGGAAGAACAAGCAAAGCAAAATCTTTTTGGGTTTTTCGAATAGTTCAAGCAAAGCAAGCAAACCAAGGCAAAAAGGAAGAAGAAGCAAACAAAGAGAAACAACAGAAATATTTTTGGTCTTTTTGTGTTTTAAGAAAGCAAAAACAAAGAAAGAACGAAAACTAAAAAGAGAACGAAACATGAATATACAAAGTATCGACGCAAAATGATATGGAGATGAGTGCGATGTCGGCATACCTCCCCCCAAGCTTAGGCTTTTGGCCTAAGTGGGTATCAATCCCAAGCTGGCCAGGATGAAGTGTCTTCGTGGTATGACGAGGAGGTACCCTCGTCCGAGCTCGAGTACGTCCCTCCGTAGTGCGCAGAATAATCGTAGGAGGGCACATCCTCCTAGTGCTGCCTGTGGAATCCCAGCAAGCGGAGCTGCTCGTCCACCTCCTCCTTGGAACGCGACCACGGCCTCCTGTGAACACTAAAAAAAGTAGATTGCAGCAAAGGATCTCCCTCTCATCCCCGTCAGTAAGCATCATCCTATATACTAAACTGTCCAACTTAGAATCAGCAGTGACAAAGTGATGTGTTTTCATAGCAGCAAGGTCAAGCCTTTGTGGTGCCAATATAGTATCATTGGGATCCATAGAAATCTCTAATGCATTGACCATACGTGAAGCGATTATGCCCCCATAGATAGGCCCCCTAGTAGCTAGGCGGCGATCAATAAGCGAGCCAAGGTTGTACCGAGTATCATTGTTAAGCACAGCACAATGAAGGCTAAATGATAGTTGGAGATATTACTCGTATTCTCCCTACCAAGAACGCTAGTAGCAAGATAATATGCAAAGTATCTAAGAGCAGGGAGCTGGATGTTTCTTATCTTTCTGTGCTGAGCTACGCGGTCATCATCATTGGTCACCCCTCGGTAGAGCTCCAGCAAATCAGCGGGTCGCCCTTGAATCTTCTTCATGGTCTCTGTCATGCTTACACCTACAATACTGCAAAATCTTTCCAACGGCATGGTAAAGGGCAGATTATAAATTCTAAAAGAGACAGTTGACTGATAGGGAGTGTTAGTAAACACGAAGCTCTCAACAAAAATCTTGGTGAGCATAGCGTATTTCTCACTCTCGTCTTGCATGAATGAGGTCAAACCAACCCTCTGAATCAGTAGCAAGAAATCATCAAGAATCCCTGCAGCTTGTAAGAAAGTAAAAGAAGGAAAAGTAGATGGGTGAGCATCCCCATCATCTCCTTCATTACCAATGTGAGGTGCAATGAGATCTTCGTTGTATGATGGCCTAAACTGAGAGGCTGATCTTGAGGGCCTTAACCTCCTAGGTGCATCCCTCTCAAATATTTCTCCAAAGGTATGGTTGTTCATGTTTGATATTCTAAAATTTAAACATCTATTAAACAAGTGATTGCAAAGTGAATATAATGAAGGGCACTACTCATAGGGACTTGTAAGAGTCCTAAACATGCATCAAAACTATATCTCTAAGCATCAAACAAGCTTACAAGCTCTCATAACCTGCCACCTACAGCAGCAAAATACTCAATATATAAACCACTAAACACAAATATACTTGGACAAGCGGAGGAGTCACATACCGGAGAACAAATGCTCCAAATTTCAACAGCAAAGATGGGTTGAGCAAGGAGATCAAAAAATCAAGGGCAAGAACAGCAAGAACGTGATTTTGAGCAATGAACTGGTGTTTGCTCGGGAGAGAGAAGAAAGTGGCAAGTGAGAGTGAGTGGAGGGCCAGGGGTGGCCCACACCATAGGTAGGCGCGCCCTAGGGCTAGCCGCGCCACCAGGTGGTGTGCCTGCCTGGTGGGCCCCCTGGTACCTTCTAGGCACTCCACTGCCCCTTTTTACACGCAAAAATTTAATATGAGTTTTCTGAAATTTTTTGAGACACTTTATTTTTGGGCATTTTTCAGGTGTAGATGAATGATTTTTTGACAGAAAAATATTTTCTGGAATGATGCAATGTCAAAACAAGGATAGGACTACAGAAGTTCTAAGACACTATAATATGCAAGCAACTAACAACAGAAAAGAAAACTAAACGAAAGCAAAAAACTAAATGGATAGAAAAGAAGTAAGCGGAGATAATCATGGTGAAAACATTGTTCTGTTCAATGAAATCCTTTTGTTAACAAGGTTGATCAGGTCTTGTTACCAAAACAATTTTATATGAAACAAAACTTTGTATTCCACTAGTGATTATGTTACCTCAACCTTGATAGGAATGGTCCCAATCATAATAGTTTGCAAATTTTTCTCTTGGTATGGGACAATATATTTCTCCAACTTGAATGCCCTCAACATGTTCAATTGAATTCAAACCATAAGTCATATCAATCTTCATGGGTAAATAGACAGTATATTCCTTGTCATTAACATTGAAGGTCACATTTCCTTGATTACAATCAATAACAGCTCCTGCAGTATTAAGAAAAGGTCTCCCAAGAATAATAGACATATTATCATCTTCAGGCATTTCAACCACAATAAAATCAGTTAATATCAAGCAATTATGAGCCACTTGAACATGTACATCCTCACATATACCAACAAGAATAGTGGTAGATTTATCAGCCATTTGCAAAGATATATCAGTAGGTATCAGTTTTTCCAGTTGAAGTCTCTTATAGAGAGAAAAATGCATAACACTAACTCCAGCTCCCAAATCACACAAAGCAGTTCTAACATAACTATTCTTAATAGAGCAAGGAATAGTTGGAATCCCTGGGTCTCCAAGTTTCTTTGGAACCTTACCATTAAAGGAATAATTAGCAAGCAAAGTTTCTTCATTAGGGATCTTCCTTTTATTCGAGACAATATCCTTCATATACTTTGAGTAAGGAGGGAATTTAATAGCATCAGTCAAAGGAATTTGCTAGAATAAATGTTTCATCCACTCACAAAACTTATTATAGTGTTCATCTTCCTTTGACTTGTGTTTCTTATCAGGGAAAGGCATAGGTTTTTGGACCCAAGGCTCTCTTTCACTACCATGTTTCTTAGCAACAAAATCTTCTTTAGTGTATTTAGTATTCTTGGTGTGCTTTTCAGGTTCTTCTTCAACTTTTTCTTCATTAGGAACATCATTTGCTTCATTACCACTTTCAGTTTCAGCATCAGAAATAGATATACTATTAGGATCTGTAGCAGGTTCAGAGGGTTCTACAATAGTTTTATGTTTCTTTTTTGTTTTCTTACGAGTAGAACCACTATTTTCAGCTTGTTTAGAATCCTGCTCAATTCTTTTGGGATGCCCCTCAGGATATAGAGGATCCTGGGTAGCAGCACCACTTCTAGTTCTAATTTCATAAGCATGTTTTTCTTTGGCGGCGTTAACTAGCAAGTATTTTGTACTTTAATGAGTTGATCTATTTGAGTTTGAACCATTTGAAAATGTTTAACAATCATTTTAACATCATTAGAGGTTCTTTCCACAATATCTTTTAACTCAACAATAGCTCTAGTGTTTTCCATTAGATGATTTTGCACCCTTTTACTGAAATTATCTTGCTTAACAATAAAGATATTGAATTCTTCTAAGCATTGATCAGGAGGTTTAGAGTAAGGGATATCACCTTCATTAAAATGCTGGAGAGAGTGTACCTCAATAGTGGATGAGTGGGGAATTGGCTTACATAATTATTCTATATGAGGTAAATTCTTGACATCTGCAGCTTTAATTCCCTTCTCCTTAAGATATTTCTTAGCTTCCTTCATCACTTCATCATTCAATTCAATAACTCCCCTCTTCTTAGATGATGGTATAGGCACCGGTATAGCTGGTTCAGGTATAATTACTTTAGGTATAGCTGGTTCAGGAGGACTCCAATCTTCATAATTCTTGCTCATTTTAGCCATTAATTCCTTAGCTTCCTTTGGAGTCCTATTCCTGAAAACACAATCGGCACAACTATCTAGGTATGTCCTAGATTCTTCAGTTAGTCCATTATAAAATATATCAAGAAGCTCATTCTTAGGTAATGCACTTCTAGCCTGTGCATGAATCAAAGCACAAAACCTTGCCCATGATTCAGGCAATATCTCTTTTTCTCCCTGTTTAAAATCAAAAAGTTCCTGCAAAATAGCATGTCTAGCACTAGGAGGAAAATATTTCTGCAGGAAAGTACTAATCAAGCAATCAGGGTTATCAATAGATCCAGGAGGTAAATTACTAAACAAAGTTTTAGCTTCTCCTTTCAATGAAAAGGGGAAATCTTAGCAACAAAGTAAGTACGCATCTTAATATCATCAGAAAACAAGCCACTCATGGTAGAAAGCTTAGTCATATGTGCTACCGCACTTTCATTCTTAGTCCCACAAAAAGGTTCTTTCTCAACAATAGCTATGTAAGATAGATCAAGAGAGAAATCATAATCTTTATCTTTAATGTTTATGGGAGATGCAGCAAACTTAGCATTAGGAGACAATTTGGGTCTAATAGTACGCCTCTCAAGGAGATTCTTAGCAGCGCTCCTATCATGGGTGTTTTTACATTCCTTAATAAATTCATCGGTCATCTCAACATAACCGTCTTCAATATCATAACTCTCACTAGACTCGGGTGAACTAACAGGTGTAGTAGTGTCTTCATTAGGAGTTTCAGTATTTCCAGCTATAGTTCTAACAATCGTAGCATCTAGGAAAGTACCTAATGAACCACTCTTATCAAGCACAGTAGAAGCAGCATCATAAGTATCAGAAGTTTCAGATTCAGCAGTATTAGCAGCGTGTGTAGCATGTGTATGTGGTGGTGTAACGAGCTTACTCATAACAGATGGTGAATCAACATCAACAGAGGTGTTCAGAACCGTACCTCTTCTTGTAGTGGATGGTAAAATAGGAACCTTGCCATCACAAGACTTACCCATGATGGATGTATGGCAGCGAACAATAATGAATCCAAGTGAACTTGATAAATAAAGCTATGCTCCCCGGCAACAGCGCCAGAAAATAGTCTTGATGACCCACAAGTATAGGGGGTGTATCGTAGTATTTTCGAGGGAAGTGAAACCCAATTTATTGATTCGACACAAGGGAAGCCAAAGAATATTTATTTATAATCCTTAACAACTGACTTATCAATTGAGATGCACCTGGAAACAATCTTGCTCACAGCAGTTTATCAGTAGCAACAGTTTTGTAGTAGGAATAGTAAAGTAACAGCAGTAGTAAAAGTAAAGACAGTAGTAACGATTGCAGTAAACAATAGGATTATAGCACAGTAGGCATAGGGATGGATGGACGGGCGTTGCATGGACAAGAAAATTCACATAGCAATCAGAACATAGGGCAATTGCAGATAAATAAGATAAATCATCCAAGTACTAGATAACCCTAGGCATGTGTTCCATATATAGTCATACGTGCTTGCAATGAGAACTTGCACAACATCTTTTGTCCTGCCAGCCCATTTGCAGTGGGGCCTCAAGGGAACTACTGGCAATTAAGGTGCTCCTTTTAATAGAGCACTGGAGCAAAGCATTAACACTCCATGAACACATGTGATCCTCACATCAAAGCCATTCCCTCCGGTTATCCCGATTTCTGTCACTTCGGGGCCATTGGTACCAGACAACAACGTGTGTATACAACTTGCAGGTAAGACCATAAACAATACTATCATAATATAATCAATAACATGTTCAGATCTGAAATCATGGCACTCGGGCCCTAGTGACAAGCATTAAGCATAACAAGTCGCAACAAAGTCAAAAAGCACTAATAGTAGATACTAGGCACCATGCCCTAACAATCTGATGCCATTACATGAACAATCTCATCCAATCCCTACCATCCCCATAGCCTACAGTGGGGGATTACTCACTCATAGATGGGGGAAACATGGATGGTCGATGGAGAAGAGATCGTGATGATGATGGCGATGATCTCCTCCAATTCCCCGTCCCGGCAGGGTGCTAGAACAGAGTTTCTGGTTCTGAATCGTGGAATCTGGTGGTGGCGGCGGAGCGGAACTCTTTATCGAAAAACATCGAACCCCCCTGAGTTTTTAGGTCAGAAGGCATCTTATAGGCAAAGAGGGAGACCAAGGGGGTGTCTAGGGCGGCCAGGTGGTGTGGCTGGGCCCCACTCCGTCTCGTATTATGGCTCCGGGAGTCTTCTGGTGAAATAGGATTTTTGGCATATTTTCCGGAATTTTTCCTGATAGTTGATTTTCTGCACAAAAACTAGACACCAAGGCAATTCTGCTGAAAACAGCGTCAGTCCGTGTTAGTTGCATCCAAATCACACAAGTTTAGAGGAGAAACAATAGCAAAAGTGTTCGGGAAAGTAGATACGTTTTGGACGTATCAGTATTCTGACTTACAGAAAGTATATTCCTATAACCAGGATTTGTTGAAGAATATTTGCAACAAGCGGAAAGAGATCAAAGCTCTCCGTCTTGAAAATGCACAGCTAAAGGTTTCCAAGGATGAGGCCGAAGGTAAACAGTCCGAAACTCAAACCTCATTTTTTTATTTCATAGTCGAATTTTTGTTGAACTGTCTGTTCTTTTGACTTACAACACTGGTAAAATAGTCCTGCGCTACGATCGAAGAGGCCGAGAATCTTAAGAACTTGGTGGTGGAAAACAAAGAACTTCACCAAGAGCTGGATAAGCTTAAGGCAGATCATGAGAACAGCATTGCTCAAATTCTCGAATCCACCTCCATGGCCACTGACGAGCGTGATCGCAAGATTATGCTTCAAGATAAGAAAATCTCGGATCTCAGCAATGGGCTATTCAGAGAAAAGGACATTTCCGAGGCACTCTGGGCTAAACTCCAGAGTCTTCATGAAGAGAAGGCCAAAATCGACGATGTCATCTTTGGCATGTTTCCCTTTTTCTGACTTATCTGCATCTTCAGACTCTTTGGAGTTTGGGTTTCCTTGACTTTCCCTTTGCATTATATGCGTAGGTCCTTTGAAATTGACGGACTCAGCCTCTACCGAGTCTCGCACCAGCCGGCTTACTCAAGTCTGTGATTTGTTGTATGACTTCTGCCAATCCCTCAAAGATATTGGCGAAGTTCTCAAGGTTCCGTATATGCATAGCATGTCCGGTTTTGAGGTGTGAGACAAGGCCAAGGATATGCCGCATCTTGTCCAAGACTAGAACATGTCCTACACGTGAACTGCAGCGCAAAACGCTCTCACCATGGTTATGAGCCACCATGGAAACATGGAGATCTAGCAAGTAACCAGAGGGTACTACAAGGTGGATGAAGACGGATAGGAGCAAGACATCAAGGACATCATGGACTCCTGCGTCAGATATGGGTACCACGTAGTTGATCTGACCAGCTACGACACTCCCTTCTTCACCCGTGTGGACACACCGCCTCCGCCTTCCGAAGAAATAGCTGAAGTTTCCGACGATGATCAAACCATATCGGATTTGAACATCTCAGAACGTTATCAAGCCGAGGCCAATGTATCCAGCGAGCCGGCAACTCCTACCTCTCCTCCTACATCATAGAGTATCAGAAGAACAATATGTTATTCTAAAAACAATTTGGTTCTGTAAATAAGTAGTACAATACTTTTGCTAGTGCTGAGATTTAATTTATCTATTCAGCACTTTTGGCTTTGATATTATGTGCTTGAAATGTTTGCATAAGCACTTGTATTTTTTGTCTGCACTTATCGTTTATCTGGTTTCCGCCTCGTCCCTTTCGTGAGCCAGCCAACTTTCAGCACGGAAACTTTGCCGAGCAACGGAGCTCAATTGCTAAACCAGTTTAAACTCGGAAACAAAGCCGGCTTCCAGTACCAACAATTCACTACTCGGAAAATGCCCGCATCCAGCAATCAGATAAATAACCAAAGTATAGACTAGAACATTTAGATTTATACCCAAAGGTATCAATTTTTAGAATCGGAAATCTAAACCAGAACAAACATGAGCATAAAGTACTTTCAAGTATTCTGGGATTTTTGACTGTGACATGATCATACGGAAATAAGATGGTAAAAACTTCTCAGAAAGATTTTGAGGAAACCAAGAGTTTTATTTCTCATTGAACATGTCCACATACATGATTACAAAGAAAAAAATTAAACTAAGAATAAAAGGGACGTAGCTAAGCAATATTCCATGGTATGTCTAACTCATCCGGATTTGTACTGCCTCCAACTCTCTTTCTTTTCTTAGTAGCAGGTCTTTCTTTGACTGGCCGCATATCAGTTAGGTAGTATGAACCATTGTGCAATACTCGACTAACTAAAAATGGCCCTTCCCATATTGCGGAAAGTTTGTGTTTTCTTTGCTGCACAAGTCGGAGAACCAAATCGCCCTTATTGAAAGATCGGTTACTAACTCTCTGGCTATGATACTTGCGTAACTTCTGCTAATAGGTTGTTGATCTCATTTCAGCAATGACGCGAACTTATTCGACTAAGTCGAGATCATTTTGTCGAGAAATTTCGGCATTCTCTTCAATATACGCGGCCACTCCAGGAGAAGTGTGAATCAAATCACTAGGAAGAACTGCTTCTACGCCATAGACCAAGAAGAAAGGTGTATATCCGGTTGACCTGTTTGGATTTGTTCGTAAATTCCATATTACAAAGGGTAATTCCTCTGCCCAAGCCCCCAAAGCACGTCGTAGTGGTGCTTCGAGTCTCGGTTTTAGGCCCTGTAAGATTAAACCATTTTCTCTTTCGACTTGTCCATTAGCTTGTGGATGTGCGACTAACGCAATGTCAAGCCGGATATTTTGTTCATTGCAGAATTCGACAAGCTCTCCCATAGAAAAGTTACTCCCGTTGTCTTTGATAATGCTATGCGGATAACCGTATCAGATTATAACATCTTCAACAAATCTTCTGGCTGTTTCTCCATCACAAGAAGTGACGGGTTTAGCCTCGATCCATTTGGTGAACTTATCCACCATCACTAAGAGGTGTGTAAATCCACTTGGAGCCCGTTTAAACGGTCCTACCATGTCAAGCCCATAGACCGCGGAAGGCCATGTTATAGGTATTGTTCGCAGCTGATCAGCAGGAATGTGAGCTTGTTTGGCGTACTTTTGGCATCCCTTGCACGTTTTGACCAGCCATTCGACATCTGCCCTCGTTGTAAGCCAGAAAAAACTGTGTCGGAAAGCTTTTGCCACTAAAGATTTGGCTGCAGCATGGTGACCACACTCGCCTTCATGGATCTCTTATAAGATTTCCACTCCTTCTTCTGGAGATACACAGCGCTGAAAGACCCCAGATGCACTCCGCTTATAGAGCTCACCACTAATTATAGTATAGGATTTTGCTCGTCGGAAGATCTGTCGGCTCAGAACTTCATCTTCGGGTAATTTTCCGTCTATCAAAAAATTAAGATAGGGTTGAGTCCAGCTGGGAATCACAGCCAGAACTGCTACTAAAGGTGAGTCGGATTTGGTCGGATATTCCTCATCTACTCCTTTTATAGAGGGAACTTTGAGGTTCTCTAGAAAAGCGCCATCCGGGACCTTTTTCCGGGCAGAGCCTATTCGAGATAGTGCATCTGCTTCCTCATTTTCTGTTCGAGGGATGTGTTGAACTTCAAATCCTTCAAACGATTTAGATAATTCATCCACGACAGCTCTATATGCCGCCATGTGCTTGTTTGCCTTACAGATATCCGACAGTTGTTGAGCAACAAGATCCGAATCTCCATAACACATTAATCGTCGGATGCCGATGTCCTTAGCAATCTAGATTCCATGCAGTTGTGCTTCATATTCAGCAATGTTGTTCGTCACCGTGAAGTGTATCTGCAATACATAGAAAATTTTATCACCTTGGGGTGACTTGAGCACCACGCCAGCCCCCGAGCGCTTTAGACCCGTCAAAATGCAAGATCCAGTATTCTGACTCTGGTAGGGTCATACTCTCCGTTGTCTCTGTCCAATCAGCGACAAAGTTAGCGAGGATTTGGGATTTGATTGATGTACGAGGTTTGTACTCAATATCGAAAGCTGAAAGCTCTATGCCCCATTTGGCGACACGCCCTGTGGTGTCACTATTGTTGATTATATCTATCATGGGAGCTGTGCTCACCACGGTAATTGGATGTTTCTGAAAATAATGTTGTAGCTTATGAGATGTTAAGAACACACCGTCAGCTAGCTTTTGATAATGCGGTTACCGCTGGTTTGATTCCGTTAAGACCTCGCCGAGATAGTAAGTTGGACGATGCACCAAGTGTTCCTGATTTTCCTCCGGTCTCTCCACTACCATGACGATACTGTCGACTTTGTTTGTCGTAGCAAGATAGAGCAACATCGGTTCTTGTGGTTCCGGTGCTGCAAGGATGGGAGCAGATGAGAGTACTACTTTAAAGTCTAGTAGTGCAGCTTCAGCTTTGTCGGTCCAAACAAAATTCTTGGTCTTTTTCAGGAGCTTGTATAGTGGAGCGGCTCTTTCACCGAGCCGGCTTACAAACCGACTGACTGCGGCAATACAACCATTTAGTCTTTGTACGTCCTTCAGGCAAGTTAGCCTGGAAATATTGAGTATAGCCTTGATTTTGTCCCAGTTTACCTCTATGCCCCTTTGAGACACGATAAAACCTAACAATTTTCCGGCTGGGATTCCAAAGAAGCATTTCTTCGGGTTAAGCATTATGTTGTATTTTCGTAGATTGGCGAACGTTTCCTCCAAGTCAGAAATCAAGGTTTCCTTCTTTTTGGACATCACCGCAATATCATCCACATATGCATGTACATTGCGCCCGATTTGATCGTGGAGGCAACGCTGCATTGTGTGTTGGTACGTAGCTCCTGCGTTTTTCAGCCCAAAGGGCATCGTAACGAAACAGAAGGTTTCGAAGGGGGTTATGAATGAAGTTTTGACTTTGTCAGATTCCTTCATCCGGATTTGGTGATAACCAGAATATGCCTCGAGAAAATAGAAGAGTTCCGAGCCTGCCGTAGAATCGATAACTTGATCAGTCCTAGGCAGAGCGAACGGATCTTTGGGACAAGCCTTGTTCAAGGTAGTATAATCAACACACATCCTTAAATCAGAGGTGTCCTTTTTAGGGACCATTACAGGATTGGCCGACCACTCAGTGTGGATGACCTCTTCTATGAATCCGGCTAACTCGAGCTATGCTAGTTCCTTAGCTATTGCCTTACGCTTTTCATCGCCAAAATGTCGTAGGGACTGTTTGACGGGTTTAGCATTTGGGTGTACATTTAAAGAGTGCTCGGCAAGTTCCCTAGGTACTCCGGTCATGTCAGATGGCTTCCATGCGAAGATATCTTGATTTGCTTGGAGGAACTTGACGAGCGCGCTATCTAGGCATGCACCTATCTGGGTCACCTTGGAGGGGTCATCATCCTTCAACAGCGTCTTCTTCGTCTCTTATGATGCCTTGAACTCCGGATTCGGCTTTGTCACCTCCTTCTTTGTCGCAGGCATCTTGGACGGATCTATGGTCTTCTTGATCTCCTGGTACTCCTGGGCGTGCAACACGGGTTCAGCAAAGGCGGCATTGCCATCCTCGCACTCTCGCGCTTTCTTCGGGTCTCCCCTGATGGTGATCACGCCGTTGGGACCTGGAATTTTCATCATATTGTAAATGTAACACGGACGAGCCATAAAAGCCCAGTAAGTCGGACGTCCGAATATAGCGTGGTACGCGCTCTTGAACGGGACCACTTCGAAGGAAAGTGCTTCCATCCGGTAGTTTTTTGGAGTTCCAAAGGTAACATCCAAAGTTATTTCTCCCAGGGAATTTGCTTGTCTTCCTCGGACAACTCCGTGAAAGATCACAGAGCTGTAGTTCAGCTGGGTCTCTGAGATCTTCATCCGGCGTAGCGTTTCGACATACAGAATATTAATACTGCTTCCGCCATCCATGAGAGTCTTGGAGAAACCATAGCCGTCAATAAGTGGATTGATGACTAAGGCGTATTTTCCTCGCTTGTGCAACTTAGGCAGATGATCAGCACGGTCAAAGGTGATTGCCACTTCCGACCAGTCCAGGAACTGAGGGACAGCCGGAACTGTTGCGTTGAGCTCATGTAGAACTGCTTTCTTGACCTTTGCTGGTTGAGATGCGAGGAAGGTGACGTAAGTGTCTTTCTTTGTCAGGAAATTCTTTTTCCCTTCCGGCTTGGGATTTGAAGCATCGGCTTCCTCCATGTCGGAATCATCCTTGGTCTCTTTATCCTTTTCGGGATTCTTCTTTCCCTTCTTCCGCTTAGCTCTATAGGAAGCGGTATCGTCTTTCTTGATGTCATCAATGAAACGACACTCGGCGTTTGTGTGGGACGAGCCCCTATTGGCATCTAAGTGATTCACACACGGGTTATTGGCAATGTCGGCCTAGGAGTAGGTTTTGCTGGGTTTTTGGTCTCCTCTACCATGGACTCTTGATGTCCCGCGACCGCGTCCACGGCCACCGCCACGCCCTCCTCATCCTCCAGATCCGAAAGTAGCAGTGACCACGGCCGTTTCCGCATTGGGCTTTTCTTCCGAGGTGTTCTTGCACTTCTGAGCTTGCTGCTTTGGTTGTTTTGCCGACTGTGGCACAGCTAGGGCGTTAAGTAATCCCTCTGCGTCATCGTCAGCATCTGCATACTTGCTCGCTGTTTCTATCATTTCTCCCAAATCAGTGACCTTGTCACACTTCAAGCCATGACGTAGTAAACCAATTGGGAGTCCTGCAATGAAAGCTTCAATCGCAGTTTGGTCATTTACTCCTTCATAGGAGTTCTTGGTGTCGATCCATCGTCCGAGATAATCCCGGCAAGTTTCTCCGGCTATCTGGGTGCAACGTTGTAGGTCTCCTACCATACAGGGCCTACGATATGTGCCTTCAAATATCCAAAAGAACGCACTTTGTATATCATACCAGTTGCGGATGGTGTTCTCCAAAAGTTCATTGAGCCATGATCGCGATGTCTTCCGCAACATGAGTGGGAGATATCGGGTCGCGACCAGGCTGTTTCCGCCTTTGGCGATACAGCAAGCCTGGAAAAATCCTGGAGCCAAGTATCTGGCCGAGCTAAACCGTCGTAGGTTTGAATATGTCTTGAGATAGCAAATCCTTCCGGGAATTTAGTAGCTCTTATGCGTGGTCCGAAGCATTTTGGGCCCACGTATATATCATCGTTTTCGTAGTGTCGCGCCTCTATGTTGGAATTAATCTTGTGTCTTGCGTCACTTGGGGATAAAGATCGTCCCGAATGACGGTTGTGGCTGCGGTGCCTTGGAGCCGGACTTCGGCTTCTGCCACCATCTCCTCCACCACGACGCCCTCCTTGGCCTCCTTGGGAGCCGTTGTGCTGGCTACTTGGTGGAGAGGGTGGAGCAGCTGGATGGTTTCCGGCTGATCATCGACCTCCATCCGAAGCATCGTTATTTTGGTTCCGGGAAGGATCTTCATTACGACGAGCCCCCTACCGGCTTGACTCGGCACGGTGTCCGTCGTTCCTTCGTCCATCAGCCGGACGGCTTGTGTGTCTCGGAGGTGGCATTCTTTGACGGTCCTCCTCCCGACGTTTCTCTTTATCTTCTTCCCTACGATCGTTCGACTCTCGCTAGGGAGGATTCTTCGGATTCCGTGCAGCAATTGACTCTTGCTCTGCAGCTAGGGCAACGTTGCGCCAGTCACGTGCAGCTTTGTGGTGATGTCATGAAGATCCGGTTCTTGAGTAGTTGTCTTCCCGACGGTCGGAACGGTGATGCTGCTCTAGAACACGCTAGGGTCTTACGTCATTCCATGCCGGATCCGTGCGGCAGTGGTCAGATTGGGAAACCAGTTTTCCGCCTCCGGACAGGGCGACCTTCTGCTGCTCTAGGCCCTTGTTGAGTAGTTTAATGCCCAATAGAATCTGCTCCGGGCCTGGATTACTTGATAGGATTTCTCGAGCCGCAACGGTGTTTTGCACTGGTGTTGGATACACCCAGTCTCCATTGTTGTCGCGCCGAGGCATCCCATGGTCTCCTCCAAAGAGGACTTTGTTAATCTGCGGGAGTTGGTCGTCATGAGTATGACGCTTCCTGGTCTTTTGATGCTGCCGAGAGTTGTACTTCTCCGCAGTTTTCATGCGTTTCTTTTCTTCCTCAAGGTTTTTAGCTTCATCGAGGAGTACTTGGCGACGCGCTTCTAGGGCCTGGGCCCTTTCATAGCTCTTCAGCAGTAAGTTCTACAGCTGTAGGAATAGGTGTGGTTAATGCAGCATCGATGAGTTTACGTGCACCTTCGGTGATCACGTGTCCATCCACCGATTCTTCTTTGGGCTCGTCTGGGATAAGTGCTCCATCCGAGTCTTCCTCATATTCCTCGGCAATCACCTCCTCTGCCGGAGGGTCTTTTGCCGGGGTCTTGTTCTTCGTCTTTGCCTTCTTGGCAGCGCCGGTAGCAAAGACGGCTTTGGGTCCGTTTCCCGGAGTCAAGCTTTGATCGGTACTTTTGGACTTCTGGACATCGGGATTATCTCCGATATCCATGTCATCCTGCGTTTTAGGAGAGTTTTCTCCGGATCCTTCGTCCATGGCTTCTCCTTCCTCTGCAGCTCTGGAGTTATACTCCTCTTCATACTCCGCGGAGAACTTCCGGAAATCTGCCGACGTCATCGAGTCATCCGAGGATGCGGGTAGGTCAGTGTTTGTTCCGATCGCCTCTAGCACTGAGTCGGTATTTTCTCCAGCATCGGCAGAGCTGGATCCGGATCCAACGTATCCGACGAAGTGTGACGTGTGGGTCCTGAGGTAGTTGCGGCTTTCCTCGTGGGCTTCCTCGAAGATCCTGATAGTCTCGAGAACTTCATCCACGCTTGCATCTTGCATCATCATACGCCTCAACGTATGCCACATGAACGGTTGATCTGCTCCGACGTTGGCAGGGCCGAACCAAAGTCGTTGTTGTGATCCTCCTGGATTTCGACCTCAGCGGATGAATTGATCTGGGATTTGGCCTCGCCAGGAAGATCCACTCCAGATTCGACTTGAACCGTCAGGTCAGCTTTATGCTGGGATTTCTCCACTATCTCCGCAACTGGTGCGGGCTGGGTGGGATTAGGGTTTTCTGAGATCCGGAACTCTGCCGCCTCTGCGGACAAAGGGGACCCAGAAATTTCTTCTGCCTCTATCATCACCGCTGGGGTGGGTGGGGCAGGTTTAGTGAATCCGATGTATACATCGATCTCGCCAAAAGACATGATGGTGTAGGCAGTCACAGCCTCCCTAGCTGGAATCCATGTCTCGTCGAGAACGATGAGAGGGACGTCGCTGGCGTAGAGGATGCGACCGACGGCGATAGTCTCGCCGATTCCGATTCTTGCATATTCCGCTCGGAACGCAGATCCGAAGCTCACTTGCCCCACGGTGGGCGCCAACTGTCGTCGGATTGATGACAAGTACGCCATGAGGGGGTCCTCGAGGCGTGTGGAAGAGAGGGGTGTGAGACGTACGGTGTTACGGGACAATGAGCACACAAGTTTAACCAGGTTCAAATCCGCCGGCTTTGGACGGATCCTACGCCTGCTAGCAATCTAGTAGTACGGCAGAGCCGGAATATGGGTTACAAGGGTTTCGCCTATGCGAGTTGAGATTGTAGACAATTGAGGTGGTAGATGCCCTAAAGGCTCTCCCTAGGATGGCTTATATAGATATCCGGCCTAGGGTTTACAGGAGAGATCTATCCGGCTATGACTAAGAGTCGGTTATAGAGTACATCTTGAACTACAAGTAACACTATGGGCCTATCTCGGTAAGTCTTCTGGGCCTTCCCGTAGCCGGATTAGACTCCGTCTTTTCTCTCTGACTGGGCCGCCCGTGAAGCAAAGCTCTAACCCGAAGTGGGCCACCCTGGTCAGTGAGGAACTGTGAGGATACCCAGAAAGTATATCCCCAACAGCGAGGATTGCCCTCGCTATATTTTTCCCGGCTGCTACGTCCTCGACAATGGTGGTTCGTACTATCGGTTTGCCAGCGACGTCGACCAGATTGTTCGGTTACTTTTGACTGAAATACTAGTGTTGGTACTCTTGCTGATGTTGATTGATTACTCTAAGAGCGTGTGCAGCGTTGTAAAAATCCTGAGTCTAAAGGCTCTTAGACATAAGTCTAAACTGTGGAAAGGGTGGTGCTAAGTAGGGATGTAAACGGATCGGATCGGATCGGATCGGATATTGCTATTACCATATCCATTACCATATTTTTTGGGCGGATTTGGATCGGAGCGGATAATAACCGGATGCGGATTCGAATGCGGATTATATCGGATTGGGGATATGGAGCGGGTTCGGAGCGGACTTGGATCGAAAGAGGATAATCGAATAAATACACGTAGAAAAATATCGTGCAACACTAGATAATATAGTATAAAAGTGCAAGATTGGTAATAGCATAGTTTTACATGCATATGTAGCATAGCTAGCCGATACACTAACTAGATTGTCTAGATATTGGGGTTGTGCTAAATTTATCGGATTATCCTATTTGAATACCTCGGATAATCCGCATAAAATATCGGATTATCCTTATCCGTCGGATATCATCCATATCCGCTACCATATCCGTCGGATATCCGCTCGACAAATATCTGCATCCGCATCCATATCCGTCGGATACCTAAAAATGCATACCATAACTGAAAAACGGACGTGGATGCGGATTCGGAACGGAAATTATCCGTACTATTTACATCCCTAGTGCTAAGATAAAGAATCTCCAAGCTGAGTCTAGTGCTAGACACACCTTCAAGCTGAGTCCAGCTGATTATAATACTCTTTCAATTCATACTTTGGCTGACAATCACTGTATTTACGGCAGGAGGAGATGAAGTTGGGTGGAAAAAGCTGGCAGTTTTTCAGTTCCGTGGGCCCATTTGCTGAGTCTAAACTATGGAACACTTTCCTTTCGTTAGACAGGACTTAGTCTTTTCCCTAGACATAGTCACACGATGTACATGCTCTAATGGTTGTACGCGTGCACGTAGCCTTGGTACTACAGCTCAAATTAAAATTATTATTTGAGAACCCTCGTTGATATTTACATGTTGTGGTTGGGTATCTGTCAGTTCTTGACTGCCTTCGAAAAAGTTCAAGATGGTGTATTAGAGCATCTCCAGCAGAGGCATTAAACCGGCATTGCGTCAAAAATGCCGATCGCGCTATGGAAAAAAATTGCCGCGCGTCTGCTTCTGCGTTATCCCACGCGCCAATTTGGCGCCGTATGCAGCGCGCGCTATAACATGAGGCGCCAACCGCCACGCGCCCGGAAGTTTCAGCATGCGCATCCCACCGACACACCTCTCCCTCCCGCGTGCGCTCATTCCCCTCTCCTTCCCTTTCTGGCGTCGGCATGCCCGCCGCCGTAGCACATCAGGTTTCTGGGGCATGCGCGCGTGCCCCAACGTCATGTTCTACTCCGAGCTCCGCGCCGCCAGCTTCTAGCTCACCCTCGACACGTACGCCACGGCAGAGGAGGCCGCACGCGCGTACGACGCGGTTGCGTGGCGTATCGGGCGCCCGCGACGCAACATGAACTTCCCAGAGACCGTCGCTGGAAGAGGCCAAGTTCCTCGCGCCCGCGCCAGTCCTCGTCACCGAAGAGCAACGCCGCCGCCACCGGCAGACACAGCGGCGCCTCGCAATCGCCGAGCGCGACGAGGCGGCCATAGTGGAGGCGCCTCTTTCCACAAGACGTTCAGGTCGAGCTCTGAGTTCTACGCTGCCAAGAGGGTCGAGAGGAGGAGGGCCCAGAGGAGGGCGTATCAGGAGAACCGCCGAGAGCACAAAGCGTTCATCAACGCCCAGCTCGCAGGCCCCTCCACCATCGGCAACGTGGACCCAAGGTGGGATGATCTTCAGAGGATGAGTAGTTAGGTTTAGTTTTATCCGATCTTTAATTTCTGTTATTTGCACTAGACCTTCTATGTTTAATTTCTGTTCCTTGCAAAATATTTCTATCCTATTTTCTATATCTATTTGAATTTGTGTTTGTGTGGAAACGTGTTCGCCCCTGATGGGTCTAGTTTTTGCTCATCAGCGCTACAAACTGGTTTTAGAGTGTGCTGGAGATGCTCTCTGAAGAAGAAAGACTTTGAATAATTCAGTGTTTTACAACTCCCTCCGTCCAAAAATAAGCAACTTAAATTTGTCTAGATTCAGATGTATATAGACATGTTTTAGTGTAAGTATATAGATACATTTGAATCTAGACAAAGACAGTTGGAGTACAAAAGGACTGAGTTTTCTAGGACCATTCCTGTTGGTTCACCGCCGGATTGGAGCCGAGGAGATCAACCACCACCGGATTGGAGCCGAGGAGATCCACCAGAGCAGTCGTGGTGGTCGCATCGCCAGGAGCCAGGGAGCAGGAGAGGAAAGGAGAGCAGAGTCAGAGGATGAGGAGGTCGAGCAAAGAAGAGATTGCCAGGCGCAGCCCAACTTGTTAAGACGCTGACATGTTCTGATCACCAACAGACCATGTAATACTAGATACCAGATCAGTAGCCTCAGCTATAAAGTAGAAACCCAACTAACCATACATCAGACCCACAAAACAACACTAAACCTGGCAAAACAGTACAATGTGCAAAAATGGCACACAGAAGAACAATTTTAAAATACGCAAGAAAATATATAACAAGCTAAGGATTGTAAAACCAACAATTATGGCATGATCAAACGCAAAGCTCAAATCAGCACAACATGAAGTCACTTGGATTGCATCAGTTTCATAAAGTGTGCAGCGATATGGTGGGCAATGGAGCCACTGAGGCCCTTTGCTAAGTAACAGCTACAAAACTCGGATAACATAAGAAACCAGGACACAAGCGCCTACTACAGGATCCTCACTTAGATGATGCCAATCTTGTTGGCAACGTCAAGAGCATCATAGTCAGGCGTCAGCTTCACGTAAGCCTTCTTCTTGCCATCAGGCCTGCAAGATTACAAGTGAGGCCATTTAGCTGCATGGTATATACCAGATCAAGAAGTAAAATGGATGGACATAGAAGCAAGATACTAACCTGATCAGGGTGTTGACCTTCTTGGCCTGGATGTCGTACATTTTCTTGACAGCAGCCTTGATCTTCTTCTTGTCTGCCTTCAGGTCGACGATGAAGACAAGAGTGTTGTTGTCCTCAATCTTCTTCATTGCAGACTCAGTGGTGAGAGGATACTTCAGGATCTGGTACTGATCAAGCTTGTTCCTTCCAGGCGTGCTGACTCTTGGGTACTTGGGGTCCCTGGCCTTCTTTAGGGTCTTGGGGCGGTGAAACGTCACAGATGTGCGGATCTTCTTTGCCGTCTTCTTGATTGACCCAGACTTCACAGCCTTGGCAACCTTCACGGCTTGGGCCTTGGCATCACCCTTCTTGGCAAGAGGAGCTAGTAACAAATTGACAAAATAATCAGCAAATGACCTTGTGCAAGCAATACATACCTAAAAGACATTTAAAAGTATGTTCATGGATCCTAAGATACAATTCAGGTACATGGTATGGCACAAACAAGTGAAGCTTATCACTATAATTTGCAATACATACTATTACAGCATTGCAATTACAAAAGAAATGTACGCATCAAAATTAACCAGTTCTATACATGTAAGAGAACAAACTATTTGCATAGCAGGAACCAAATAGTAACAACAACATTCGTTTATCATGACTGCAGATAATTTTATGAATCCAGAAGTGAGACCACAATACAACGAAATGCAAAGAAAACTTGAAACTACACAAGAACCCCCAATCTAAAACAGATGACATGGTGGCAACAGTACTTTTACTAAGAGATGTAAATATCATGCAGAATCCTGCAATATTATGAGCTTACCTTTGGGAGCCATTTGACCTTCTCAGGACAGCTCCTTGAACTGCACGCAAAAATAAGAAGTGATTTCAGATGGGTAAAAGGAGAAGTAATATATAAAAAGGCAGTGAAAGTAGAATACAAGCGCCACGAGTTAAAGGAAAGCCCTAGGTTTGGAACTAAAGCAACCAAGGTACTTCTAAGGATAATCCCAAATCCAAATAGCAACATTTCGTCAGCTAGTATTTAAATAAACCACCGAATAACAGTAATTACAGCAATTAGGAACTACGCAGTAATTCAATTTGCCTTCAGCCCTTCAGACGGAGAAACCGTAAGCCTAAAACAAGCGTCTTGAGGTCCAAATATACCACCCATAATCATCTCACACGAAACAATAAAATCGCCTGCACTACAAACGGATCGACACGCTAACGCAAAATAAGACGCCCTAGGAAACATATAAAACTGAGGAAAATAGCTACTGCTACGAACAACGGGACGAACACTACAACGGTGCACGGGGATTTCGCGCGCAAGGAGCAGATCCTGCCTATCATACAGATCGAGAGAGCCTTAAGAACTCAACGTCGGCTATCCGCACTGAAGAAGAGCTGAGCGTGAGAAAGGCGGCGGGCGAGGGGCGAGATGGGGAGGTGGCGGCGGGTGGCTTACCTATCCGGGCGGGGCGAGGCGAGGCGAAGAGATGATGACTGAGAAGAAACCCTAGAGGGCAAGCCTGCAAGGGCTTATATTATGGAGTCGAGCGGATCCCTAGGGCAGAGCTGGGCTGGGCCTAACTGGGCTGTACAGAACAATGCGTGGTCCTGGTGGCCTATAAGATTTTTAGATGTCATGGGCTTGTGGCCAATAGGTTATCGTTAACCCCCTAAAAAAATGTTATCGTAAACTTTTGAAATAAATGCTAAAATGTACGTTTCCAAATGATATAATGAGAATATGGTCCTCATTTCAATCTTCTTTCCTTTTTAAGTGTACTAATATCCAGTGGTCCTTTTTTTTCTAAACTAGGTTAAATTAAATTGTTAAATTTGGCAACTCCTCTCCTCCACTTCATATCCTCTCCTTTAGTAAACCATGGCGTCTAGATTGAATATCCTCCATGGAATGCCTCCTCCATTGGGATTTCTCTCTCAGCCTTGTGGTTGAGGCAAATGTGCGCCGTTGGTTCCGATCCTCCGTGCACTTCTCTCCCTTCCAAAGTTCCAAAGAATTCTTTTTGGTTGTGGCATTCTCTGCTGCTTGTTTTTACTCGCGCATGAATTTGTAGGCCTAGTGTTGCAGTGTTGCTTGGGTGGTGACGTTCGGGATACATTGTTTCAGCTTAGTGGTCGGAGGTTTTGTCGTCGGATTAATGACAAGTACGTCATGAGAAGTCCTCGAGGTGTGCGGTACAGAGGAGTGTGAGACGTACGGTGTTCCGGGACGGTGATCACACAAGTTTACCCAGGTTCGAATCCGCCGTCTTTGGACGGATTCTACTCCTGCTAGCAATCCAGTAATACGGCAGTGCCCAAATATGGGTTACAAAGGTTTGCCTGTGCGAGTTGGGATTGTGGTTGTAAGCCTCTAGGGTTTACAGGAGAGATCTATCCGGCTATGACTAAGAGTCGGTTACAGAGTACATCTTGAACTACAAGTAACACTATGGGCTTATGTCGGTAAGTCTTCTGGGCCTTCCCGTAGCTGGATTGGACTCCGTTTCTTCTCCCTGACTGGCCCGCCCGTGAAGCAAAACTCTAACCCGAAGTGGGCCACCCTGGTCAGCGAGGAACTGTGAGGATATCCGGAAAGTATATCCCCAACAACAGCCCCCGGAAGTCTCCAAGATCCAAAGTTGGATTCATCATCGTCTAGCTTGATCTTCGGCTTGCAGAATCTTGTAGGGTTCCTGAAACTTCAAAACAAAAGATACGATCCGGGTCTCAAAAGTAAGTCGGACCTATTAGTACGTTATTCGAATTTTCCAGCTTGATATTCAAACTAAGCCGGATCTTGGTCTCTGACGTCATCTGACACTGGTCATGGTCAAGTCACGTCACTGATAAACATCCTGTCAGCACGACCGTTGGTGGGTCCGCCGTTCACGGAACCGAGGCGCCGTTTCAATGCATGCACGGAATCGAGGTGGTGTAACCATCGCGTGGGGGCTTCCCAGTTCTTTCCACAACGTGTGGCGTTTATATTGTGTCATTTGCACGAACCTTGGCGCGGTTAGGTAGATATAAGGGGTGAGGATTCCCTCTCTCTCATCTTCTTCACCTATTCCTCGTGTCGTTTCCTTCTCCTCCACTTCTCCCCCGCGCACAGAACTCCCTTGCTTCCAGATTCCCAGCGCCGCCCATCCAAGGTCACCTGCGCACCAGAAGAATGGCTTCATCTTCATCATCTGGCTTGGCTGGGGCCGCAGCGGCGGCGACAGCGGCAGAGAAAGAAAGCAATCACGGGGTCTAGATCCCGTGCGTCCTCGACGACACCAAGCTCAGCGGTGTGGAGAACGAAGGACTCCTCCGCGCCGGTGACTAGCGAAGCGGTTTTGGCGAAACCATCCCCAACCCACACGCCGACGAGCGGGTACACTTCGGCACCCACCTCGACAGAGGTTTGTATTTTCCTCCCTCATAATTCTTTTCCGAGGTGATAGATCATTATGGCGTTCAACTTCACCATCTCCCCCCAAACTCTCTCTTAGAGATGAGCACCTACGCGGCTTTGTGTGAGGGGTATCTCGGCATTAGGCCAAGTCTCACTCTCTTCCAGTTTTATTTTCATGTCCGAAGAAACTCCATCACCGCCGGTAATCCTTATATTACCGGCACAATTAGTCTTTCAGTTAGACGTGAGCGTGTCTATCCTAAGATTTTAGCTAGTGAGTCAGTCAAACAGTGGTCAGCCACCTTCTTTTATCATAAGGATATTCCTGCTCCCGGCAAAGCTACTACTTTGCCGACTTTCATCGATGGAGCCGCCACGCCCCGAGCATCTTGGGACAAGGCTCCTACGGCTCTCACCGACGATCTGCTTCTCGCTAAGAGGCGGATCGAGTATCTGATGAAGCACAAGGGCCTGAAAGGGTCTGACTTAGTCCAATCTTGGGTGGCACGCCGGATCCAGCCTCCCTAGTACCACGGCGACCGACTGATGCATTCCATCATGGCGTCGAAAAATGACTCCCTCCGCATCAGTCCCAAGGCTTTAAAGCCACAAGATTACATAAGCCAGATCAAATGGCTGATAGGAGGGAATTGAGAGAAAGATCCCGGATTTATCATTGGACATGCATACAACGGAAGACCCTGTAGTGTCGGTAAGCTTTAGCAATAACCCCTTTTTATACGTTTCACCTTTAACTTGTTTCGCAATACTTAGATATTATCTTCTTTTCAGCTTGTTGACCTCCCCGAGTTGGAACTGGCTCCTATTGAGGGATATCCTCCAGAGTTTTCTCAGGAGGAGGAACTGGTCCCACTGCTGGACGTTGTGCCCAGGAAGCATAAAGCTCTGACAGTGGCCGTCGGCACAAAGGAAGTGCCAGTTGTGAAGAGGTAACTTTCCACACAACTTTCGCCTTTGTACTTTACCAAAAATTTCTTCTGAGACATAATGTTCTTTATTCTATTACTTTCTCAGAGCTAAGCAGCTCATCAAGGGCAAGGGGAAGGGGAACATCTCGAATCCCCTGCGCCAGACGAAGCTGACTAGGGCTTCTCCTGCTGCAGCTCCTCCGACTCCTGCCCCTCAATCTTCTGCAACGCCGGTGATTAATCCATCCCCAGTCGTCACAGAAGATCTGGCTCCCTCAACAGGGTTAGCGACCCTTGAGTCGCAGACTGACGCCACCATGGGTGGCTCAGGTTTTGATAAGGGTGAACCCTCTTCGGGTAATGATCCCTCGGTAGAGACCTTCGCCGAAAATCTCCTGAACAATCCAGGACTTGCCAAATTTTGCTTGTCTTAGAATCTGCGGAGGAAATCCAGCGGCTGGCCCAGCAATGCCTGGAAAGTCATAATCTCTCTGCCGAAGAAGAAGTGCAATAAGCGGAGGACATCAAGTACTCTGATCTTCTCGAACAAGTCCGCCTTCGCGACGAGGGACTAAGAGCTGGTGTGCTTCCACCACCTCCGGTTATTCCACTCACCCTCGCCGAGAAGGTTACCACTGAGGTGAACATGTGCCTGAGCAAGCTCACACATGAACATCATGTAAGTCAGAATTCCAACTCACGTTTTTCTTTATTGTACTTTATATCATATCCTCTAGGCCCCAAGCATGAAGTTGGATATACAATCCGGGTTTATGCTTCCTTAGGATGTCAAAGAACGAACTAGTGTAGCCCCCCAAGGCTCGTGCTGATATTAGCTACAATATTAGCCCGAGTCTTTAGTAGACTTCTGACTCTGGGTATTCTGACTTACAGAAAGTTAATTCATATAACCAGGATTTGTTGAAGAATGTCTGCAATAAGCGAAGAGAGATCAAAGCTCTCCTACTTAAAAATGTTGAGCTTAAAGTTTCCAAGGATGAGGCCGAAGGTAAACATTCCGAGACTCAAACCTTGTCTTGATTTTTCATATCCGAATATTTTTGCTGAACTGTTGTTCTTCTTGACTTACATCACTGGTAAAGCAGTCATGTGCTATGATCGAAGAAGCCGAAAATCTGAAGACCCTGGTGGTGGAAAACAAGGATCTCCGCCGAGAGCTAGACCAGCTTAAGGCGGACCATGAGAAGAGCATTGCTCAAGTTCTCGAATCCTCCTCCATGGCCACCGTGGAGCATGATCGCAAGATTGCACTCCACGAGCAGAAAATTTCGGATCTCAACGACGAGCTTTGCAGAGAGAAGGACCTTTCTGAAGCATTCCGGGCTGAACTCCGGAGTCTTCGTGAAGAGAAGACCAAAGTTGATGACGTCATCTTTGGTATGTTTTCCATCTTTTTGACTTGTCCACATTCTTCGACTCTTTCGATGTCGGATTTGTTTAACCATTTTGCGTTATATGCATAGGTCCTCTAAACTTGACGGACTCCACTTCTGCCGAGCCTCGCACCCACCGTCTTACCTAAGTTGGCGATTTGCTTCATGACTTCCGCCAATCCATTGAGGATATTGGCGAAGCTCTCAAGGTTCCGGACATGCATAGCATGTCCGACTTTCAGGTGCGGAACAAGGCAAAGGAGATGTTGCAGCTTGTTCGGGGTTGGAACATGTCCTACGCGTGATCCGCGGCGCAGAACGCTCTCACAATGGTCATGAGCCACCATGGAAGCATGGAAATCCGGCAAGTAACCAGAGGGTACTACAAGTTGGATGAAGACGGGCAGGAGCAAGACATCAAGGCCATCATGGACTCCTGCACTGGATATGGGTGTCATGTAGCTGACTTAACAAGCTATGACACTCCCTTCTTCACCCGCGTGTGTAACACCCTCAAATCGGCCCTATGCAAGTTTTAGCCCATTTCCGCCAAACCCGCATAGAAACGATTCAAGGACGCCCACCAGGCACTTTCATGCGGGTGGAAAACAAAGTAATACCATTACACCACAGTCCTCGATGGGACCCACAGAACAGATATATATACAACAGTGACTCAACGAGACAAGAGTACAGATATAATATACAAAGATCCAAATCACCTCGAAAACGATAGAGCGTCCGGCTACGGACAAGATGCAAATGGGGCTAAGAGCCGTGAAGAATAACCAATGGCGTCCATAACCCTACCCAGGCCAAGCCGGAAGGGTAACCCTGCTAACGACGACGATCTCAAACCTGCTAAAACAAAAGGGGTGCCGACAAAGGGCAAAGGAAAAAGAGGAGCGTCAGTACTGAGGCCAGCACATGGCAGAATTCGGCGGCTCTCGCCTACATAGGTATGGTGGGCTGAAGCGGCAGCGCAGCGACACGAAACAACCTATAGAGACTCTGTAACACTAGCGGCTATAAGAGAGGGATAAGAAAGACCTATTCGGATCCAACCTGATACTAACACCAAACATACCCATCCTGGTATTCCCCCTCGAGACCAAACGAGGAAGTCCAGCCGAGGAAACTCACACGGTTGGCAATTTTATTTAATCTTTTCATGGCAGTTATCCAACTTACGATTCATCTCGGATACAGGTCAGATTATAACAGTAAACTTTAGTTATAGTTGTCTATGGTCGAGAAACTGTGCTCCAAGTCGTCCATAACCGCGGACACGGCTTTTCAAAAAGATTTAACCCTACAGGGGTGCACCAAAGTATCCACACGCACTTCGACCCTTTTTGCCAGATCAATTAACATACACCCATCGGTATGTCGGCGGGGCCTAAGTCATGACGTTTCCCAGACCCAAAGCAAGTACATGGGGGCCACCCCACTAAGCTACCCGCAACGAAGTCGGCCGGCTCCGGAACGGACCCAGGGTTTGTGTCAATGGTTGTAAACGACTGGGAACCCGAAAAGTGTGACTGGGCTTGTCGATACCGCGAAAACATTCCACATCCTAAACAGTACAGGTGCTCCACGCACAATCTTAAATAAAGTAGTAAAGCATGGCATAAGTACAGAATAGTAATAAAGCCCCAAACTACTTGTGGCCCCCGGTACAGTACTTTGAAATCAGGTAGTAAGCCGATGGGGGTGGCCACACACCCCACCTGTGGTTAGCGCGCTCGATCTCGGAACAGGTGTCAAGAACTCGGGTCCTAGGGGACACTAGTGAGCGGTTAAGAACCAAATATTGTCTATTACCAACCGGTGCCTCTGCATTAATCTACTAACAACATTAATTAATAAACTGTAATTAGAATCATGACCAATGCCACCGTTAAACATTTGCCAACCGCCCAACAACTGTGGAACATCGACGACGCGAGGCAACACCTGAACAAGCAACTACGACTCGCAGGGCCAGCTGTCTATCAAGCAACGGGTAATAGGAGGTGTCCAAGGCAATATATCGGCTGCAAGGAATATATCTGGCACGAAACACTAAAGCATCGCGACACGGATAGCAATAGATCAATAGGAGGAAGTAAAGACTATAAATGCAAAATAGGTAGAAGGGAAGAGATGCTCGCCTGGGAAACACTGCCGACGGATCATATCCGGAGAACTTGTCGATACTCGCATCAACTCATCGGCCTAATCCGCGAAGAAGCAAAGCACTAGAAGAAACACCGGATACACTATTTAATACTACGGCAGAAGATCCGGCATGATTATGATATGATGCATGGCATGGCACAGATGCGGTGCAATTAGGCAATATTAAGCGGAACCGGGGTCCCGACAATTAATTAGGCGGTTCAAGTTATTTAGACCCCTGCAATTTAAATGTTGAATTAACAAGGCGAATCATGGCATCGGTTCGCTATGCAAATTTAAATGAAGTCCGGAATAAGACTAGAATAGCCCGCTTATAGACTCCATATTTAATTTAGGTGAACTCCCAATTAACCCAACATCACAAGATAGGTATGCAAACACGAATGATTTTAATGCATACAAGATAGGTGGCATATATAGAAAATATGGTTTGAGTTAGGGTCTCACAGTTTGAAGCGGAGAGGAAGTACACGTCCTCGGATCGGAGTGGAAGCAGGCAAAGTCATGGACACCGGGAAGTAGACCTTGGCAGGGTGTAGTTGTTGACAAGTAGAGGTCGCGCCGGAACGATGGACAAAAGGGCATGGTTAAGCTTAACCAATCTTGACGAAATGGTAGTCCAGCGAAACATGGCAGATCACACGCACCGGTAGAAAAGAATCTGAGACCAAACATCTCGTGAACAATTCGTCGAACATGTGGGGTGTATGAACTCTAGGCAGAACGACAAGCTACTCAAGTGCATATGGTAGCTGAAGCGAAACAACATGGCAGCGGCGGACCAGACGAACAACAGGTAAGTGCACGATGCGCTACAGGTATCAAAACAAATTCACAGGAAGATCTTTACTAAACCAAGAACCGCTGAGTAGCAAGGAGGACGAGGTGCTGGATCGAGACCCTCCTGGCGCGCTGGATTGAGGCGGAACCAAGCCGGTGCCGTGCGCTCATGAAGAAGATCGATACCCCTTGCGGCTGCACACCTGGGATCTGTGGCTGCAGGCCTGTCGGCGGGTGCATGCGGCAGAGAATCAGAGAGCAACCAGCGGCCCTTGCGCGCGTGAAGGGACAAGGCGGCGGGAATTACCAGGAGTACTGCTGCTGATGTGGTTGGTCGGGAAGCACGAGCTGAGCAGGCTATGGTGCTTAGTTCGTGGATCTGCTCACGGAAACCCATCAGCTGGGACAGCTTCATGCGCGTAGTGTAGTAGATGGCTCGATTGATTTTTCTTGCATGGAGTGAGCTGACTCCTACGCATGAGAATTGAATCAAGAAGATACACCGGCTACCAGATTTGAAGAAGCTTTTTGAGAGAAGGAAAAAAGAGGAGAATTTAGGCAGATCTAGATTCAAGTTTGGAGGCTAGGGTTTTGAAGGAAGGAGAGGAAAGGGATATTTATCTAGTCCAAAGTAGACTAGATGGGGCTAGTTTTATGCTAAACCTTTAGACGGGCTTTTTGTCAATTTTTATTTTTAGCAAAAATAACAAGCCTTTTATAGTCTTATAATTGACCGAACAATATTATTATCATTTTATTTCGAATTAATAAAAAGAAGGCGGCTCGATATGTATGGTAAAACAAAAGAGCTTGCAAGTATTTGGATGGAGTATAGAGTGGTATGTACGTGTGGTAGAAGTAAAAGAGGTAGGAGGTATGCAAGAGGGTTTTAAGAGAAAAGGAGAGGTAGAGAATATGGCAAGATCACCAGATGTAAAGGGTGGCTTATAAATAACAAAGAATATGGAGTATATCCATTGGAGAAATAATATATATGGAAGAGAGAAATAAAAGATATGAAATAGATATGGTATCAAAATAGACTGAGAATAGAGATTGGCCCATACAAGAATGGAACATAGAGACGATTATCAAAACAAGAAGAAGAGAGATGGACTAGAGATGGCCTCATGGTATTAGATAGATCCACATATTTTTTGAATAGATGTGATTTAAACCATAAGGCAAAAACAAATGGAACCCATGTGTCATATGTGGTAGAATTGAAAATGATCATAAGGACTAGATAGATTGGCAAGTTGGTGATAAAAAGAATTAAAAAGATGATGCCCCCAATTCAATTTGGGCATTTTGGCAAATATAAAAAAGTAGCAAGACTCAAATAAAAAAACCAACTCGGACATTATGGTTCCATCACACATGGCACCAACTAGAATATAAAAGAGAGAGGCCAAAATAGAGGGAGGTAAATAGAAAACAAGATAGGCTTTTAGGAAATAGTTTTAAATAAACATATGCATGCAGACATGAAGATGCTCAAATGCAATGTGGCATGATGACATGAGCATGCAGTCATGATGATGCACAAAACAAAAACATAGCGATTTTCTAGTAGTGGTTTTACCGGGGTGCCACAATTCGACACCACTAACAATGGATCTCGCCCTCGAGATCCGCCTCATGGTACAGGGAAGAAAGCCGACGATCTGAATCTTCTCGCTTCATATATATCCTCGCGACACCACTAACAAAGTGTCTTGCTCCGTCTTGAAATCGGCGACACCACCAACAAGGGTTGTTGCTCATGTTCGTCGAGGGAACGCTCCGGATAAACAAAGGACGAAGTTAAAGTTAAGGCCACCCCTAACTTCCATGGAAGGAGTAAATTGCATCGGTCCACCATACAACGTACAAAAGCGAATGCTAAGAGTAGTGGTATGGTCGCGACTCCATCCCGCACTCAAAGCATTACTCGGTACATGAATAGAAGAATCATGCGACCAACTCTCGGAATTCAGACTAAAGATCTTGACAAGCGATATTCGGATAACAAAGGAATGATGCAGGCTCTACATCGGATCTGGCGTAGACGATGTTGTCGCGTCGAAAAACACTGGAAAGCACAACAAGGAACAGAGGGAAGTCCAACAGGTGAAGGATTCCTTAGATAGCACGCAGACCGGATGTAGAAGCACCGTTACCAAAGGAGGAAGCGAAACCCTGAAGGTACGACGGAAACCCAACCACGAGAATTCCTGGACTCGAAGAAGGGGAAGAGAGCAGATTCAAAGCACGCAGAGGTAAGAGGAGATTAGCAGAGGGGTAAGGAGTAAAACAGACCTAATCAGATCTATCCAACCGATTTTGCAAAATAGTTTGGACACGATACTTCGGCCGTTAGCTAGGTTATCCTACAGGCTGGACTAGTAGGGTATCGCAACTGCTGAGCTCTGATACCACTCTGTAACACCCTCAAATCGGCCCTATGCAAGTTTTAGCCCATTTCCACCAAACCCGCATAGAAACGATTCAAGGACGCCCACCAGGCACTTTCATGCGGGTGGAAAACAAAGTAATACCATTACACAACAGTCCTCGATGGGACCCACAGAACAGATATATATACAACAGTGACTCAACGAGACAAGAGTACAGATATAATATACAAAGATCCAAATCACCTCAAAAACGATAGAGCGTCCGGCTACGGACAAGATGCAAATGGGGCTAAGAGCCGTGAAGAATAACCAATGGCGTCCATAACCCTGCCCAGGCCAAGCCGGAAGGGTAACCCTGCTAACGACGGCGATCTCAAACCTGCTAAAACAAAAGGGGTGCCGACAAAGGGCAAAGGAAAAAGAGGAGCGTCAGTACTGAGGCCAGCACATGGCGAGGCTAGAATTCGGCGGCTCTCGCCTACATAGGTATGGTGGGCTGAAGCGGCAGCGCAGCGACACGAAACAACCTATAGAGACTCTGTAACACTGGCGGCTATAAGAGAGGGATAAGAAAGACCTATTCGGATCCAACCTGATACTAACACCAAACATACCCATCCTGGTATTCCCCCTCGAGACCAAACGAGGAAGTCCAGCCGAGGAAACTCACACGGTTGGCAATTTTATTTAATCTTTTCATGGCAGTTATCCAACTTACTATTCATCTCGGATACAGGTCAGATTATAACAGTAAACTTTAGTTATAGTTGTCTATGGTCGAGAAATTGTGCTCCAAGTCGTCCATAACCGCGGACACGGCTTTTCGAAAAGATTTAACCCTACAGGGGTGCACCAAAGTATCCACACGCACTTCGACCCTTTTTGCCAGATCAATTAACATACACCCATCGGTATGTCGGCGGGGCCTAAGTCATGACGTTTCCCAGACCCAAAGCAAGTACATGGGGGCCACCCCACTAAGCTACCCGCAACGAAGTCGGCCGGCTCCGGAACGGACCCAGGGTTTGTGTCAATGGCTGTAAACGACTGGGAACCCGAAAAGTGTGACTGGGCTTGTCGATACCGCGAAAACATTCCACATCCTAAACAGTACAGGTGCTCCACGCACAATCTTAAATAAAGTAGTAAAGCATTGCATAAGTACAGAATAGTAATAAAGCCCCAAACTACTTGTGGCCCCCGGTACAGTACTTTGAAATCAGGTAGTAAGCCGATGGGGGTGCCCACACACCCCACCTGTGGTTAGCGCGCTCGATCTCGGAACAGGTGTCAAGAACTCGGTTCCTAGGGGACACTAGTGAGCGGTTAAGAACCAAATATTGTCTATTACCCACCGGTGCCTCTGCATTAATCTACTAACAACATTAATTAATAAACTGTAATTAGAATCATGACCAATGCCACCGTTAAACATTTGCCAACCGCCCAACAACTGTGGAACATCGACGACGCGAGGCAACACCTGAACAAGCAACTACGACTCGCAGGGCCAGCTGTCTATCAAGCAACGGGTAATAGGAGGTGTCCAAGGCAATATATCGGCTGCAAGGAATATATCTGGCACGAAACACTAAAGCATCGCGACACGGATAGCAATAGATCAATAGGAGGAAGTAAAGACTATAAATGCAAAATAGGTAGAAGGGAAGAGATGCTCGCCTGGGAAACACTGCCGACGGATCATATCCGGAGAACTTGTCGATACTCGCATCAACTCATCGGCCTAATCCGCGAAGAAGCAAAGCACTAGAAGAAACACCGGATACACTATTTAATACTACGGCAGAAGATCCGGCATGATTATGATATGATGCATGGCATGGCACAGATGCGGTGCAATTAGGCAATATTAAGCGGAACCGGGGTCCCGACAATTAATTAGGCGGTTCAAGTTATTTAGACCCCTGCAATTTAAATGTTGAATTAACAAGGCGAATCATGGCATCGGTTCGCTATGCAAATTTAAATGAAGTCCGGAATAAGACTAGAATAGCCCGCTTATAGACTCCATATTTAATTTAGGTGAACTCCCAATTAACCCAACATCACAAGATAGGTATGCAAACACGAATGATTTTAATGCATACAAGATAGGTGGCATATATAGAAAATATGGTTTGAGTTAGGGTCTCACAGTTTGAAGCGGAGAGGAAGTACACGTCCTCGGATCGGAGTGGAAGCAGGCAAAGTCATGGACACCGGGAAGTAGACCTTGGCAGGGTGTAGTTGTTGACAAGTAGAGGTCGCGCCGGAACGATGGACAAAAGGGCATGGTTAAGCTTAACCAATCTTGACGAAATGGTAGTCCAGCGAAACATGGCAGATCACACGCACCGGTAGAAAAGAATCTGAGACCAAACATCTCGTGAACAATTCGTCGAACATGTGGGGTGTATGAACTCTAGGCAGAACGACAAGCTACTCAAGTGCATATGGTAGCTGAAGCGAAACAACATGGCAGCGGCGGACCAGACGAACAACAGGTAAGTGCACGATGCGCTACAGGTATCAAAACAAATTCACAGGAAGATCTTTACTAAACCAAGAACCGCTGAGTAGCAAGGAGGACGAGGTGCTGGATCGAGACCCTCCTGGCGCGCTGGATTGAGGCGGAACCAAGCCGGTGCCGTGCGCTCATGAAGAAGATCGATACCCCTTGCGGCTGCACACCTGGGATCTGTGGCTGCAGGCCTGTCGGCGGGTGCATGCGGCAGAGAATCAGAGAGCAACCAGCGGCCCTTGCGCGCGTGAAGGGACAAGGCGGCGGGAATTACCAGGAGTACTGCTGCTGATGTGGTTGGTCGGGAAGCACGAGCTGAGCAGGCTATGGTGCTTAGTTCGTGGATCTGCTCACGGAAACCCATCAGCTGGGACAGCTTCATGCGCGTAGTGTAGTAGATGGCTCGATTGATTTTTCTTGCATGGAGTGAGCTGACTCCTACGCATGAGAATTGAATCAAGAAGATACACCGGCTACCAGATTTGAAGAAGCTTTTTGAGAGAAGGAAAAAAGAGGAGAATTTACGCAGATCTAGATTCAAGTTTGGAGGCTAGGGTTTTGAAGGAAGGAGAGGAAAGGGATATTTATCTAGTCCAAAGTAGACTAGATGGGGCTAGTTTTATGCTAAACCTTTAGACGGGCTTTTTGTCAATTTTTATTTTTAGCAAAAATAACAAGCCTTTTATAGTCTTATAATTGACCGAACAATATTATTATCATTTTATTTCGAATTAATAAAAAGAAGGCGGCTCGATATGTATGGTAAAACAAAAGAGCTTGCAAGTATTTGGATGGAGTATAGAGTGGTATGTACGTGTGGTAGAAGTAAAAGAGGTAGGAGGTATGCAAGAGGGTTTTAAGAGAAAAGGAGAGGTAGAGAATATGGCAAGATCACCAGATGTAAAGGGTGGCTTATAAATAACAAAGAATATGGAGTATATCCATTGGAGAAATAATATATATGGAAGAGAGAAATAAAAGATATGAAATAGATATGGTATCAAAATAGACTGAGAATAGAGATTGGCCCGTACAAGAATGGAACATAGAGAAGATTATCAAAACAAGAAGAAGAGAGATGGACTAGAGATGGCCTCATGGTATTAGATAGATCCACATATTTTTTGAATAGATGTAATTTAAACCATAAGGCAAAAACAAATGGAACCCATGTGTCATATGTGGTAGAATTGGAAATGATCATAAGGACTAGATAGATTGGCAAGTTGGTGATAAAAAGAATTAAAGAGATGATGCCCCCAACTCAATTTGGGCATTTTGGCAAATATAAAAAAGTAGCAAGACTCAAATAAAAAAAACCAACTCGGACATTATGGTTCCATCACACATGGCACCAACTAGAATATAAAAGAGAGAGGCCAAAATAGAGGGAGGTAAATAGAAAACAAGATAGGCTTTTAGGAAATAGTTTTAAACAAACATATGCATGCAGACATGAAGATGCTCAAATGCAATGTGGCATGATGACATGAGCATGCAGTCATGATGATGCACAAAACAAAAACATAGCGATTTTCTAGTAGTGGTTTTACCGGGGTGCCACAACATGGACACGCCGCCTCCGCCTCCCGAAGAAGCAGCCGAAGTTTCTGACGATGAACAAACCATATTGGATTTGTACATCTCAGATCGTTATCAGGGCGCGGCTGATGTGTACAGCGAGCCGGCAACTCCTACCTGTTCTCCTGCATCATAGATTATCAGGAACAAATGTGTTATTCTAAAAACATTATGGGTCTGTAAATATGCAGTATGATACTTTTGCTAGTGCTAAGCTTTTAATCTATTCAGCACTTTTGGCTTAAATTTTTGTGTGCCTGAAATGTTTACATAAGCACTTATACTTTTTTGCCTATACTTATCGTTTATCTGGCTTTCTGCCTCGTCCCTTTCATGAGCCGGCTAAACTTTCAGCACGGAAACTTTGCCAAGCAACGGAGCTCAATTGCTAAACCAGTTTAAACTCGAAAAAAAGCCGGCTTCCAGTACCAACAATTCACTACTCGGAAAATACCCGCATCTGGCAATCAGACAAATAACCAAAGTATAGACTAGAAACTTTAGAGTTGTACCCAAGGGTAGCATATTTAGAATCAGAAATAAACCAGAACAAACATGAGCATAAAGTATTTTCAAGTATTTTGGGATTTTCGACAATGACATGATCATTCAGAAAATAAGATGGTAAAAACTTCTCAGAAATTTTTTGAGGCAACCAAAACTTTTATTTCTCACAGAATATGTACATATGTATGATTACAAAGAAGGATAAACTAAGAATAAAAGGGACGTAGCTGAACAATATTCCATGATCTGTATAACTCATCCGGATTAGTACTGCCTCCAGCTCTCTTTCTCTTCTTAGTAGCAGGTCTTTCTTTGACTGACCTCATATCAGTTAAGTAGTACGAACCATTGTGCAATACTCAACTAACTAAAATGGCCCTTGCCATACTGGGGAAAGTTTGTGCTTTCTTTGTTGCACAAACCGGAGAACCAAATCACCTTTATTGAAAGATCTAGTTCGGACTCTCTGGCTATGATACTTGCGTAACTTCTGCTGATAGGCTGTAGATCTCATTTCAGCAACGACGCGAACTTCTTCGACTAAGTCGAGATCATTTTGTCGAGAAATCTCGGCATCCTCTTCGATATACGCGGCCATTCTAGGAGAAGTGTGAATCAAATCACTAGGAAGAACTGTTCTGCACCATAGACCAAGAAGAAAGGTGTGTATCCGGTTGAACTATTCGGAGTTGTTCTTAAACTCCATATTACAGAAGGTAATTCCTCTGCCCAAGCCCCCGCAGCACGTCGTAGTGGTGCTTCGAGTCTCGGTTTTAGGCCTTGCAGGATTAAACCATTTGCTCTTTCGACTTGTCCATTGGCTTGTGGATGTACGACTAACGCAATGTCAAGCCGGATATTTTGTTCATTGCAGAATTCTGCAAGTTCTCCCATAGAGAAATTACTCCCGTTGTCCGTGATAATACTATGCGGATAACCATACCGGATTATAACATCCTCGACAAATCTTTTGGCGGTTGCTCCATCACAACTAGTGACGGGTTTAGCCTCAATCCATTTGGTGAACTTATCCACCATCACTAAGAGGTGAGTAAATCCACTTGGAGCCCGTTTAAACGGTCCTACCATGTCAAGCCCCCAGACCGCAAAAGGCCATGTTATAGGTATTGTTCGCAGCTGATAACCCGGAACATGAGCTTGTTTTGCGTACTTTTGGCAACCCTTGCACGTATTGACTAGTCGTTCAGCATCTGCCTTGGCTGTAAGCCAGAAAAAACCGTGTCTGAAAGCTTTTTCCACTAAAGATTTGGCTGCAGCATGGTGACCACACTCGCCTTCGTGGATTTCTCTTAAGATTTCCACTCCTTCTTCCGGAGATACGCAGTGCTGAAAAACCCCAGATACACTCCGCTTATAGAGCTCACCATTAACTACAGTATAGGCTTTCGCTCGTCGGATAATCTGTCTGCTCAAAATCTCGTCTTCGGGTAATTTGCCATCTACCAAATAGTCAAGGTAGGGTTGGGTCCAGCTGAGAATTACAGCCAGAACTGCTACTAGAGGTGAGTTGGATTTGGTCGGATATTCCTCATCCACTCCCTTTATTGAGGGAACTTTGAGGTTCTCTAAAAAGCACCATCCGGAACCTCTTTCCGTAAAGAGCCTATCCGAGATAATGCATCTGCTTCCTCATTTCCTACTCGAGGGATGTGTCAAACCCTTCGAACGATTTAGATAAATCATCCATGACAGCTTTATATGATGCCATGTGTTTATTTGCATTACAAATATCCGACACTTGCTGAGCAACAAGATCCGAATCTCCGTAACACATCAAGCGTCGGATGCCGATATCCTTAGTAATCCGGATTCCATGGAGCAGTGCTTCATACTCGGCAATATTATTTGTCGCTGTGAAGTGGATCTGCAACACGTACAAACGTTTATCTCCCTGGGGTGATTTGAGCACCATGCCAGCCCCCGAGCCCCCGCGAGCCTTATACCCATCAAAATATAGGGTCCAATATTCTGACTCAGGGAGGGTCATATTCTCCTTCGTCTCTGTCCAATCAGCAACAAAGTCGGCAAGGATTTGGGATTTGATTGCTGTCCGAGGTTTGGACTCAATATCGAAAGCTGAGAGCTTTATGCTCCATTTGGCGATGCGTCATGTGGCGTCACTGTTGTTGATTATATCTCTCATGGGAGCTGTGATCACCACGGTAATTGGATGCTCCTGAAAGCAGTATCGTACCTTACGAGATGCCAAGAACACACCATAAGCTAGCTTTTGATAGTGCGGATAACGTTGTTTTGATTCTGTCAAGATCTCACTAACAAAGTAAGTCGGACCCTGCACCAAGTGTTCCTGACTTTCCTCCTATATCTCCACTACCATGACAATACTGACGACTTTGTTTGTCACAGCGAGATAGAGCAGCATCGGTTCCTGTGGCTCTGGCGCAGCGAGGATAGGAGCAGATGAGTCTTCAGCTTCGTCGGTCCACACAAAATCCTTGGTCTTTTTCAGGAGTTTGTATAGTGGTGCGGCTCTTTCACCCAGCTGGCTTACAAACTGACTGACTGCAGCAATGCAACCAGTTAGTCTTTGTATGTCCTTCAGGCGAGTTGGCCTGGAAATATTAAGTATAGCCTTGATCTTGTCTCAGTTCACCTCTATGCCTCTTTGAGACACGATAAAACCTAAAAGTTTCCCGGCTGGGATTCCAAAGAAGCATTTCTTTGAACTAAGCATTATGTTGTATTTTCGTAGATTGGCGAATGTTTCCTCCAAGTCGGAAATCAATGTTTCCTTCTTTTTGGACATTACCACAATATCATCCACATATGCATGTACATTGCGTCTGATTTGATCATGGAGGCAACGTTGCATTGTGCGTTGGTACGTAGCTCATGCGTTCTTCAGCCCAAAGGGCATCGTAACCAAACAGAAGGTTCTGAAGGGGGTTATGAATGAAGTTTTGACTTTGTCAGATTCCTTCATCCGGATTTGGTGATAATCGGAATATGCATCGAGAAAACACAGGAGTTCCGAGCCTGCCGTAGAATCGATAACCTGATCAATCCTAGGCAGAGCGAACGAATCTTTGGGACAAGCCTTGTTCAAGGTAGTATAATCAACACACATCCTTAAATTAGTGGTGTCCTTTTTAGGGACCATTATAGGATTGGCCGACCACTTAGTGTGGATGACCTCTTCTATGAATCCAGCTAACTCGAGCCGTGCTAGTTCTTTAGATATTGCCTTATGCTTTTCATCGCCGAAACATCGTAAGGACTGTTTGACGGGTTTAGCGTTCGGGTTTACATTTAAAGAGTACTCTGGTCATGTCAGATGGCTGCCATGCGAAGATATCTTGATTTGCTTTGAGGAACTTGACGAGCGTGTTTTCCTATGCGCTATCTAGGCCTACACCTATCTGGGTCACCTTGGAGGGGTCATCATCCTTCAACAGCGTCTTCTTCGTCTCTTCTGATGCCTTGAACTCCGGATTCGGCTTTGTCACCTCCTTCTTCGTTGCGAGCATCTCGGACGGATCTATGCTTTTCTTGATCTCCTGGTACTCCTGGACGTGTAGCACGGCTTCAGCAAAGGCGGCATTTCCATCCTTGCACTCTCGCGCTTTCTTCGGGTCTCCCCTGATGGTGATCACGCTGTTGGGACCTGGAATTTTCATCATATTGTAAATGTAACACGGACGAGCCATAAAAGCCCAGTAAGCCGGACGTCCGAATATAGCGTGGTACGTGCTCTTGAATGGGACCACTTCGAAAGAAAGTGCCTCCGTCCGATAGTTATTTAGAGTTCCAAAGGTAACATCCAAAGTGATTTCTCCCAGGGAATTTGCTTGTCTTCCTGGGACCACCCCGTGAAAGATCACGGAGCTGTGGTTCAGCTGGGTCTCCGAGATCTTCATCCGGCATAGTGTTTCGACATACAGAATATTAATACTGCTGCCAACGTCCATGAGAGTCTTGGAGAAACCATAACCGTCAATAAGTGGATTGACGATTAAGGCGTATTTTCCTCGCCTGTGTAACTTAGGCGGATGATCAGCGCGGTCAAATGTGATTGCCACTTCCGACCAGTCCAAGAATAGGGGGACAGACGGAGCTGTTGCATTGAGCTCATGCAGAACTGCTTTTTTGACCTTTGTTGGTTGAGATCCGAGGAAGGTGACATAAGTGTCTTTCTTGGTAGGAAATTTTTTCTTCCCTTCCGGCTTGGGATTTGAAGCGTCAGCTTCCTCCATGTCAGAATCTTCCTTGGTCTCTTTATCCTTTTCGGGATTCTTCTTTCCCTTCTTCCGCTTAGCTTTGTAGCCAGCGGTATCATCTCTCTTAATGTCGTCATTGAAACGACACTCGACGTTTGTGTGGGACGAGCCCCCGTTGGCGTCTAAGTGATGCACACATGGGTTATTGGCAATGTTGGCCCAAGAGTAGGTTTTTCTGGGTTGCTGGTCTCCTCTACCTTGGACTCTTGATGTCCCACGACTGCGGCCACAGCCACCGCCACGTCCTCCTCATCCTCCAGACCCGAAAGTAGAAGTGACCACCGCCGTTTCCGTGTTGGGTTTTTCTTCCGAGGTATTCTTGTGCTTCTGAGCTTGTTGCTTTGGTTGTTTTGTCGACTGTGGCACAGCCAGGGCGTTGAGTAATCCCTCTGCATCGTTGTCAGCATCTGCATACTTGCTCGCTGTTTCTATCATCTCTCCCAAATCAGTGACTTTGTCACACTTCAAGCAATGACGTAGTAAACCAATTGGGAGACCTGCAATGAAAGCTTCAATCGCAGTTTGGTCATTTACTCCTTCATAGGAGTTCTTGGTGTCGATCCATCGTCCGAGATAATCCCGGCAAGTTTCTCTGGCTTTTTGGGTGCAACGCTATAGGTCTCCGACCGTACAGGGCCTCTGGTATGTGCCTTCAAAATTCCGAAAGAACGCACTTTGCATGTCATACTAGTTGTGGATGGTGTTTTCCAGAAGTTCATTGAGCCATGATCGTGCCGTCTTCTGCAACATAAGTGGGAGATATCGGGTTGCGACTAGGTTGTTTCCGCCTTTGGCAATGCAGCAAGCTTGGAAGAAATCCTGTAGCCAAGTATCTGGCCGAGCTATGCCATCATAGGCTTGAATATGTCTTGTGATAGAAAATCCTTCGGGAATCTTGTAGCTCTTATGCGTGTTCCAAAGCACTTTGGGCCCACGTATATGTCATCATTTTCATAGCACTGCACCTCTATATTGGAGTTGATCATGTGCCTTACGTCATTTGGGGATAAAGATTGTCCCGAGTGACGGCTATGGCTGCGGTGCCTTGGAGCCAGACTTCGGCTTCTGCCACCACCTCGTCCACCACGACGCCCTCCTTGATTTCCTTGGGAGCCATTGTGATGGCTACTTGGCGGAGAGGGTGGAGCAGCTGGGTTATTTCCAGCTGATCGCCGGCCTCCATCCGGAGCGTCATTATTCCGGTTCCGAGGAGGGTCTTCATTGTGATGAGCCCCCTACCAGCTTGTCTCAGCACGGTGTTCGTCATTCCTTTGCCCGTCATCCGGACGGCTTGCATGTCTAGGAGGTGGCATTCTTTGCCGGTCCTCCTCCCGACATTTCTCTTTATCTTCTTCCCTGCTGTCCTTCGACTCTCGCCGGGGAGGATTCCTCGGATTCAGTGCAGCAATGGCCTCTTGCTCCGCAACTAGGTTAATGTTACACCAGTCACAAGCAGCTTTGTGGTGCTGTCCTGAAGATCCGGTTCTTGAGTAGTTGTCTTCCCGATGGTCGAAACGATGTTGGGTTTCCGAAACACGTTGGGGTCTTACGTCAGCCCATGCTAGATCTGTGCGACATTGGTCAGAATCAAAGACCAGTTTTTGACTTTCGGACAGGGCGACCTTTTGCTGCTCCAGTCCTTTGTTGACTAGTTTGATTCCCAACCGGATCTGCTCCGGGCCTGGATTAGCCGATAGGATTTCCCGAGCCGCAACGGTGTTTTGTACTAGCGTTGGATACACCCAATCCCTGTTGCTGTCACGTCGAGGCATCCCAAGTTCTCCTCCGAAAAGGACTTTGTGAATCTACGGGAATTGGTCATCATGAGTATGACGTTTCCTGGTCTTCTGATGTTGCTTGGAGTTGTACTTATCCACAGTTGCCATGCGTTTCTTTTCCTCCTCAATGTTTTTGGCTTCATCGAGAAGGACTTGGTGACGTGCTTCTAGGGCCTGTGCCCTCTCGTCTAGCTCTTCAGCAGTAAGTTCTGCAGCTGTAGGAATAGGTGTGGTTAATGTAGCATCGATGAGTTTACGCGCACCTTCAGTGATCACGTGTCCATCCATCGACTCCTCTTTGGGCTCGTTTGGGATAAGTGCTCCATCCGAGTCCTCCTCATATTCCTCGGCAATCACCTCCTCTGCCAGAGGGTCTTTTGCCGGGGTCTAGTTCTTCTTGTTCTTCTTCTTTGCCTTCTTGGCAGCGCCGGTAGCAAAGACGGCTTTGGGTCCGTTTCTCGGAGTCAAGATCTGATCGGTACTTTCGGACATCTAGACCTCGGGATTATCTCCGATTTCCATGTCATCCTGCATTTTGGGAGAGTTTTCCCCAGATCCTTCATCCATGGCTTCTTCTTCCTCTGTAGCTTTGGAGTTATACTGCTCTTCATATTCCGCGGAGAACTTTCGGAAATCTGCTGACATCATCGACTCATCCGAGGATGCAGGTACGTTGGCGTTTGTTCCGATCGCCTCCAGAACAAAATCGGTATTGTCTCCAGCATCGGCAGAGCCGGATCTGGATCCTACATATCCGATAAAGTGCAATGCGCCCCTCCTGAGATAACTGCGGTCTTCATAGTAGGCTTCGTCAAAACGTTTGATGGTCTCGAGGATTTCGTCTACGCCTGAATTTTGCATCATCATGCGCCTTAGTGTGTATCTCAGGAAAGGCATGTCCATTCCGGTGTCATCAGAGCCGGAACAAACGTTGTTGTTATGCTCCTCCTGGATTTCGACTTCAGCCGGTGAGTTGATTTGGGATTCAATCTCTCTAGGGAGATCCACTCCAGATTCAACTTGGACCGCCAGGTCTGCTTCAGGCTTGGATTTCTCCACTGTCTCCACAACTGGTGCGGGCTAGGTGGGATTAGGGTTTTCCGAGATCCGGAACTCTGCCGCCTCCGCGGACAAAGGGGACCCAGAAATTTCTTCTCCCTCTATCATCACCGCTAGGGTGGGTGGGGCAGGTTCAGCAAAACCGATGTAAACATCGATCTCGCCAAAAGACATGATGGTGTAGGCAGTCATAGCCTCCCTAGCCGGAATCTAGGTCTCGTCGAGGATGATGAGAGGGACGGCGCTGGCGTAGAGGATGCGACCGACGGTGATAGTCTCACCGATTCCGATTCTTGCAGATTCCGCTCGGAACGTAGATCCGAAGCTCATTTGCCCCACGGTGGGTGCCAACTGTCGTCGGATTGATGACAAGTGCGTCATGAGGGGGTCCTCGAGGCGTGCGGTAGAGAGGGGTGTGAGACGTACGGTGTTGTAACATCCCAAAATTTTATTATTTTGTAATGTTAAAATAATGAAGAAAATTGATTGAATTGTTGATCTTGTTGAAATTTCTGAATAAAAAGAAACTTTTGTTGTTTGTTTGAAATTTCACCAAACCACATTAAAAGAATGGGTAATATGACCATCCAATTGGTTGGGAAGTTTGTAAAGATCCAAATCTTTTAGTTGCATTGCATCATGCAAATCTTTAATCAAAGACCCCAGTTGATTTTCCCTGAATAACCATCTAATGACTTATATGCATAATGGAATAGGGATAAATTTTCTATGACCAAAAACAGTTCTTATGATGCTCATGGTGTGTGCTTTGAATTTACAAAAAATTAGAAATAAATTTCACTCCATTTGGAGTTGCCAAACTAATACTAGAAAAGAAATACTAAACAGATAATGGAAAAAAAACCTAAACTAACCCAGCTGGACCGAAACGGCCCAGCAGCTCGTGCCTGCCTACCGCCCCGCGCGCGCTGCAGCAGCGCTGAGCCAACCTACTCCCAGCCTAGCAGCAGGTGGCCACAGCCCGCAAAGCCTCTCTCCCGTTCATTTTTTTCCGCTGTGACTGACGTGCCGGCCCCACCGCAGTCTCCTTCCTCCTCCTGACACAGTGACCACGAGTCTTCGGTGCCGAATGAACTACCAAGAAAATCGGCCGATTCGGCACAAATCCTTGCCCCCTCCGCAAGATTCCTTCATAGATAAATACCCCCACGATGCCCTCTCTGAAAACCCTAGTTTTCTTAGTTGATTCAGCCCCCAGGCCGTCGGATTGAGCCCCCGTTTCCGATCTGCGCCGCCACCGCCATTACCAAGCTCGGAAGCTCGAGGAAGAAGCTCGATTCCATCATCCATGGACCCTACTTTGTCGCCTATCCTTCTCCCCCTGTTTCCTTGCCTCGTTTTGACCACCTATTTTCCTCTGCAGAGAACCAGGGCCGAGGGAATTCATCGCCGGAGCTCCGTGTTCGCCGCCACCTCCGTCCGTCGATCACCGTTGCTAGGGGAAGCGAGCAACGACATCGACCACGTATTCATCCTCACCACGCCGCGTAGACCCTAGTCCACCACTTTCCCATCGTCGAGGACCTCCAGAGTCCACCCCACCGTCGCCACCTCGAGCCACGCCGCCGGCGGCCGCCGCCCGTCGTCGGAGTGGAGGAAACAATGGTTCCCGACCGTTGGATCGCCTCTGGACGCGCCAGATTAGATCCATCCCGCGAAGGGGTATCGACAAATCTGCGTGCGCCACTTGTCCCTCCTCGCCACCCAGCCAGGTCAGCGCCGCGGCAGCAATCTTGTCCAGTCAACACAACATATTCCCAGGCATATTCCCTGTTTAAACTGAAATTGTTTTCAAATAGCAGAAAATAGGTAGATCTTGTAAAATTCATAGTAATTCGAATATAAGTCAAAAAATTATATGTAATATACCTTTTGAAAGATAATTTAGCGTAGAAAATTATTCCGTGATTAGATCTATTTTTCATCATATAGTTTTTCTGTATTTATTTTAATTGGTTAAAAGGCCTTTTAATGGTATTTAAATTGTGGAAAAATAATTACAACTCCAAAAAATACAAATAATATATCGTTGGTTTCACAAAATTGTGTAGAATATTATTAAGTTATTATATCTGACTTGTGCGGTATATATTTACTGTAATAATTTAAATAGTTTAATGGATATTTTACACTAAATAAATTATAATAAATTATCTATAGATCAGAAAAATACAAATAAGGTATATATGGATTCATAATTTAATATATGACATTAATATGCTGTTAGATCTATTTTTGTAGTGTTTAATTACTGTGGTGATTTAATTAGTTTTAATGGCTATTTAGATTATAAAATTTGTAATAAATTAATTATAGATCGGAAAAATATAAATAATATGTCTATGGATTCACAATTTCACGTAGAATACAGATCTGGTCTTAGATATAATTTATGATGTAGTAAATATTTTAAATGATTTATACTCTATTAAATAGTAATTAAATCATAGAAAAAGATTTACAACTCCGTTTAAGATGAATCCAATTCCTACTGGTTCGTATTAATGTCCTCTATCCGGTAAACTCCAGAACCAAATTGAATTCGACAATTAGGACAGAAGTCACAATGGAACTACTAAAACCTCATTTTTTGTCACCAATATTTAATAATAAATACCCTATTGCATTAAATAATCTCCCACATGCATCATATGATCTAATACCATTCCAAGAACTAGTATTAAATCATTATGCATGGTTATGATAATCATTGTTGTGTTTGCTATGGTTGCAATTGTTTTTATTGGAACTACTTGTCCTTGCGTTAGATTGTGCGGAGAGTGCGGTTGATGCGAAGGAATTCAGTCGTCACACATATTATTAACATAAGGCAAGTTACACCACTTGTACATATTATGTCCCAGATTTTGACTATGCATGTTTTACTCTTCAAATCTTGTAGTATGCATGTGTAGGTCTTTAGTAGATTTTCCTATTACTATTTTCGCAAGTGCGGTTTTGTAGTATGCCATGAGTAGCTTTATACTTAGGATTTTCCGTCCTATTAGGTTCTCCTGTTTTTGCTAAGTATTGCTTGCTATGCTATATATACTAAGTGCCGTTGGGGGGTTCGAAAGACTCAAAATTTTCTAAGTATGAGAGCTCTCTCGGGCGAACTTTTCTTCTCCAAAACCCCCTTCAAAATAAAACTAAGTTTTCTTCTGGGCGGAATGGTTATCGGGACAACGAGTGGGATTTTGGTGGAGGACGGCTGCCTAGGAATCAAAGAAGTCTGCCATGTTTCAGAATTCAGAAGCTTCCAATGCAACCACAATACATATGGGCTCTATCTTTACTTAGTAGTTAGTGGGAAACCTCATCGGGGTACCAACATTTGGAGGTTCTTGGCACGGTTGGATCCAGCTGATAGAGGGGATACTAAGGAAAGGCCCCGCCATGGTCTTGTCTGTAAAAGGACTTGATCGTGGATTGTGGGGAAAGTGCACAACCTCTCGAGAGTATTGCAATCTGATCGATCAGCCGAGTTCACGGAAAAGAACATTTTGAGCATCTGAAGGATGGAGCCTCTGAAGGATCTTCCTCTCTCTTTCCAAAGTTTTTCTGAAACCCCATGGCGTGAGTAATATCACTAATGGGTGGGATCTTGGGAACTTGGTGAGTAATATCCAAGTGTTAGGTTGTTTGGGAACTTGGTGAGTAATATCCTTGTGTTCCATTCGACCCTATATTACTTAAACAATGTTTACAAAGTAGGGTAAAATTCTCCCTCTTTTCTTCTTACTTTGTGAAAATTGGCTTTATGCAAATAAACCACAAAGCCTACTCTAGCCTTGCATGTAGAGTTAGTTTTATTCTTTCCTTGGTGTAATTTGCCAATACATTCAAAGTATTGACCAACTCGTTTGGCTGCATGTTTTATGTGCAGAAATTGGAGATCGTTGAAAGGTGCGCTAGGATCGTTGGTCTTCACTCAACTAGCCTGTGGCATTGATGGGACTCCAAGTTGTATTTTTTTCGCTTCTATTGTAATAATGTAAACTCTGGATTATTCAATTCATGTAATAAAGACTTGTGTTTTACATGATATTTCATCAACTGTGAGTGCTAGCTAATGATCTAGGGACTAGCATGTTAATCACAGGGACTTAGGATCCTTACTCAATCCAAGGTCATAACAGGTGTTCCGGGACGGTGAGCACACAAGTTTACCCAGGTTCGAATCCGCCGGCTTTGGACGGATCCTACTCCTGCTAGCAATCCAGTAATACGACAGAGCTTGAATATGGGTTACAAAGGTTTGCCTATGCGAGTTGAGATTGTGATTGTAAGGGGTGTCCTAAAGGCTCTCCCTAGGATGGCTTATATAGATATCCGGCCTAGGGTTTACAAGAGAGATCTATCTGGCTACGACTAAGAGTCGGTTACAGAGTACATCTTGAACTACAAGTAACACTATGGGCCTATGTTGGTAAGTCTTCTAGGCCTTCCCGTAGCCGGATTGGACTCCGTTTCTTCTCCCTGACTGGATCGCCCGTGAAGCAAAGCTATAACCCGAAGTGGGCCACCCTGGTCAGCGAGGAACTGTGAGGATACCCGGAAAGTATATCCCCAACAGGTTCCATTTCTTGGTTGCTTCTAATCGGGCAGGGCATTTCATCTATAATTTGAGAGTCTGGCTTGATTTAGTTTGCCACATTTCCCTCTATAGAGGTGATATCTCTGCCATTCGTTCAATTGACACAGCTGCAGCTGTTTGGTTTCCTGGTAATTTGCATACGAGTATTGTTAGCTCTCATAGCCTAGTGGCCATTCGAGCCAATCTAGACTTTTTGCAATAGCATGCTAAATCTAATTGACATAAATATTCTGCAATGCTTATGCCAGGCCCATATTTTAACTTGGACAATCTTGATTCACATAATACATTATTTGCAAAGAAGTTCACGTATTTTTTTGCGAGAAAGATTTGGATCTATTCCATGAGATTAAAAGAAGTACAAGACACACCAAACATAATAAATATTACATCAAGATCCTTGGACCACCCAACGACCACTACTGCCGCCAGAGCAAGCCGTCGATGCGCCGCTGTCACCGCTCCCTTACCGGAGTCGGTCTGACGTTGTTGATGTTAGCTGAGAAGTCTTCGTGCACGTGCCCCTAAGGACCAACACCCAAAGCCGAAGTCGTCGTTATTGAATACTTGAATTGATCTAAAACTTCAAAGACCAAATGTATAACACACATAGACTAGACGAGATCGACCACTCCATGGTAGCAGTGACCAGACGAATCTCCGCCCTCCTCAACACCACCGGTGAGATCACTGACGACAAGGTGGACGAGGAGGCGGTATACCTTATTCTTGTCCCGCACAACATCGACATAGCCACCATAGTGTCGATGTTCGTTGACCAAACTCTAACTTTAGAGACCCTTCTACAGCATTGAGCACAGGTCCGAGGTCCCCACCCCCTCCTGCCACCGGAGCAGCAAGCAGAGAAGGCGAGGACCCATCGATTTCCAATTGTAGATGCTGAAGACGAGGTGCAGATGGCGACGGAGGGCTAGGGTTCCATCTCTAGTTTCTTTACGGGAGGAGAGACGGAACGATCAAGTTTACCAATGTAGAAGTTCCCATATTCAGAGTCTCTAAAAACTCAGTCAGCTTCGGTGTCTGCTTCTACCACTGAAACTAGCAAAACTAACATAAGACCTTAGTCTAACATACTACTGATGTGCATCCCGTGGCCTAATAGGAAAGACAAACAACATGATCATGAGTGGTTCTACCCCTAATCCAAAATATCTAAAGGATTTCTGACTTTATGAAGTACGGCATATCATGTATGGACTAATTAGGGATATTATAACTGAGCCATTTAAGAGCTCTCTCATGAACCGGACAATTTTGGCCATTAGATCACGTTATCACAATGTTTTGGGCCGTCCGATCTCCATTAGATCCCACAGTAGCTCATCTGTCCCTAGCGGACACTCCTCTGCCCATCAAATTATCCCGCTAAGGCTAATTGGGCCTTAAAAACCAAATAACTTGCTGGAGCGACCTAGCAAACCCAGAAAAAGTTCTCTTTGCAACAAGACGAATCCGTTCCACCGGTTCAGTTGAACGCGATCTCGACCGCAGGCGCCTCTCCCCTATGTTCTCCACCGCCGCAGTGGAACGTGAGCTCGACGGTGGTGCCCCTACTCCAATCTCGACTTCAAACAGTTCTCTTAACCTCTACATGGTAGATTTTCCCAGTGGTGACACCATCAACACCGATATACGCAGGCGCGGGGCACCACGAACGCCTCTCCCTTACCACCGATAATAGCACCAACTGTGGTTCCCTGGCGATCCCGCGGCACCGAGCTCCCTCTCCAAGATGTCCCTCTTTCCTTCCTCCCCCTCCCTATATCTTATGAGAAATTTCTTCTTACGATTCTAATGTCCATCGTGCCCTACCACTGGATTAGGGCTGCATATTTAGAGGAGGGTGAGCAGACATGAATTGAGGAATCATTGCGTTGAGATCTAATTTTGTTGGAACAAGGGGACAAATAGCAGGTAATTCCAACATTTATCCTTCAAATACTATTGATTGAGTTGGTTTTGTTGATACTGACAATGATGTGTATTAGCGTTGCTCTTTACATTGTAGGCTACATAAAATATTTGTTTATCCGCTTGAGAAGAGATAAATAACTAGTAAGCAGGATGATCAACACAAAAGATCACTCTCTTGGTGGAGGTGTTATGGTCGAAAATATCCACCTTAAATGTGAAATCATCTATTACCTCTAAAACTAGGATATCATCAATCTGCAGCTCATGCCCATCTGCAAAATAGAACCAACCTTCGTTGAAGACTAGCTTATCACTGTTCTTATTGCGGTCGATGTGTAGAGACTAGCCACACTCAAGGCAAGTCTTCAGCATGACAGGCCTGGCAATCCCCTTCAGCCACTTCTTGAACTCGCTAGGGATGACTAGCGTGTACATATCATGTTCATCGAGTTACACGTAGAAGCGCGAGGGCTGAGGAGGGGCCAATTGGTGGCCAACCCTTTTAGGTTGTGTTTGTTTGCGCTTTCACTTCCGCTTCCGCTCTTGGATCCAAAGCGCTTAGTCCAAACAAACACATGCAAATAGGAAAGCACTTGCGAGAAGCGCAGCGCCGAAATGCACTAGACCAGCGACCCAAATTGCAAGCGAGGCCAGAGACGCTTCCCACCGCTTTTGCTGCTTCCCGAGTTGTTGTGGACCAAATTCTCCTCTATACTTTAGCCTAATTATAGAAAATTTCCATTCCTCCACCACTCTGTTCCTGGTTTCCTCCGACTCCTATTGTCATTGTTCGCCACTGCACCTACTAAATCATCGTCACTCGTCAGCCGCCGGATAGGAGCTCTTCAAGTTGCCGCCTTGACGTTTTTGTCCTTGTAACCTCCTCTGTGATGCCCCTACTGCACTGAACACCCATCTGCTTCCTCCTCACCGCCGGTAGATCGAGGGTCGTCGAGCTCGTCTCCGACCACAGCGGTGACCCACCTTCAGCATCCAACTACCGCCATCCCTAGGCATGAGCTTGTCACAAACCGACCTAGATCGTCTCTAACCGTCGTCATTCCCCACGCTTCCGGTCGCTAGTGACCCTCCAACACGCCACCCCAAGCATGCAACCCACCACCCAGACCCCTGCCACCCACCACCCAGACCCCTACTGCCCTCCTTGAGGCTCGCATGCCTCTCCTCTTGACCAGAAGCTAGTTAGGGTTGGGGTTGGGCGAGATTAGTGGTGTTTGATACGTCCAAAACGTATCCACTTTCCCGAACACTTTTGCTATTGTTTTTCCTCTAAACTTGTGTGATTTGGATACAACTAACACAGATTGATGCTGTTTTCAGCAGAATTACCTTGGTGTCTAGTTTTTGTGCAGAAAATCAACTATCAGGAAAAATCCCGGAAAATATGCCAAAAATCCTATTTCGCTAGAAGACTCACAAAGCTAGAAGAGGAGACAGAGGAGGGCCACGAGGGGCCCACACCACCTGGCCGCACGGGCCAGGCCAGGCCAGGCCACGCCTGGGGGTGGTGTGGCCACCTTGGTCACCCCCTCGGCCTCCCTCTTTGCCTATAACTTTCCTCTTGACCTAAAAACCAAGGGGGGTTCGACATTTTTCCAAAAAGAGTTCCGCTATGCCGCCGCCACCAGATTCCATGATTCAGAACCAGAAACTCCGTTCTGGCACCCTGCAGGGACGGGGAATTGGAGGAGATCATCGCCATCATCATCACCATCGCTTCTCCATCGACCATCCATGTTTTCCCCATCCATGAGTGAGTAATCCCCTGTTGTAGGCTATAGGGATAGTAGGGATTGGATGAGATCGTTCATGTAATGACCTCAGATTGTTAGGGCATGGTGCTTGATACGTCCATTTTGCATCACTATTGTATATCATAATTTACTGTTATTCATTGATATATTTCATATTAAGAGATGATACTTATGTTATTTCATCTATTTTTGCATGGTTGATGACTTTTTGAGCATGGACCGCTGCAGTCAGGATTCTGATGGAAAAAGTGTTTTGGAGGCGAAATTCGTGAAGATCGGAAAATCCGGGAAGATACATGGAAAATCCTATTTTTCCAGAAGACGAAGAAAGCCAGAAGGGGGAGTGGAGATGGGCCACAGGGGGCCCACACCACCCCCGGCATGGGCCACCCTAGGTCGTGCCACCAGGTGGTGTGGCCGCCTTGGTCCACCCCTAGCTCTCGCCTCTAGCGTATATTATCGTCCTGAAACCCTAAGACTCGGGGAGCGACCATAGAAAGATTCCGCCGCCTCTGCGGGGCAGAAAACACTGAGAGAGAAGGATCTCTCCGGCAGACAGAATTCTGACGGGGGAATTCCTTCCCGGAGAGGGGAGATCATCGCCATCAACACCACCATCAAGCTGGACTTCACCGGGATCAGCATCATCATCACCACCATCATCTCCACCAGCACCATCATCACCACCTCCATACCGCTGTAACAATTTGGTTGAATCTTGCATAGTTCTTAGGGGAAACTTTCCCGGTGTTGATTAGTCCTTGTAGTTGATGCTATTGAGTGGAACCATTGAATTACTATTTATGTTCAGATTGTTACATATCATTATTTCATCTCTGATAATGTTCCATATGATGTCTTGTGAGTAGTTCGTTTTGTTCTTGAGGACATGGGAGAAGTCATGTTGTTAGTAATGGAATTGTGTCGAGAAAGATTCAATAGTTTGATATTTAAGTTGCGGTGTACTTCTTCTAGTGGTGTCATGTGAATGTCGACTACATGACACTTCAGCTATATGGGCCTAGGGGAATCCATTGTGTATTTGGCTACTAATCGTAGGGGTTGCCGTAGTGACAGAAACCTGAACCCCCGTTAGGAAACCATTGCACAAGGGACGTCAGGGTCTTAGAGTTTAAAGCTATGGTTAGGTTTATACCTTAATTACTTTCTTGTACTCGCGGATGCTTGCAAGGGGTATAATCACAAGTATGTATTAGTCCTAGGAAGGTTGGTACATTAGCACAGGTTCACCCACACAACACTTAGCAAACTAAAGAAGATTAATCAACTATATGAAGCAAAAACACTTGACGATATTCCCGTGTGTCCTCGAGAATGTTTGGTCATCTTAAGTAATACAACCGGCTTGTCCTTTGCTGAATAAAGGATTGAGCCACTTGCTGCATTTATCCTTATTGTCTTTTATTTACTCGCATTATCAAAAAACCCTAAAAATCCGTTTGCTAAGTATTTACAGAGAATTCCTGCTCCAAGCCACTAGCTAGCACCTTCTGCTCCTCGTTGGGTTCGACACTCTTACTTATCGAAAATACTACGATACACCCCTTATACTTGTGGGTCATCAAGACTATTTTCTGGCGCCGTTGCCGGGGAGTGAAGCGCTATTGTAGAGTGGAACTGGTAAAGGAAACTTCTACTGTGAGTATTGTTTACTTCTGTTAGTTGCTTTATTTCGATATGGATAATTCGTTGATTTTCTTATTTCGTAATGCTACTACCACTGCTAAGGTAGTATATGAACCACCACCTGCTAAGAATGATACTTTTAAAATACCTACAAGAATTATTGACCGTGTTATGGATAACTATTATGTTGGAGATGGAACTGTCCATCCCGGTGATCATTTGCTCTTTATACACGAATTATGCGGGTTGTTCAAGTGTGTAGGTATTACTACTGATCAAGTCAAGAAGAAGTTATTCTCATTATCACTAAAAGTAAGAGCTGAAGAATGGTAGAAGCTGCTAAAGAATGGTCAAGCTCTTGAATGGGAGGAAATAGTACCTCTCTTTTATTCAAAGTTTTATCCTCCTAGTGAGATTCATAAGGATCGGAATCAAATATACAACTTTTGGCCTCTTGATGGAGAGAGTACAACTCAAGTTTGGGGGAGATGAAGTTACTAATGCTCAAATGTCCCATTCATGAGCTCCCCAACAATATTATTATCAATAACTTTTATGCAAGGTTTTCTCTTCATGATAAGGATTTATTGGATGTTTCTTGTGCTGGATCATTCACTCGCATGGAAGAAGAAGCCAAATGTTATCTTCTAGACCGTATTCAAGATAATGCTGAAGCATGGGAGAATGGCAAAGGAAGAAAGTCAGGTATAAATTATGATTATGAATGCACTGAATCTTTTATGGGAACTGATGGCTTTCAAAATATTAAAAATGCTTATGGTTTAGACTCTCAAGCTATTGCAACTTATTTTAAGGCTTTTGCTTCCTATATTGAAGTTCCTAAAAAGAAGTGGAATAAGTATCATGAACCATATAAAGATGTTGCTAAGTGTGTTCCTGCAAGAAATACTGAAGTTTATACTGCTAATTCATGCTCTACACAAACCTTACATTGATAAAATGCCTTTCCCAGTTAAGATAAAGGAACATTCTATGATAGCTAGTATGGTTAATGAAAGTGCAAATAAAGCTGTTGAATCTGATAAACAAATGGATGATGAACCTATAATAGGAAATGTGAAAGATTTTGTCACTAAATATGAAGAAGATGGACACACTATCCTCTGTAAGGATATCCCTAATATTGTTTCACAAAGTAGTGTTATGAGAGCTAGTGTCCCTGTGTTTTCTGTTAGGATGAGTGATCATTGCTACAACGGTTCTTGTGATAGTTACATTATTAAGTTTATGCATGATACTGAAAGTTATTATGAAAGAGGGAAGACTATTCTTATGCATCTCAATAATATCAAATTTCCTCGTTTTATGCTGAAAGTTTTTATGTTGCACTTGTTTTTCCTTCCTATGCTTGTAGCCTCTGGTTTCAACAACTTGTTTGTTTACAAAATTCCCTTGCATAGGAAATGGGTTAGACTTAAACATGTGTATTTTTGCTTCTTAATGCTCTCTTTCACTTCAGTTCATATCTTATGTGAGCTTCTTTGAAATTATCATGCCCATCTTAATGGCTATAAAGAAAGAGCTTTTTGGGAGACAACCCAATTTATTTTTGCTTTCAGTTTGTTTTTGTTTATTTGAGCCTTGGAATTTATTACTTTGGTAATGACCTCTCCTTATCCTTTTTGTTTGGTTTTTGTGTCAAGATCAACCTCTAATGAGAGAGAAGTAAGATTTGGGGAAGTTGCTGTCCCAAAACAGATTTTTGTGATTCGTGAGAGATATCTGTATGTCGGATTGAGCTATATTTTTTTGCTTCTGCCCCAAGTTGTTATTTAACTTTCGTTAGTTTCGCACTTTTTGATTTGAGCAACAGAAGATTTTTGAAAAAATTGATCGCTACCTGCTGGTCTGTTTTGACGGATTTTGCCCCTCTTGCATTTGCTTCTTTAAATCGATTTCCCTTTTGAATTCTTTTTGGGTTTTCGGAAGGATTTGCTACAGTAGCTTATGATTTGATGGATTTCAGTTGAAATTGGACTTAAAAGGTTTATTACCTCGCTTACACTAATGTTGCTAATGAGAATCGTGTGAAGTTTTGTGTGAAAGAAATTTCCAGGTTATTGGAGAAAATGGTGTAATAAGAAAGAGAAAGGTTTCATGACTCGAGCAATATGAGTATGAAGATGAAGATATTGAAGTTATTCAAGTGGTGAATCCGGAAGAATCTATCAAAGACCAAATTCAGAGACCTGTAGAGTCCGTTTTCGAATAGGTAACAGATATGGAACTATTCTTGAAAGTTAGAAGCACGATGGTGTCCACCAAGGATAAAGGAAAGGAGCCTATGGAGGAAGATCCCCAAGACCCCGGACAGGAGGAGGAGATCAAGAGTGAAGATGAAGAGGATGCAAAGCAAGGCCGACATCCGCACACCAACACTACCATTGCAAGCATTGGAGTGTTGACAAAACCCGCCAGGGTCAGAAGGACTGCATGGATGTCAACTGGAGGGAAACCTCCACGTCACTGTTTGGCTCCACGGTCACTTCCTCCACGCACCAAGAATCCTTTCCATACCCTTATCCATGAGCATCAATACCAGAATATGCCCAAGGAGAAACTACCCTTCAATTGGGATTTGCCTCGTTCTAGCCATGCAGGAAAAGAAGACTTCAAGGAGGAAGACTGGGGAAAGAATCGCAAGAGCTGGAATTCTCAACCCGACATGATCATGAGCTGCATTGAGAAAAACTCACAGTTGATTCAAAATCTCACCTTCGAGATTGAGGACTTGGGGAAACTAATCAAAGAGCTCATCGAGAGAATACCACCACCACCGAAGGAGTAATTCGTCATCAGGTTTTGGCATCCCCTTGGTTTGTTCCAAGCTCGGGGGAGTGTCGCGGTATCATATCACTATCTTCTATCTTTTTACCTTTTGAGTAGAGTCATATCATGAATAGAGAAGTTATCATGTAGGATGGTTTGCATTATGGAAGTGTCCTCCTCTTGTTAGATATCTATGTATCCCTTGGTGTGAGTTGCCGTTATGGAATATTAATGAGAAGTTCTATCATTAACTCTTTTGCATATCTTATTTTAGTTTTCAATTCATGGTTATATGATTGATCTTGTCGTTAGTGGTATCACTTTGGGATCATTGAGTTAACTTAGTTGGTTTTGGCAAACCTGGCTCGGTCAGTAGCAGCACTATTTTTGAGAATTGAATGAAAAAGATAAAAGTACTCTAAAGAATTATAATTTCATCATCTTTCTTTCTTGATTTGCTCATAAGTTTAGTATTCTCTAGTTAAGATCTTTTGTGCTTCCGAGGAAGATTGCATGTTTGTTTTTATCCCTTGTATGTTTGTTTGTTTCCTTAAACTCTTATGCTTGCTACCCAGCCTTGCTAGCCAAAAACCTGTACTGAGAGGGAATGCTTCTTGTGCATCCAGTCCTTAAACCAAAACCTATGCCATTTGTGTCCACCATACCTACCTATTAGCATTATTGCTATTCCAAGTAAATTCATGTTTTTATCTACCTTCCAAATTAAACTTGTTATGAGAAAATTAGTAATTAAAGCTCTCACGAACTTGATGGCACACTTTATTTTCTTGCAATTAATAAACTTGAACCATTGTGTCCATCTTTGTTGCGTATATGCTTGCGCTTTATAAGTTGAAGTTAGCAGAACCATGTATCATGAGGAACGCTTTCAACTTTGCACTTATATTCTGTTGATATCATGATTCTTTCGCTTATGGATCCCGGTGGTGTGAAATAAAAGGGGAACTTGTAAGATCATGGAGTTTATATGTGTGTTAGAGAAACGCCTGGGTCGCTAGCCTAAGCCATGCCTAATCATGGTGGAAACTTGCAGCATAACCATAATGAGCACTCTATGAAGCATCCTCAATAAAAACCTATGCAAATAGAAAATAAAAGGATAGTTGAGATGCTCATTGTCTGCTTTCCTTGTCATTTTGATTATGGGATAGCTCATGTATCATGTGCAAGGGGTACCCCATTGGTGGTTCTTTATGATACATATGTATTTACAATGACAAGAGATTACTTGTGACTGAAGTTGAGTAGCATGAGGTTCGGTACTCATAAGTAAGGGGCATGAGATTTCAACTTATAACTTGTCAAGCATATCCTCTTAGTTGTGTCACTTTAACCTTAATCACCTAAAGATGCCTATGATAGGGGCAATGAGAGCTGAAAGCTAATAAGTACCATAATTTTTGGAAGCTCTTTATGAAACTTGAAATCCCTACTTCCCTCTGCGAAGGGCCTTTCTTTTACTTTTTAGTTGAGTCAGTAAACCTATTCCCTTCTATCTCAGCAAGTATTTTGAGTTGTTGTGTTTCATTCATTCATATGATGATTTATTCAATCATGTTTCTTATGTTCCTTGTTTTGCACTTTGCTCTTATCTTAGTGTCTACTACTTTGAAAGCTATCATTGAAAACCAGTTATTTGTAAACTCCAGCAAATTATCAAATATTCTTCGACCAAGAGATAAGTTTGCCATTACCAATTGTTATTTACTTTATGTATCTTTATTGTGTTTCCTTTACTTATTGCAAGATAACTTATATAATAGTGAGTTGTCTTCTATTATGACTTGTGTATTGATGAATGTGATGCTTCTTGTCCGTATTATTTTATCGACTCTTCACTCCATAAACCTGAGGTCATGTTTATTGAGTTCAGTTTCGCTTGGGGACAAGCGAAGTCTAAGCTTGGGGGGAGTTGATACGTCCATTTTGCATCACTATTCTATATCATAATTTACTGTTATTCATTGATATATTTCATATTAAGAGATGATACTTATGTTATTTCATCTATTTTTGCATGGTTGATGACTTTTGGAGCATGGACCGCTGCAGTCGGGATTCTGATGGAAAAGGTGCTGTTTGGAGGCAAAATTTGCGAAGATCAGAAAATCCGGGAAAATACATGGAAAATCCTATTTTTCCAGAAGACGAAGAAAGCCAAAAGGGGAAGTGGAGATGGTCCACAGGGGGCCCACACCCCTTGGCGCGGGCCACCCTAGGCCGCGCCACCAGGTGGTGTGGCCGTCCTGGTCCACCCCTAGCTCTCCCCTCTGGCGTATATTATCCTCCCGAAACCCTAAGACTCGGGGACCGACCACAGAAAGATTCCGTCGCCTCTATGGGGAGGAAAACACCGAGAGAGAAAGATCTCTCTGACAGACAGAATTCTGACGGGGGAATTCCTTCCCGGAGAGGGGAGATCATCGCCATCAACACCACCATCAAGCCAGACTTCATCGAGATCATCATCATCATCTCCACCAGCACCATCATCACCACCTCCATACCATTGTAACAATTGGGTTGAATCTTGCATAGTTCTTAGGGGAAACTTTCCCGGTGTTGATTACTCCTTGTAGTTGATGCTATTGAGTGGAACCATTGAGTTACTGTTTACATTCAGATTGTTACATATCATTATTTCATCTCTGATCATGATCCATATGATGTCTTGTGAGTAGTTCGTTTTATTCTTGAGGACATGGGAGAAGTCATGTTGTTAGTAGTGGAATTATGTTGAGAAAGGTTCAATAGTTTGATATTTAAGTTGTGGTGTACTTCTTCTAGTGGTGTCATGTGAACGTCGACTACATGACACTTCACCTATATGGGCCTAGGGGAATGCATTGTGTATTTGGCTACTAATCGTAGGGGTTGCCGGAGTGACAGAAACCTGAACCGCCGTTAGGAAACCATTGCACAAGGGATGTCAGGGTCTTAGAGTTTAAAGCTGTGGTTAGGTTTCTACCTTAATTACTTTCTTGTACCTATGGATGCTTGCAAGGGGTATAATCACAAGTATGTATTAGTCATAGGAAGGTCGGTACATTAGCATAGGTTCACCCACACAACACTTAGCGAACCAAAGAAGATTAATCAACTATATGAAGCGAAAGCACTTGACGATATTCCCGTGTGTCCTCGAGAACGTTTGGTCATCTTAAGTAATACAACCGGCTTGTCCTTTGTTGAATAAAGGATTGGGCCACTTGCTGCATTTATTCTTATTGTCTTTTATTTACTCGCACTTTATTTACTTGCATTATCAAAAACCCCTAAAAATCCGTTTGCTAAGTATTTACAGAGAATTCCTGCTCCAAGCCACTAGCCAGCACCTTCTGCTCCTTGTTGGGTTCAACACTCTTACTTTTCGAAAATACTACGATACACCCCCTATACTTGTGGGTCATCAGTGACTAGTATCTATTATTAGTGCTTTTTGACTTTGTTGCAACTTGTTATGCTTAATGCTAGTCACTAGGGCCCGAGTGTCATGATTTCAGATCTGAACATGTTATTGATTCATTATGATATTATTATTTATGATCTTACCTGCAAGTTGTATACACATATTGTTGTCCGGAACCAAAGGCCCTGAAGTGACAATAATCGGGATAACCAGAGGGAATGGCTTTGATGTGAGGATCACATGTGTTCATGGAGTGTTAATGCTTTGCTCCGGTGCTCTATTAAAAGGAGCACCTTAATTACTAGTAGTTCCCTTGAGGCCCCGCTGCAAACGGGCTCGCAGGACAAAAGATGTTGTGCAAGTTCTCATTGCGAGCACGTATGACTATATATGGAACACATGCCTGTGATTATCTAGTACTTGGATGCTTTAGCTTATTTATCTACAAATGCCCTATGTCTTGATTGCTATATGAATTATCTTGTCCATGCAACGCCCGTCCATCCATCCCTATGCCTACCGCGCTTTAATCCTACTGTTTACTGCAATTGTTACTACTGTCTTTACTTTTACTACTTCTATTACTTTGCTATTGCTATTACAAAATTGTTGCTACTGATAAACTGTTGTGAGCAAGATTGTTTCCAGGTGTAACTGAATTGACAACTCAGTTGTTAAGGCTTATAAGTATTCTTTGGCTCCCCTTGTGTCGAATCAATAAATTGGGTTTCACTTCCCTCGAAAATATTGCGATACACCTCCTATACTTATGGGTCATCAGTGTTGAGTTGGGCAGCAGCGGTCGGGGCAAGGGTAGCTGGATAGGATCGGGCTATGTAGTGCGTGTGTGTGTTTTTGTGTGTTTTCCAGAAGCGTTTGCATGTTGTGATTAAAAAAGGTTAATTGAGGTCATCATTATGGTATATAAAAGTCATGATTAGTCCCTAAAAAAGTCTTGTTTACCATTTGTTTAGCAAAAAAAGCTAATTGAGTTGATTAAACCCTTAAGAATGTCAAACACTGAAGTTAAGTTAAAAAGTTAGAAATAGCTAATTCTTTTCATATCAACACTTCTACAACATCTTCTGCATTTAGGGGTATCACAGACAATTCAGTCCTCAAACCTGCAAAAGCAGCCATCAAAAGCACTTCTGCCAAACACCAAATCCCTGCTTCCAATAGTTGATTCTCCACAACTGCTTTTCCATAACTGCTTTTCAACACCTGTAGCCCAAACAAACACAGCCTTAGGACGGCCTGACCATTGCGCTTTCTTATATGTAATCCAGCCTTACCACGCCTGTCGGACACCATTGGTTTTTTGCCCAGTGTGTTCCTCTCAATTCTGAACTCAAACAAGGGGCGGACATCCCCAATCACTACAAGAAAAGTTGGCTTTTACAACAAACAGTTTTTATGGTTGAAGACCCATTTTTCATGGTCGAAAGGTCTTTTGTGATGGATGAGTACCCATGGTAAAAGCCCCGTCACCAAAGAATTAACCACGGTTTTCACGACCGTGGAGGATCGCACCCTTTAACCATGGAATTTTGTGTTGTGGTAGATCGGTTTTGCCAACCCCGTTGACAGCTGACATCATGAAAATTGTCACATGGCAAGCGTTGTTAATGCACAGTTACCGCCGTTAACGGTCAAAAATCTATGATGGAAGCCAAGGCCTACTAATTATTAAATGGGCTGGACCATTAGACAAGACCAACCAGAAGATGACATGATACTATTTCAGTCTGCCAGAGGCCTGCCACTATTGGAGGGGGCGCCACTTTGCAACCCAATTGTGGTCAGTTAATTTTCTGGCCAGTTACTGTTTCAGCCTGCGTAAGGCCCAGCTTGGTCCATCACTATGCGACCCATTAGCGGCCTGCACCACATCGGTTCGGCACTGTTAAGACCTGCTTTAGGCACAACACTGTTCATAAAGCTCATGGTCGGTCGTCCAACAAAGGCCCATTTGCAAGAAGGTTCGTTAGTGTTCTGGCATTTTACTATTCGAGCCTCCCAAACGTGAGCCACCCACTAATGGCCTGTATGTGAGAAAGTCCGCTACTGTTCTGGCTTTTCACTGTTCGGGCATGTTAATGCTCAATCCTTTCACTATTTAGGCCCGTGAGGATGTAGGATTTTTACCGCTTTGCGGCCTGATATGACTCTGGCCATTTACTGTTCTGCCTTTTTGCATGCGAGGCCCATTACTGTTCCAACCTTTTACAGTTCACCGAGCCCGTTCGTGGTGTCACATGATGCAAATTACTATTACAACCTTTTACTGTTTCGGCCCTTCCGAGGGCCACGCCAATGGCAAGAATAAAAAATGTGCGTATGGACCATCAACGAGCATCATTTACTATCATCGTCGGTCCGGTACATTGGGGTTCAATACCAAAGCCCAATCTGCCCAGTTATGGTACCGCCTACCGCTAGGTGGGGACAACGTCAACTAAATGCCTACATGGCCTATGCATTTTACCTAGATATTACATCAGCTGCAAACTTCTTAAAATTATTACATATCATCAACAAACTAAAGGGTAAGAAAATTCAGCATTTCAGTTGCCAATCGAGATTGAGCCGACAGGTAGAAGAGTCCACGATGTGTTTTCTCAGTCTATCAACAACATCTCCCTTTGAGTGTGACAGCTACATTCGAAAAACACCTCGAGACATGATCTTGCTGAAAGATCACGGATGTCGCCTAGAGGGGGCTGAATAGGCGATTAAAACTTCTACGAGATGGGCTTAACAATGGTGGAATAAAACTAGAGTTTTGTTTTGTTAAGCACAAAGCCTATATATACTAAGGTTCACCTATGTGCACCAACAACTTATGCTAAGCAAGACAAGCAACAATATGATAGGAAGATAATTACTTCAAGCACGATGGCTATCACAATGTAAAGTGCATAAGTAAAGAGCTCGGGTATAGAGATAACCGAGGCACGCGGGGATGACGATATTTTACCGAGTCCCTCCCAACAAGGGAGTACGTCTCGTTGGAGGGTGGGCGGTACTAAGACCACCAACGCCACAAAGGCCTCACCCTATTCTCCCGAGCACCCACCACGCAGGCAAGCACCCGTTCCACTATGGGACACTTGAGGGTGGTCACCGAACCCGTACAAGATTGGAGCTATCTCCACAACTTAATTGGAGGCTCCCAATAATCGCCACCAAGGCCTCAATTTTTGGAGAGCTTCACAACTTAATTGAAGACCCCAAGAACACGCCACAAAGGTCACACAACCGTCTAGGGTTCCAAGAACCCAAGAGGGACAAGCTTCAATGAATATCACCAAACAAATCCTCCGACGAGAACACAAACTGATGCACCTAATGCAAAAGGTAATAACACCACAAAGATGCCCCAAATCTTCACTCTTAAGTTCCAACAAGGCTACTAAAGCGATTGGGGGAAAAAGAGAGGAAGAACACAAAGAGGAACACAAAATCCCGCAAAGATCTAGATCCCAAAGATTCACTCACAAAGAGATGAAAAGGCTTGGTCAAATTCTAGATCTAGATCTCCTCTTTCTTCCCCTCAAATATTGGCAAGAATCATTGGAGGGGTGTGAAGAAATCAAGCCAAGAGATGTATCAAAGAGTAGGCAAAGCTTGAAGAAAGAAAGAGGAAGAAGCAACAGAAGAATAAGAGGAAAAGGCTATTTAAAGGAGAGGGGTCGGATCAGCCCGTTGGGGCAATTTTGCCTGGGTGGGCCGGTAGTACCGGAATGGGCCGATACTACCGGACCCAACCTCCTAGCAGCGGCCAGGGCGATGTGAGTGAGAGAAGCGAGTAGCTAGCAAGGGCGAGTGAGGCGAGGCAGGGGATCGGGCGGGCGCGCGTGCAGCTAGCGAGCGAGAGCGTGCGCGAGGCGAGACGAGAGCAGCGGGCCAGCGTGAGGCGAGCAAGCACGACAGCGGAGCTGGGCCGGCCGAGCGAGCAAGGTGGCCTGCCACGCGAGCCAGGGGAAGGGGATCGGGGGCGAGAGAGCGAGCACATCGAGGCGAGCAGCAGTAGCGAGCACGGGATCTGGAGTGGGAGCAGGGAAGGGTGGCTGGGAGGAGAAGGCTGGGCTAGGAGCACGCCTGGGCCGACCGGTACTACCGGCCCACCCAGGCGGCAGTGCCGCTTTGGGCCGGTAGTACTGGTCACAGCAACCGGGTGGCACAAAGAAGCCCAGCGCGGGCAGGGCGAGCGCAAGCGGTACTACCGCCTAGCCCAAAACCAGAAAACCCTTTTTTTATTTTTCAAACCAAATAGGCAAATACTCAAACGGTCGTAACTTTTGACTGGTGACTCCGATTGACCTGAATACAATTGCATTGGAGAGAGGATGACAAGAGCTACCCAACTAAGAATTTGAAATATTGGATATCACCAAGTGAGAATACTTCATGCATTTTGGAGTGAGATACCTCCCTTGGTGAGAATCCGGAAAACCTCCGATATCAAAAATGCAATGTGGTATAAAAGGCAAATCCGTTTTTGATGAGCAAGAGATTGTTATGGAGATTACCACAAGCTATATATCCCCACATGGATAAGATACAAATAACAACCAAGAAGGATGATGCTAAGAATGTAAAGGTTTGAGCTCTCTCCGAACGATATGATCGAGATACTCACTCGAGAGCCTCTCTTGATAGTACGGCTATCTATCCTAAACCCGGTCTCTCAACTACCAACACGAGACCGGAAAAGATAAAACCTATCAAGAATACCTTTGCCTTGAGCATCCTTTGACCTTGTCTTCATCGATCCAGAATCACTGAGGATAGCAAACATCAAACATGAGATCTTCTAGGATGACGTATTTTGAGCTTGCACAACACATCTTCTTCATTTCATCAACCTTAACGCCAACACATGCTCCAAGCGATGCCAATGGACAAATCCTACAACTACACCTTAATACACACATTAGTCCATAAAGATTGTCATTAATTACCAAAACCATACATGGGGGGCCCACATGCTCTTTCAATCTTCCCCATTTTGGTAATTGATGACAATCCCTTTAAGAGGGTTTATATAATGAATTTAATGAATAAAATGGTAGCCCCAATATCACATACTTGTGTAGTATTTGATATTGGTACCACCACTATATATAGATAAAACTCCCCCACAATCTATGCATGTGTGATGAACTTGAATTTCATTGCATATTGCCAATCATTATCATTGGTGGAGTTTCCTCTATATATAACACATGCTAATCAACACAAAGATGCAAGAGCATGAAATGCAAATGCTTAAGAACAAACTCAAAGCAAGAACCAACTTCCCTTAAACTCCCTAAAACTTCTACCCCATTGGCATCAATTGCCGAAATGGGTGACAAGTTCTAGAAGGCCAATATAGTGATAATTCCTCCAAAGGTGTGCAATTTCACATATCCAATGATGAATACTTTGGGAGGGAGTAAAACTATATTGAGGACCCGACGATGCCCAAATAAATAAAATAAAAGAAGCATCAACAAATGACGCTAGCAATCACAAGATCCACAAGAACGAAATTAAAACAACAAATGATACTAAATGATCATAACATGATATTATGATGGGATCAAAACGAGTGTTTTAAATAAAAATAGAGAAGCTCCCCAAGATTTGTGCAAACATAGAATATTTGCATTTGAATACATTATGCACAAATATGGAATCCTCGCTCCCCCACAAGCACTTAAAACAAAACAAATGAGAAATAAGACAAATGAGCATTATTAAATGAATTAGAGAAGCTCCCCAAAAATTATGCACCAATTATAATAATTATATTTGGGAACAAAGTGCATGATCATGGAATCCTCACTCATACATATTCATTTAACAATACAAGGCATGAGAGAATAAATATGAGTGCCGGAAGATGCAAACAAAAGGAACAAGCACTCATAGGCAAACAAATTTGGAAGCCACCAAATAATCATAAAGGAATAAAATGTGGTATCCAAGGAATAAAAATCTCAACTAAACTTATCTTTTCTTATGTGTATAAGTATCTGAGTGGAATGCATCACAAAGACATATGTCCACAAAGAAACATGCACACATAAATAAGATGCTCAAGAAAGCACATGAAAGCCAAAATGAAGTCATAACATATACCAATAAGATTTTTTGCTTGTAAGCATGGCCAAAGGCACAATTTTATCTTATTTTTATTAATGAACATCAAACACCAACACACTTCATATATTACAACAACAACCAAGGGAAAATGATATGGTTGGAATATATGGAGAAAAGCAACAAGTATCACAAAGAAAGATCAACTAACAAAATCTCACTATTGCACATGAGAGAAGTTGAGGAAATGATAGGCAATAAAATTGCTAGATTGACATATTTGGGATTGGTGGATCATATGCATGATTTTGTATAGTCCCAATAATATGTACTCATCTCAATTTACACACATTTGCAATAGGAGGATTTCTTAAAACCAAGGCTAGAAACACAACAAATAAAAATATAATAAATTATGCTAGAAGGCAACCCACAAACGGTTGAAAGCAACATATATGAGCATGAGAGATAGATACTTGTTACCGAGATATAACTGGTAGGATGTAGAGTATATGAATTCGTTGATCATCCTATAGCTTGCCTCCAATTTCCATGAATGCACCACTTCTTCAAACTTTGAGAGATAAGCATCCAATATATCTCCAATGTACCTAAAACACATTAAGTACAAAAATGGTTCCCAAACATATTGGGTCCAAAGTAGTTAGAGCAACTACAATACATAGGTGAGACTCCACATAAACATGTGCCTATTGGTATGAAATTGAATTTCATGCACATCTTAGCCAATTAGGATTTGGTGGAGTTTCCCCTATATATTGGATCTAAGAAAGCAAGCATGCCATGAAATAAACATGTAGTGAATATGCATGCACAAGGATTCCAAGAACCAAAAGGAGATACAATTTGTACAAAAACACCAAGTAAACCGAGATGGCACACACAAGAGTGTGACATGACAAATAGTGTACAAATTGTATCAAAGAACCAAATCAACACATGAAAGACCACAAGTTCAACAAATGAACTAGACAAAATCCAAGGAGCAAAAGATAGATAAACACACACATGCCCAAGGATTTATCTCATTCTCAAAGGTCAAAACACGAAACAAGGAATGAGACAAAACCAACTCCCAAAAGAGCACGGTTCCAACACATAAACCAAACTCTCAACCCTTTTCATGATGGCACAAAGTACCAAAACGAAAAGATCGAACTTCCAAGCACATAAAGCATAATATGGATCAAATCATGAAAAATAAAGGAGTGATCTAAATAATATAGGAGAGCTCACCCATAAGTAGTACATTATATAGAGTTTTGCTTTTGAATGCAAAATGCACACAAATGAGATCATCACTACTACCTATATTAAATAAAACACAAGAGGATACCAATAAAATAAGAAGATCCATAAGAGGCAAGGAAATCTTGGGAGAAACACAAAACATTTTCTTGGCCAAAGATAGGACAAAACTAAGCCAAGGCCCAAAGTGAATGTGATCAAAATATTCTACCATATATAGAGTACTAATTGTCCAAGGACAAGAAGTATTAGGGAATCATTTTCCCGAGGTAGTTCACAAGGATATCCAAGATCACATTCACACAAAGAAGCATGTAACACGTATAAGAATTACGCTTGATGCTTCAAAAGAGATTCTTGGTAGCTTCCAATAGTCACACAATCACTAGTGATTAGAGTAACTTGAAGCAAATGCTTTCCACGTGGATATAGATGTCCTAATAAGAGGAAACACATACCAAAAGAACCTCACCCAAACAAGATCCAAAGGATGAGAGGCAAAGCCATTCAATAAAAATTGAACTTGTTTGAGCACATGTGTCACTTAGGAGCTAGATAATTCAATATCAATTCTGAGTGACATAACCTCGAATTTTCACATTTTCTAGGTTCGTAATATGCACTAAGCATATGACTCCCCCATAATGTGATACACAATAAATCTCAACACGAGGCAAAGGAACCATATAGAGATAATTAATGGACACTATAGAACATGAATTTCTCATGAGACACATACCACATAGAGACTAGATAATATTGCACTATCAATACTAGGTGGTATTTCTCATGTACACACATTTTAGGATTGTGGAATGCCCAAGCACAACCCTCCCCAAAAATGGGATAGTCCAGTAATCTCTCACAAGAGCCAAGAAGATACCAAATAAATTCAATAATAGCTCCAACACAAGAAACACTCATACATGGTGTGCAAACCAATAAACACAAATATACTTGATAACTCAATATAAGAAAATGGTAAGCACAACATATACAACAAACATGCAAGGTACAAAACCAACACATGCACAAGGGGGCGAGTAACTTTCAATGTAATGAGTTAAGCATATGTTACCACAAGGAGGAACATTGGAAATGTAATAGAAGCAATATAATCCACATGACTTGGCTTGACAAATATAATAGATGAAGATCCCTCAATTCTTCACAATGAAACCATGTCTCCATTATACTCCCAAAAGCACCTATTGATCAAGTTTTGGCTTGTTGGTCCCAAACCAAGTTGGGTCCTAAGAAGTTAGTCACAATAGGATTGGAAACCCAAATGGTTCTTTTCTTGACACCACATTGAGCACCAACATATTTGGCAAACACATTGCCAACCTCATCCTTACGAAGAGAATAAGCATCATCAATCAAGATAGGGTTGGATGAGGAGATACCACTAGTGCATGAGGAAGAAAGGTGCCCCTTCTCACGGCAAATGTAGCAAGTTCTTGTCTTGCTAGCTTTCTTCTTAGGTGATTCCTCAACTTGGGGAAGAGCTCGAGAGTCCTCTTAGGAAGAGGCCCATCTACAACTTGAGGTAGAGCTTGAGGCCGCTTCCCTTGTTGCTTCACACCAAGAGCCTTCTTCTTCAATGGGAAAGATCTATCATGATGCCATTCTTCCTTGCACTTGAAGCAAATAATGTTGGCCAGAAACTTCGCTTGATCTTGGCCATTCTTCTTATTGCCCTTGTGCTTCAACATGTTTGTGGACTTGTTCTTAATTTTGGAGTTAAATCCAAGTCCACTCTTGTCATTGGGGGATTTTTGCACAGTCAAGATGTGGTTGAGTGTGGCCTTCCCTTTATGAGCCTTTTCAAGTCATTCTTCAAAGAAGTGACTTGAGCCTTGCGATCTCTAATTTCTTCTACATGGTTAGTGTTCACGACAATAGTATAAGGGTAAGTAGAGTTTTCATTGGTATAGCAACAAGGCACGGAATGTAATTCATCACAAGATGTAGCAATAGCATGAGTGGACGAATTACAAGGACTAGCACATGTCAATATCACATTAGGAGTAGAAGTAGTGCTAATGTCCACATCAGGCCCACTAGATGTTACCTTTGACATATTGGCCTCATGAGCTAACTTTAGCATATCATGGGAGACTAGTGATACGTTGTAAACGTATCTATAATTTTTGATGTTCCATGCTTGTTTTATATCTATTTTCTTATGCTTTGTCCACACTTTGGAGTATTTTTACACATTTTCTGGAACTAACTTATTAACAAGATGCCATAGTGCAAGTTGCCTGTTTTTGGTTCCAGAAAAGCCATAAAATGAATATTCTCGGAATTGGATCGGACAAAATCCAAAGTCGATATTTTACCGGAAGACTCACGGAGCCAGAAGACGAGACGGAGAGGGGCCAGGGGCTGGCCACACCATAGGGTGGCGCGGGTCCCCCTGGATGCACCACTAGGTGGTGTGGGCCCCTGGTCCACCCTCTGACATCGCCCCTTCGCCTAAAAGAAGCCTCCCGGTGAGAAAACCCTAAAGAATCCAGCCTCCAGCCACAAAAAGTTCCGCGGCACCGCCGCCACTGAATGGGGGGATTCGAGGGACAGAAAGTCTCTGTTCTGGCACCCTGCCGGGATGGGGAAGTGCCCCCGGAGCCATATCCATCGATCTCCACCACCATCTCCATCGCCGTTGATGATTCCCATGATGATGAGGGAGTAGTTCTTCCTCGAGGATAAGGGTTATACCGGTAGCTATGTGTTCCTCTCTCTCTATGCATGATCATATTGTGATCATGAGCTTTGTAATCAAGTAGATCTACCTTGCTACTCAAGTGATTTAATAGATCTCTGCTCTCCCCACGTGTGTGAAGTTGATAGTATGCACACCGTGTGGCACTTAGGCTAGAGATTACAAATACTTGTTATGAGTTATATTTGGAGTTGTATGTCTCTATGAAATTGTGGTGTTTGTTGGAACCATCTAGAGCTCAAGGTGACAGTGTGGGGTTATCTAGATGGGGAAAACAAACTTTGAGGTGTGCTATTATAGCCCTACCATGGATTAGAGTGTGCAACCGGAGAGTAGTTCCGAGTAGTATCATAAAGAGAAGATATTTATATGAGAGCGTTCACAAGTGAAAGTATGATCCCTAGGCCTTGTTTCTAAACATTGAAACACCATTTTCAACTAGATCTGTTACATGTTTGTTTGCTTCCATCTTTATTTAAGTTTGCCTTTAGTCTCTTCCACGCCATCAAGCTATTTGATGGCACCATTGTCTATACCACTTGTATTTCACTATCTCTTCGCCGAACTAGTGCACCTATACACCTGACAAGTGTATTGGGTGTGTTGGGGACACAAGAGACTTCTTGTATCTTGATTGCAGGGTTGCTTGAGAGGGATACCTTTGACCACTTCCTCCCTGAGTTCGATAAACCTTGGGTGATCCACTTAAGGGAAACTTGTTGCTGTTCTACAAACCTCTGCACTTGGAGGCCCAACAACTGTCTACAAGAATAGAAGTGCGTAGACATCAAGCTATTTTTTGGCGCCGTTGTCGGGGAGGTAAGGTAAAAGATACTCACATCCTCCGGTGTGAGTGCTCGAAGTTATTTTCTTTAGATTCTGCAAATTTGTATTTTTGTTTCTTTTTTTCACTAGTTAGGCTTAATGGAAAACGACAACAAAATTAGAGAGCTTTATAGTATTTATCTTGAGTTAGGACATGAAGTGTTTGAAGAGAAAATTAAAAAACCTATGGAACTTTTTTTGCATGCTAATAGCAATGTTATTAGTATGAATTCTTTGAACACCATTATTGCTAATGCTATGGAAGAGTCTAAGCTTGGGGAAGCTGGTTTTGATGAGCGTGATATTTTTAGTCCCCTAATCACAGAGGAGAAAATTTACTTTGATGATACTATGCCTCCAATATATGATGACTACAATGATGAGTATGATATTTTCAGTCCACCTACTATTGAGGAGAATATTGATTATGATTACAATATACATCCTATATTTGATGATTATGGTGATGAGAATAATAATGATAGCTATTTTGTTGAATTTGCTCCCACTACAATTGATAAGAATGGCTATGTTTATGTGGAGAGTATTAATTCTCTTATGCATGTGGCTCATTATAAGAATGTTTTATGTGATAGTTATATTGTTAATTTTATTCATGATGCTACTGAAAGTTATAATGAGAGAAGGAAATATGGTTCTATGTATCTCAACAATATTAAGTTTCCCCTCTTTATGTTGAAATTTTTGAAGTTGCACTTGTTTTGCTTTCCTATGCTTGTTACTTTGTGCTTTCATGACTTGTTTTTTACAAGATTCCTATGCATAGTGAAAGAACATGTCATGTTTTGCATGTTAGATAACAATACTATGGATACTTTTCATGTGTGCTAAGTGTGCAGGAAGTTTTGAGGGGGGCCGGATAATTCGCCCCACCAAGGGCCGGATAATCCGGCCTACCTCATCTCTCAAGGAAGCCAAGGCGCGTCGTTCAGAGTCCAGTCGGATTTTCTCCTGGAAAATCAGAACTGGGGAGGTTTTTCCTCCCCAGGCCGGATAATCCGGGTGTCTCATGGGCCGGATAATCCGGCCCCCAGTTTTCGAGTAAAAGGTGCCAAGGCGCATCGCTCGGTATCCGGTCAGACTTTCTACCGGAAAATCCAAACTGGGGCGGTTTTTCTTCCCCAGGCCAGATAATCCGGCCCCCAGAAGTTGATCAAGGGAAAGCTCGGCGCGATGCTCGGCGAGGGGGCGGATTATCTTCCGGATATTCCGAGTCTGGGGCGAAGTTTCCCTAGACCGGATAATCCGGCCCTCAATTGGGCCGGATAATCCGGCCCCCAAAGTCTGCAACGGCTGGTTTCTGAAGGGGGGGGGGGGGTATAAATACCCCTTCTTCTCCAACGTCCAGAACTCTTGATTCATTCGAATTTGACCAGACCTTGTGCAAGAGCTCTAAATCTCGATCTCCCACTTCAACCACCCGAAGGTCTTGATCTTTGGTGGAATTGAAGGAGGAGAAGTTCATCAATATCATCAAGAATCAAGCGCTTCAACTCCTCTCCATTCACTTGGAGAAATCCCTAATCTAGTATTCTTGTCAATACCTAGATCTTGTTTATTGTATTTGATAAGTTTGTTTTTGTGGCAGCTTGTTGTCATTTCGGGAGCCTCCAAGTTGTTGTGGAGTTGTTGCCCCGCTAGTTGTGTAAAGGAGCCGGTGCCCGCCTCGAGGGGTACCTATAGTGGAAGGTGGATCAGGCCTGTTGTGGCGAGATCCATCGGAGAACAGGGTGAGGCCTTTTGTGGCGTGGTGGTCTTAGTACCGCCCACCCCTCCAATGCAGACGTACTTCCCTTAACAAGGAAGGAACTGCGGTCAAACAAATCCTGTGTCTCCGCGTGCTTCACTTCGGTTTACTCGTTCCTCTTCCACTCGCTCTTTACTCGCTAGTAGATAGGTTGGCATATAGGGAAATTCCACTCAATAGTCTTTCTAGAGAATTTACCCTTTGTGCTAAGCCTAAAATTGAAAAAGAATTAAAAATTGGTGTAGCACCTATTCACCCCCTCTCTAGGTGCCCATACGATCCATTTTAATTGGTATCAGAGCCCTGGCTCTTAATTCGGGATTAACCGCCTAAGAGTAGTATGGGTACCAAGGATGATTGAAATGAGGCTGTGGATAAGGTCATAATGGATGATCTCAAGTCGTTGGAAACAACCTTGTTGAAATCCTTTGAGGCCAAGATGGAGGAGATGAATCAAATGATTGCTCACCACACATCATCCATAGCACCATCTCCATCCTCCTCTGAGGCTCCCACACCATCATCTAAGGAATAGGGTAACACCGGATCCAAGGATGATGATGTGGAAGGTGACAAACTAAATGGCTCCACCTCCAAAAAGGGAAATGGTAAGGAGGAATATAGTGAGGTTCGCCACGTATATTCCCCCGACCCACCTATCTCTCATCCTCATATAAACAATAGGGGTGATCCACCCAAGCTCACTGCATCTTCTTTTAACCAATGGCAATTCCTAATGAAATCTCATGTTTGCAGCTCCTCTATTGAATTGTGGAGGATTATTGAAGAAGGTCTTCATATTGGAGATCAAACCAATCTAACGAGAAGGGAAGTTGTGGATAGCCAGTTGAATGCCACCGCTCTTCACATGATACAGCTGGGTGTGGGTCCCAAGGACATGCCACACATTGAACATCTCAACACAGCTAAAGAGGCATGGGATGCTCTTACGGACCTTTTCGTTGGAAACGAAAGCATGAGAAGAAACATGTATGATGCCCTTAGTAATGAAGCTGAGGGATTCGACATGTTGGATGGTGAAAACCATGAGGACATGTATAGAATACTCAAGGGCATCGCAACAACATTTCGGAAGCATGGGGCCACTCACATTGATGATGCATGGATAAAAAGAAAATATGTGAGTGCCTTAATGCCTTTCGAGCCAACGGATTTGAAGAGCCTGCAAGGTAGACACAACTATCATCAAATGACATCCAATGAAGTCATGCAAGAAATGGCGTCATTCAAAGTTGCGGCAAAGAATGCTGAAGATGCCCGTGCTCGGGCCATTGGAATGCAAAAGGGTGTCAATGTGGCTCTCAAAACCAATGTTGTTGAGCACGAGGAAGATGAAGAAGCTTTTGAAGGGGTGTCCATGGACTGCCCCGATGAGGTCCAACGTGCTCATGGTGAGTACATGGCATTCTATGCAAGGAACTTTTGGAAGGACCCTGCCAAAGCCAAGTTTGACCTTGAGCGCAAGAACGGGTCAAATGGAAGAAGAGAAAGTGGCCCAAGACTGAGAACTTGCTTCAACTGTGGAGATAGAATGCACTTTGTTGCCGAGTGTGCTTATCAAAGTAGAGAAGACAATGGTGGCAGGCTCATTCTTAAAGAGAAATCTAAAGCTCCTAAGAAGAAGCCGTTTATTAAGAAGAATGGCCCTTTCAAGAAGCAACCCAAGATTGTCCTTGTAGCTCAAGAGGAATACTCCTCCGCAAGTGAAGATGAAGAGGATGATGAAAGTTCCCGTGAAGTGGCTGCTATAGCCACCACATAGACTCCCTCCTCTCTCTTCGACTCGCCGAACGAGAACGCCATCAACAACAACGCCACTTGCCTAATGGCAAGAGGATCCAAGGTATCAACTTCTAGCTCTTCATTTCCTAAGACTAACATAATTTTGGATATGGATGATCATGACAGTCTTGTAATGAAAGAAGAAGTTATTGCCTTGGATACTTTTTTCACTAACCTACAAGGTGAGCACAAACTCCATTTTGATGCTCTTATGAGTCAACTTGCTCAAGCCGAAGATCTCCTTGAAGAAAATGGCAGAATTGAAAGAGAAGATGCCTTGGAGATAGCTTCTTTGAAGAATGCCTTGGAAGAGGAAGAGGAAGCTCGAGTTTCTTTGGAAGAAAGACTCGAATCCCTTGAGGGGTCAGAAGAAGAAGCTGTAGCTCAGCTAATTAAAGAACGTGACCATGCTCTTGCCAAGGTAAAGAAACTAAAGAAAGAAAAGATTGATTTTGGGGCTGTTCATGCTAGAGTTTTGGAGAAGTTTGATAATCTTGAAAGTGCTCACAAGGCATTGAAGAGTGATCATTCTACTCTAAATGAGTCTCATGACCAGCTCCAAACTCAATTGAAACGGTATGATGTGCCAAGTACCTCCTCTTCATCCTTTGGAAAAGAAGATCTTGCAAGAAGTTTTCAACACAAAGGTAAATGGGTTATTGATGAGATACTGAGCAGGCAAAGGACAAACAATAGTAAAGAAGGTCTTGGTTACATACCCAAGACAAAGAGCAAGAAAAACAACAAGAAGAAGAAGAACAAGTCTGCTCAATCGAAGACTAGCAACAATACCAATAACAAGACTAATCATGATGGTTTTACAGGGATCAACAATCCAAACTTTGAACTATATTGTGATTGTTATGGTGATGTTTATGCTAGTTATGTAGGGCCTTATGATTGTTACATTCCTTGGTCTATTTGGGTTCCCAAGACCCTTGTTACTAACATGAGAGGACCCATTGAAAAATGGGTACCTAAAACCATGAAGTAATTTTCTTGCAGGGCTATGCTTCCGGTGGTTCTAAATGGGTACTCGATAGCGGTTGTACGAGTCATATGACCGGAAGCAAGGAGATCATCACGGAGATGCGGCCAAACCTTGATCACATTACCGTCTCCTATGGTGACAAGTCAAAATTTGAGGTATTGGGTCTCGGCAAAGTTGTGGTGGCTCACGATATCTCTCTCGTGGACGTCATGCTTGTTGAGACCCTCGGGTATAACTTACTTTTCAGTTCATGCCTTTGGTAAGATGGGCTTTGCAGTTTACATTGATGCTGATTTAGTGGTACTCTTGTGGAGCAAGTCTCTAAAAGTCGCTTTCGTGGGATATGTCAAAAACGACCTGTACGTGGTGGACTTTTCGAGGAAAACCACTACAGGACCGATGTGTCTCTTCGGAAAGGCTGACGTGGGCTGGCTATGGCATCGCCGACTAGCCCACGTCAATATGAGAACTTTGCAAAGTCTCCACAAGGGTGGCCACATTCTTGGACTAAAAGAAAATGTCTATTTTGCCAAAGATCGTGTTTGCAGGGCGTGTGTTGAAGGGAAAATGCATGATTCACCTCATCGAAGGAAAACCATTATCTCTTCAAAAAGAATTTTGGAGCTCCTTCATGTGGACCTCTTCGGACCTCCATCTCATGCAAGCCTCGGTGGGAAGAAGTATTGTCTAGTGATTGTTGATCATTACTCAAGATACACTTGGGTTTATTTCTTCAAGTTGAAGAGTGAAACTCAACAAACTGTCATCGACTTCGCCAACGAGGTTCAACGTCAACACAACATCCCCATTCTGGCTATAAGGAGTGATAACGGCCCTGAGTTCAAGAACTACACCTTAAATGAGTTCCTAAGTGAAGAGGGGATAAGACAGCAATATTCCGCTGCGTACACCCCTCAACAAAATGGTGTAGCCGAGAGGAAGAATCGAACTCTAATGGACATGGCAAGATCAATGTTAGCCGAATTCAAATCTCCATATAACTTCTGGGCTGAAGCAATCTCTACTTCTTGTCATTCATCCAACCGTTTATACCTCCGCAAGATCTTGGACAAGACTCCATATGAAATACTTACCGGTAACAAGCCAAACATCTCATACTTTCGGGTATTCAGGTGTAAGTGTTTCTTTCTTATTAAAGGAGTTCGTTTATCTAAGTTTGAATCTAAGGCTCTAGAAGGTATTTTTGTTGGTTATGGTGCCGAATCCCACACTTATAGAGTCTACAATAAGCTCTCCGGAACTGTTGTAGAATTTTGTAGTGTGGTGTTTGAGGAAAATGACGGTTCCCGTGCGGAGCAAGTTGGTGTTTGTGATGCAGATGTTGAAATACCCCAAGATGCCATAAGAAGAATGGGCGTGGGATTCTTCCGCCCCATTGAGGAACCCCTTGTGGCGGACCGGGAAGGACAATGCACTACTCATATAGAGCCCTCATCTACACATACGCAACATGCTCCAACCACGGGGGCAACTTCTACACCATCTCCATCAACTGCTGAAGGTCAAGATGCTCTAGAAAGCTCCAGGCCGGATTTTCCGGTTGACTCCGGATTATCCGGCCACCCCGCTCCAGCTGACCATACTGCTTCTGGTGGTGAAGATATCAATGCAAGCTCCAGGCCGAATTGTCCGGCTGACCCCGGATTATCCGGCTCCTCGCCAGTTCAAGCAAGTCCCAGGCTTCCTGATGAAGCTGCTGCAAGTACTCCTAGGCCAGATTTTCCACCCTCTCCATCGGCTGGATTATCCGGCCCTAACTCTCCAGTTCTACAGCCTCCTGCTACGGCTACGGAGTCACATCAAGGGCATGCATCTCCACCACCTGCTACTGTTGTTCCAGTTACTTATCAAGGCAGAGGAATATGCTTCCAATGAAGACTCAAGTGATGAATCTCCTCCTCCAAGAGACAACAAACTTATTGAACTTCGTCGCAAGGCTCGGGCTGATCGTAACCTTGAGTTGAGGGGTCACACTCTCAACAAGGTTGTTGGTGATCTTCGACGAAGGGTTTCTACAAGAAGAGAATTGACCAGTTTTGGTGAGCATCAAGCTCATATCTCCATGGTGGAACCTAAGAAGGTCTTTGAAGCTCCGGTGACCCATACTGGGTTGTTGCTATGCATGAAGAATTGAATAATTTCGAGCGCTACAAAGTCTGGAAACTAGTGGAGAAACCCAAAGAGTGCCGCAATGTTATCGGCACCAAGTGGATTTTCAAGAACAAGCAAGATGAGAATGGCATTGTTGTGAGGAACAAGGCAAGACTTGTGGCTCAAGGGTACTCCCAAGTTGAGGGCATCGACTTCGGCGAGACCTTTGCTCCTGTGGCTCGCCTTGAGTCCATTTGTATCCTACTTGCTTATGCTGCTCATAACAATTTTAAGTTGCAGCAAATGGACGTCAAGAGTGCCTTCCTTAACAGTCCTCTACATGAGTTGGTATACGTAAAGCAACCCCCGGGGTTTGAGGATCCCAACTTCCCAAACCATGTCTACAAACTCGATAAGGCACTCTATGGCCTTAAACAAGCCCCACGTGTGTGGTATGAGCACCTTAAAGAGCTTTTGTTAGATCGTGGCTTCGAAGTTGGACAAATCGACCCCACTCTTTTTACTAAGAAGGTTAAGGGGGAGCTCTTCGTATGCCAACTATATGTAGACGATATCATCTTTGGTTCTACTAACAAAGCTTTTAACGATGAATTTTCAAAGCTTATGACTGACAAGTTTGAGATGTCTATGATGGGGGAATTACGGTTCTTTCTTGGATTCGAGATCAAACAACTTAGAGAAGGAACCTTTATTAATTAAGCAAAGTATATCCAAGACATGCTCAAGAGATTCAAGATGACGGATCTAAATGGTGTCGCCACTCCAATGCAAACAAAGTGTCATCTTGAATCCTCATGGTAAAGATGTGGACCAAAAGGTATACCGGTCCATGATCGGCTCTCTTCTTTACCTCTGCGCATCTAGACCCAATATTGTGTTGAGTGTGGGAGTGTGTGCAAGGTATCAAGCAGCTCCTAAAGAAAGCCACTTAGTGGCGGTCAAGAGGAACTTTCGATATTTGGTTCATTCCCCCAACTTTGGTCTCTGGTATCCCAAGGGCTCCAATTTCTCTTTATGTGGTTATACTGACTTAGATTGGGCTGGTGATAAGGATGATCAGAAATCTACTTCTAGAGCTTGTCAATTCTTGGGAAGATCTCTTGTATGTTGGTCCTCCAAAAAGCAGAATTGTATATCTCTATCCACCGCCGAAGCTGAATATGTTGCTGCTGCCAGTGCTTGTACTCAATTAGTGTGGATGAGGCAAACTTTAAAGGAATACGATGTCAATTGTGACAAAGTGCCTCTTTTATGTGATAATGAAAGTGCTATCAAAATTGCGTACAATCCAGTTCAGCACACAAGGACGAAGCATATTGAGATTCGGAATCATTTTCGTGACCATGTTGCTCGAGGCGATATTGATCTATCTTTTGTGAGCACGAAGAACCAACTGGAGGATATTTTTACAAAGCCACTTGATGAAGCAAGATTCTGCTATTTGAGGAATGAGCTAAATATCATTGATTCCGAGAGCTTGTCTTGATTACCCATGCACTCACTCGTACACCTCAATCCTTGTTTGGTCTAGGTGTGGGCATGAATATAGGGGGAGTGTGGTCCTAACTCATTGGGCTAACCCTCCCCCCATAATGCCAACAGCAAGATATATCATTTCTCTTAATATCATGTTGTGATATGTGAGCTTATTGATGAGTATTGGTCGTGAACCCAAGATATATCTTCGCGGTGTCACACCATACACTCCAAGGTGGCTTCAGCCACCGCCCTCTCCCTTGAGGAGAATTGGATCTTTTTGGTTGTTATTTGCTCTCTCATGTTCTTATGGGAATCACACTCAATCTTGGCTTTTATTTGATTTGGATTTTGCAATTTTGAGTGTCTAGTACCATCTCAGTTTGGCTCTCTTAATCCTAAGCCTTCCCTACCCCTAAGCCATCTATTCTTGCACACAAGTCCCTTGTTCACCTTGTGGGGGTGTTGTTTGGGGATGCGCGGGCCTGGTTCTGTGTATAACAGAATCCCAGAATTTAGGCCGGATAATCCGGCCCAAGTGTTGGCCGGATAATCCGGCCCTGGCGGATTTGATCTTAAAGGGCAAGGCTCGGGGGAAAGGGCTCATATCGAGCAGCTCTTCTCCCCCAGCCCTCTCCTCCTCCACAGCCGCCGCCTGCTGCCCCTCACCCTCCCCGGAGCCTCTCCGGCCACCGGATTTGCCGGGCCTCCCCCAATCTTCTTCTCCGCGCCTCCGGGTACCTTCTCCTCCGCGTTCTTCCTCCAATGAGTGAGGGTAACTCCCTCTCTCCCCATCTTTGGCTAGATGTGTATCTTGTTGGGTGGAACGTTGTCTAGAAGGATGTGTTTTCGCATAGAAATCGTAGTCTTGCAGTTTCTAGGTCCGATCTACTTTTTTTTGCATGCAATCTTGGTGGAATCGAAAATTTCTGCCAGGGCTAGATTATCCCCCCTGGCCAGGCCGGATAATCCGGCCTGACAGATTCAATTATGCTTCAAGTTTCACTATTTGTATGTGTTGAGTAGTTTTGCCCTTATGAACTTTTTGACTACTTTTTCCATGCTCTCTCCTGGACTTGTGTGTATGCTTATCCCCTTGCTATCGCCCTTATTCTCCTCACAGGTGGTTCCGGTGTTTCCAAGACCTACAAGCGCCGTCCTCGCGCCAAGTACTTTCGGGACGACGGTCAAGGTAACCTAGTGGACGAAGTTGAATTGAGGAGAAGGAAGAACGAAGAGAGGCGAATGGCTGAACAATCCAAGCGGACTAGGAAGGGGGTGTCCAAGAGGAAGGGCAAGGAGCCCAAGATCAACTACAGGGCTTTGGATGCAGTCTCCTTTTCCGCCATCCGTCACCGTGACTTATTTGCTGAGCTGCCTCGTGATGTTGAGCTGGGGGATACCCATTTTTTGGTGTGCCGAACAGAAGGGGATTTATGAAGACATCTATGCCAGGCTGAACATTAGGACTATGCACCCTATGGTACTTGTTGATGCTTTGGAGAAGGCGCATCTTGTGGATGCGATGTATGTGGCTGAGAGGATGGGGCTGCACCATCTCATGTCTCTCCAGTGCTCTTTTGACTCTGAGGTGGTGAAGCCGTTCTTCTCCACTTTGGTGATTTGTGGGGATGAGCGTCGCACTATGAAGTGGATGACTCATGACAGGCCAATGACTGCTGATTTTCACGTGTTTGCTGAGGTTCTGGGGTACTCCTTCCGCAGCAGGGATAGAGCCAGTGGCCACCGCATCATCACTCAGTTGAAGCCCAACAAGGATGCTGCTCTCTCTCTGTGCACTGTGGACAATGGCATTTTCGGTACTGTGGCTGGTCTTGCTCCCATCTATGCGGCTTTGGTGGGTCTCTTCTGTGACTCTATTACACCGAGTGGGGGCAACAATGACAGCATCCGTGGTCACCTTGTTCAGCTACTTCAATTTTCTCATGAGGTTGCCTCCTGCGAGGACAAGTTAGTGCAGTACAGGCTGGATGTCATGGACTTCATTTACCATGAGCTGTGTGATGCTATGTTCAACCGTCTATCCATTCCCTATGCGACCTACATTATGATGCTCATCCGCCACCTGCTTCCTGCCGAGGAGTTCCACATTGACTCCGTGCACAAGGCCAAGAAGATATACAACAAGGTTCGGAAGACCTCTCACCCCTCCTCTGATCCTGAGGGCCCCATGAGGGATGCTCGCAGGCCCCCAGTGCCTCCCGTGGCCCGTGAGATCAAGCAGCTGAACTGGTTCCAGCGTCACATTCTCTGCATGGGCGTGGACACGCGCAAGGGTCAGTTCGAGGCTTATAGGCAGCGCCATGAGTTGGCTCACTCCCAGCAGCTCATTCTTCACCACGTGTCCGGTGCTTCGGGTGCTCCTCCGGCTCCTACACCTCCCACTCCGTATGCTCGGTGGAACTCTTCCTCCGGGCTGAACTATGGTGAGCTGGAGCGTCACTTGTTCCCCTCTACGCCCGCTGCCGATGAAGATGAGGAAGGTGACACTGAGGAACTTGAAAATGAGGATGAGGAAGAGCATGAAGAAGAGGACGAGGACGAGGACTACGATGAGTGATCCCATGGGGCGCTAGCATCGCTCTTCTCCCTTTTTGGTGTCTCGATGCCAAAGGGGGAGAAGTAGTTCTATTAGGTTGTCCGTGAATTTGCATGGGTCGGGCATAAGCACTTGCATTTTTCTATTCGTTATTTCCTGCTTATGCCCATTTAGCATTGAACTTTAAATTTGTGATTTGGTTGTTTGAGACTCTATGTGGTGGTCTGGTTTATACTATGCCTATGGACCTCATATTATGGATTGTGCTTATGGATCTATCTATTCATATCCTATTGCTGGAGGTATATCACGGAAGGCGCGCTCATATTGGTTATCCGGTAATAATTGTGATTAATGTCAAGGATGCCTATTCTCTACTTCGGTGGTATGTGTTTTTGCTCACATGTCTATGGAATAGATTCTCCTATTTGTGTGCATTTGTATTCCGATGCAAAACTCTATTATGCACACATTGAGGGGGAGTCTCTTTCATAAGTTATCTCTGTCCGTCTTGTGTCTTTCTCCTGCAAATCCTGGTATTGTCATCTAACACCAAAAAGGGGGAGATTGAAAGAACATTTCATGTTTTCCTATGTTTTGCGTGTTAGATAACAATACTATGGAGACTTTTCATGTGTGCTAAGTGTGCAGGAAGTTTTGAGGGGGGCTGGATAATCCGCCCCACCAAGGGCCAGATAATCCAGCCTACCTCATCTCTAAAGGAAGCCAAGGCGCGTTGTTCGGAGTCCAGTCGGATTTTCTCTAGGAAAATCCGAACTGGGGCGGTTTTTCCTACCCAGGCCGGATAATCCGGGTGTCTCATGGGCCGGATAATCCGGCCCCCAGTTTTCGAGAAAAAGGTGCCAAGGCGCGTCACTCGGTATCCGATTAGATTTTCTACCGGAAAATCCGAACTGGGGCGGTTTTTCTTCCCCAGGCCGGATAATCCGGCCCCCAGAAGTTGATCAAGGGCAAGATCGGCACGATGCTCGGAGAGGGGGGCAGATTATCTTCCGGATATTCTGAGTCTGGGGCAGAGTTTCCCTAGACCGGATAATCCGGCCCTCACTTGGGCCGGATAATCCGGCCCCCAAAGGCTGCAACGGCTGGTTTCTAAAGGGGGGGGGGTATAAATACCCCTTCTTCCCCAACATCCAGAACTCTTGATTCATTCGAATTTGACCAGACCTTGTGCAAGAGCTCTAAATCTCGATCTCCCACTTCAACCACCCGAAGGTCTTGAACTTTGGTGGAATTGAAGGAGGAGAAGTTCATCAGCATCATCAAGAATCAAGCGCTTCAACTCCTCTCCATTCACTTGGAGAAATCCCTGATCTAGTATTCTTATCAATACCTAGATCTTGTTTATTGTATTTGATAAGTTTGTTTTTGTGGCAGCTTGTTGTCATTTCGAGAGCCTCCAAGTTGTTGTGGAGTTGTTCCCCGCTAGTTGTGTAAAGGCGCCGGTGCCCGCCTCGAAGGGTACCTGTAACTACCTCGGTGAATTACGCTCTTAGTTAATGCCTGGATGAACGAAAGTGGTTAAAATAGTACGGTGGGGCCCAGGGCCACTCACGGTAGACCTTTCGGCCGTCCTAACCACTTTCAGACAACGGGACAAGAACGAGCGGCGTAATCGGCAGGCGAAGGGATCAACTACATACACAAGTGAGTATGTATGCAAGCCACATACAACAGTACATCAGAGCCATTCCATCTAAAATAAATAGAAATAGTGCAATGCCATACGGCAAGATCCAAACATCCTAGATAGATATAATAATTTAGGATAGCTCCTCATACATCACACATCAGAGTATCAGGCGGAAGCGGAAAACAAGATCCGAGTACGGATAAGAAGCAAATTGGCATAAGATGCCCCATAAATAAACACATCCCGCCCACAGATCACACGGATCCCCATTCCCGGAATCTCTACACCGAATGATCGTTGCCAACATCATCTATCTCTTCCACCCAGTATCCATCTTGCGGGTACACCTGTTCATCTGAATCAAACAATTTATCGTGTGAGACCCTAGGGGTACTCAGCAAGTCTTAATGCCACTAAAGGGGACACAACCTGGGGTGACGCAATTGCAGCAAAAGATAATACCGAACAATTCTATAGAGACTCGCTAACCTTCCGCCTAACCAATGATAGATGGAAGTCCGTGAATTAAGAACAACAGTTATAACAGTATAATTAACAGATCCATCCTCCTCCTCGCTTACCAACGAGGAAGCGGACGAACAACCCCCATCATCCGTTGGCAGTTTTATTAACCATTCCATGAGTATTGCACTATTTACTAGTCAAGTACTTAGTCAATTTAAAAGTGGTACTTTAGTTATACTTGTCTATGATCGAGAAACTGTGCTCCAAGTCGTCCATAACCGCAGACACGGCTTTCAGAAAGATTTACCCTGCAGGGGTGCACGAATAGCAACACACACTCGATCAACCTCGGAAAAACCAAATCAAAACCCAACGAGGCATTCACGACAAAGCAATCACAGGATTCAGAAATATTTCAGGGGGCCACCCCATTAAGCTACCCGCAACGAAGTTGGCCGGCTCCGAGACGGACCCAAGGTTTGTGTCAATGGCTGTAAACGACTGGGAACCCGAAAATGTGACTGGGCTTGTCGATACCGCGAAAACATTCCACGATCCAAAACAGTACAGGTGCTCCACGCACAATCTTAAATAACGCAGTAACATGGCATAAGTACAGGATAGTAATAAAGTCCCAAACTAATTGTGGCCCCAAGAAATAAGAATGAATCAAGCTCTGACTCAGGGGGGTCCATAAGGCCTCCCGGATGTGGATAGTGCGAATAAACAAGGAACAGGAATCAAGTACTCGGGGTCCTACGGGACACAAGTGAGCATGAAAAACCAAATAGCAGATATTGCTCACCGGTGCCTCTTTCATTAGTTATCCCATTACTACTCAGGTTATGTTGTTTAGGTACCTCATTATCCATCAGACACTCACATACCCTACTCATGCTGTTCTACGACTCGCATGGCTCAAACAACTCCTGTAGTAATGGCTCATGGGACCGGAACAGGCTTAGTGTGGTTTAAAAGTAAAGGCTATGCAATACTTGGGATTCAATTTAATGCAATCGTGACTCTATGATGCAAGACTAAGATAGAGACAATAGGTACTGTATGTATGCAAGCATGTGGTAGTGCTTGCTTGGTAGTTCAGTTGAAGCGAGAGATGGATCTGGGTAATACTCCTGTGAATCCTGGTAGTTCTCCGACGGGGCGTCTATTCGAAGAAGAACCAAACAAACAAGGGCCAACATAAATAAAGTGCACAAGCATATGAATTAAAATGCGACAAGCAAACAAGCATGCCATGATGCATGATGCACAATTTACATGGCATTTAAGTAGCATGGCAAATGTGAGGTGTGGATACAAGAAATAAAACACTTTATCATTTATTTACCCAAGTTTTATTGTCATAAACGGTTCAGATTTTAAATTACAACATGATGCATGCTTCAATTCAGAGCAAGGATTTCATAAATAGAACGGGCTCGTCGCGCTGATCGATTTAGACATATTATTTGTCAAATTTGGAGTTATAAAACAAAAGTTATTAATTAAATAAGGAAAAGGGTATTTTTATTGTAATTTTAATCATCTCGAAAATTGAAGTGTTCAAAATATATTTTGAAGAGCATATTTGGATTCCTCACATTTTTCTGATTCCAAAACATATATTATTTGTATTATTTGGATTTGCATTTAAAAAATTATTTGAATCTGAAAAGAATTTGAATTTAAATAAATTTGGAAAAGATTTGAATAAAAACAGACTCAGCGAAAAACTTTTCGCACCGCAGGCAATTCTACCCACAGCCACTGACGGGTGGGGACACAACGGACTGGGCCACACGCGCGCGAAAACGTGTTTTGCACGCGGGTCTGGCTTACCCACAGCGGCGGACATGCGGGACCAGCGGCGGAAGGCCCACGTGCCAGCGATGCGGGAGACAGGGCTGACAGGTGGGGCTGAAAGTAGCGCGGGTTGCAGTAATTAAAAAGGGGAGGGTTTTTTTTGCAAATCGACCACGGGCGGCTACTGTTTCTCTTCTCCTCGCGTCTGAGGCAAAACTGGCGCGCGGCGCGGGGCGGGGATTCGATCCGGGGACGTGAGCGTGCGCGCTGGGGGTGCGAGCCGGTGCGGTAGTGCTAGGGGAGCTGACTGGGAGGAGGGCGCGGGCTAGATAGGGCTGGCGCGGAGCGGGGAGGCTGCAGACTACAACAGACGGCGTGCCCTGAGAGTGCTCGACAAAACGGTCGGCGGCGCTAGACGGCGACGGAGAAGGGGAGGTTGTCAGGGAGAAGGAGATGCTCACCGCGGTTTGCCTGGTGGGCTTGGATCGGAGCGAGGGGTTGCGGATCGGCGAGGTCGCTGGCGCACCAGCGGGCTAGGGTTTCGGAGGCGGCGAGGTTCTGGCGTCGCGGGGGAGCTTCTCGTCCGCGTCGGTGGGGTCGGGGCATCGCAGGGGATCGTGCTCGATCTTCTCCGCCACTTCATGGACGCGCTGCACGGCTGGTTCGTCAGGGCTGGCTGGTTGCTGGCGGCGAACGGCGGCAGGTGGTGGTCGCTAGGGAGGAAGAAGGAGGAGAGGAGGGCGTCTCGGGGAGATCTGGAGAGGCCAGAGGAGGCGTGTGGAGGGAGGAAAAGAGGAAGAGAGGGAGGAGGCAGCTGGGACACGGCAGAGATAAAGGTGGCCTCGTGCCACCTTTTTCCTCTTCCTCGAGCACGTGCTCGGCCGGCTATTCACCCCCCTCTAGGTACCCATACGATCCATTTCACATAGGAAGTGGGTTAGACTTAAATGTGCTTTGAATTTGCTTCTTGATGCTCTCTTTTACTTCAATTCATATTTCTTATGTGAGCATCTTCTCAAACTATCATGCCTAACTTAAAGGCGTTAAAGAAAATTACTTATTGGGGGATAACCCAAAAGTTTTAGTTGAGTCTTGGAAGTTATTGCTTCAGTAATAACCTCTCTTTATCATTTTTGTGTGATTTTTGTGCCAAGAATAACCTCTAATGAGCGGGAAGTAAGATTTGGGGAAGTGCTGTCCCGAAACAGATTTTTATGCTTCACTTTACAAATTCGTGAAAATCTCTGTATGTCGGATTGAGCTGTAATTTTCTAAATAACCTCTAATGAGAGGGAAGTAAGATTTGGGGAAGTGCTGTCCCGAAACAGATTTTTGTGCTTCACTGTACAAATTCGTGAAAATCTCTGTATGTCGGATTGAGCTGTAATTTTCTGAATAAATCCCCCAGGTTGTTAGATAACTTTCGTTAGTTCATCACTTTTCTATTTGAGCAACATAAGGTCTTCAAAAAAATCGTTTTTCACCTGCTGGTCTGTTTTGACAGATTTCTACCATTATTTGCATTTGCCTCTTTATCGATTTCTTTTTAGGTTCTTTTTGGTGAATTTAGCTTTGAGGGAATTGCTACAGTAGCTTGTGTTTTTAATGAAAGTTTTGATGTTTTAAAACTAAAACCTAAAGGTTTATTATCTTTTGAATGCACTAATGTTGCTAATGAAGATTGTGTGAAGTTTTGTATGAAGGAAATTTTCAGGTGTAGGGAAAGAATGATGTAATGAGATGAAGAATGGACAAAAGCTCAAGATTGGGGATGCCACCCCATGTCACCCCAAGAAATATTCAAGAAGTACAAGCGTCAAAGCTTGGGGATGCCCAAGGCATCCCCTTCTTTATCAATAAAAATCCTAGGTCTTTCTAGACACTTCATTTTTATTGTTTCGTGCACTGTTGTGTTATTCTTGGAGCATCTTCGTTTTCGTTTTTAGTTTTTGTTTGCTTAGTTTGCTTGAATAAATTGGTTAGACCCCCTCACTCATGCATTAGTTTTCAAATAAGTCGATTAGTGTTGGAAGAGAGTAGAAAGCTTCATGCTTTAGTGGTACACAAGGGAGCTTGTTTTGACTGTGGCTTAGACTTTGTCATGTCATGCTAGATATTTATTTGACCTTATGCTTAGTGATTATTGCTGTAGCATGACATGTTATAAACAATTGAGATTTCTTAATGTGCCTTGAAAAAATCATGTGTTGTTTTAGCATATTAAAGCATAGTATTGTGGTATTCTCCTTTGATGCTTTATTTGGGTTGACTTGGAGCATGCTCACACCATGTTAAGACTATACCAAGTCACCATAGCCTCTATGATCATTTAGTTTTGGACTTGTAATATCACTTTATGCTTTATTTAATGATGTTTTGTCGCTTTGTATGATTATGGCCATTATTTCTCTCTTAGTTGGTCGCTCCCAGTCTTTTGCTAGCCTCCATACCAAGTATGAGTTCTACTCATGCATCCAACTCCAAATAAAACCAAGTTATTCCAAATAGTCCACCATACCTACCTATTAGCATTTGCTATTCCAAGTATATTAATGTTTTTATCTACCTTCCGAATTAAACTTATTATGCGAAAATTAGTGATTAAAGCTCTCACGAACTTGATGGCACACTTTACTTTTCTTGCCCCTAATAAACTTAAACCATTGTGTCATCTATGTTGTATATGCTTGCACTTATACGTTAGGAATTAGCAGAACCATGCTGTCATGGGGAATGCTTTCAACATTGCACTTGTACATTGTACCCAGTTGCTATCATGCTCTTTTGTTTATGGATGTCGTCGGTGTGAAATGAAAGGGGAGCTTGTAAGTCCATGGAGTTATGTATGTGTGTTAGAGAAATGCCTAGGCCGCTGGTCTAATCCATGCCTAATCATGCTGGAAAATTGCAGCGTAACCATAATGAGCAATATATGAAGCATTCTTCTTATAAAAAAGAGTTAGAGATTGAGAAAAAGAGAAAAAAAGAGACGAGAAAAGAGGAAAGAGAGAAAAAAGCACCATTTTCCCATGGTAAATAAGAAGATTGCTGAGATGCTTATTGTCTACTTGCCTTGTCATTTTGATATGGGGATTCTTATGTATCATCGGGCAAGGGGTACCCCGTTGGCGGTTCTCTATGATACACATGTACTTACTATGACAAGAACTTACCGGTAACTAAACTTGAGTAGCATGAGGAGCGGCCCTCGTATTCAAGGGACATGAGATTGCCAACTTATACTTTGTCAAGCATATACTCCATAGTTTGTTCACTTTAACCTCAATCACTTCAAGATGCTTATGATAGGGGCAATGAGAGCTGAAAGCTAACAAGTACCATAATTTTTGGAAGCTCTTTATGAGACTTGAAATCCCTGCTTCCCTTTGAAGGGCCTTTCTTCCACTTTTATATTGAGTCTCCACCTTCTATCTTTATGCACCAATTAAGAGAGCATAGTTGTCATTCTTAGTTCTATGTGCATTGTCCCAAAACTTATTGATTGATTCATATAGTTGACATTGCTTGTTCTTAAACTATTTGTATCTAGTCACCCTTATGAACTTTGAAGGTGTCCTATGCATTTATGTTTTGCTACACTATGAGGGACAAGCTGAATACCATTCACATTATGTTTTCTATATGTGAAACAAACAAACGTCTTTCAAAGCATTGTTATTCATGAATCTTTTGTTTGTACCTTTTCATCTCATAACATAGTTGATATGTCTTATTGTTAGAACTATATCTTTCATGCTATGTTAAAGTACTATGATCCCAGTTATCCATGTTCTACAAATACTTTGATCAAGATTATGATGGTGCATGTCACCTCAAAAATTATTATTTCTTTTTATCACTTACCTACTCGAGGACGAGCAGGAGTTAAGCTTGGGGATGTTGATACGTTGTAAACGTATCTATAATTTTTGATGTTCCATGCTTGTTTTATATCTATTTTCTTATGTTTTGTCCACACTTTGGAGTATTTTGACACATTTTCTGGAACTAACCTATTTACCAGATGCCACAGTGCCAGTTGCCTGTTTTCTTCTGTTTTTGGTTCCAGAAAAGCCAAAAAATGAATATTCTCAAAATTGGACCGGACAAAATCCAAAGTCGATATTTTTCCGGAAGACTCACAGAGCCAGAAGACAAGACGGAGAGGGGACAGGGGCTAGCCACACCATAGGGTGGCGCGGCCCCCTGGCCGCGCCACCAGGTGGTGTGGGCCCCTAGTCCACCCTCTGACATCGCCCCTTCGCCTATAAGAAGCCTCTCGATGAGAAAACCCTAAAGAATCCAGCCTCCAGCCACGAAAAGTTCCACAGTGCCACCGCCGCCGAAGGGGAGATTCGAGGGACAGAAAGTCTCTGTTCTGGCACCATGTAGGGACAAGGAAGTGCCCCTAGAGCCATCTCCATCGATCTCCACCACCATCTCCATCGCCGTTGCTGATTCCCATGATGATGAGGGAGTAGTTCTTCCTCGAGGCTAAGGGTTCTACCAGTAGCTATGTGTTCATCTCTCTCTCTCTCTCTATGCATGATCATATTGTGATCATGAGCTTGTAATCAAGTAGATCTACCTTGCTACTCAAGTGCTTTAATAGATCTCTGCTCTTCCCACGTGTGTGAAGTTGACAGTGTGCACACCGTGTGGCACTTAGGCTAGAGATTACAAATACTTGTTATGAGTTATATTTGGAGTTGGATGTCTCTATGAAATCGTGGTGTTTGTTGGAACCATCTAGAGCTCAAGGTGACAGTGTGGGGTTATCTAGATGGGGAAAGCAAACTTTGAGGTGTGTTGTTATAGCCCTACCATGGATTAGAGTGTCCAGCCGGAGATCAGAGTAGTATCATAAAGAGAAGATATTTATATGAGAGTGTTCACTAGTGAAAGTATGATCCGTAGGCCTTGTTTCTAAACATTGAAACACCGTTTGCAACTAGATTTGTTACATGTTTGTTTGCTTCCATCTTTATTTCAGTTTGCCTTTAGTCTCTTCCACGCCATCAAACTATTTTCTGGCACCGTTGTCTTTTATCCATACCACTTGTATTTCACTATCTCTTCGCCGAACTAGTGCACCTATACACCTGACAAGTGTATTGGGTGTGTTGGGGACAGAAGAGACTTATTGTATCTTGATTGCAGGGTTGCTTGAGAGGGATACCTTTGACCACTTCCTCCCTAAGTTCAATAAACCTTGGGTGATCCACTTAAGGGAAACTTGCTGCTGTTCTACAAACCTCTGCACTTGGAGGCCCAACAACTGTCTACAAGAATAGAATTGCGTAGACATCAACTAGAAGATCCTCATGTGAGCTTGAGAGATTAACATGACTTTCTTCCAATATCCCATATTTGCTAGTTAGCAAACCAAGTTGAGCCTTTAGCTCAACATTCTCCTTCAAAGTAGATGCTTCACAAGAAATAGAGTTAGTAGCACAAGCATCATTATTAATGGCAAGAGGTGAGGGCAACTTTGCAAGCACTTTTGAATATGAAGCTTTAAGTTGCTCATGAGACTTGGTGAGTTCGATGAGCTCACTCTTAATGCCCCGTGAGCCATTTTTGAGGTGCTTAAAATCCTCAACGAGTTTTCCATGGGCACCTATAAGTTCATCATTTTTAGTTTTGAGAGCACTTCCACCACAAGTTCTGTATCATGGTTTTCCTTTAATCTAGATAATTCTAGAGTAAAGGTCTCCTCAAGAGATTCCTTGGTGGTTTGTTCTTCTTCAAGGGAGCTTTGTAGATAAGAAATCTCATTAGCATACTCACGCTCATGTTCATTCTTTTGAAATATGATATTTTCTTGCTCCTCGATAAGTTTCTTGCCTTCAATAGCATAAGTCAATATTTCAACAAATTTGGAGGAAGCAATTTTATTTCTATGAAGAGCGGGAAAGAGAATCTCTCCCATCTCTTGAATGGAGGCAATATCATAATCAACTAGATGATCATCATTATTATTACTCTCAACATCATCATCATCAACATTATCATGGGAAGCAATGGGGTCCAATGAGGTTATCTTTGTTCCCTTAGCCATAAGGCATATATGAGAACCGGAAGAAGATGAAGGTGAGATGAACTTGAAGCTCCATCCAAAACCTTCTCTTGACCCATATAATCTTCGGTTTCCTCTACATGGTTAGAAACACAAGCACTAGAGGAAATAGAAGCATTTTTATCATGGCAACAAGACAAAGCAAGCATATCATCATGTGAATTATTCAACCCATTTCTACATGATATGAAAGGACTAACAACACTAGCATATGAGGAGTTTTGATTGCTACAAGTGTCAGAGTCCAAATATAGAATATCGCAACTAGATAGAGACGATGGATAATCAATAGTAAGCTCACTATCCAAATTGCAACCTCTATCACCACTCACCATATCATTACCTTGTGAAAAATCACATGTTGGTGAAGTGGTAGAAGATGAGAACTCATCACGGTCGGAGGTAGAGGGAATACAATCATCCTCAATAATGTTGGACACACCATATTTATCTTGAAGCTTTGTCCAAATATCATGAGCACTACGATAAGGCATGATTGAATATTTAACTACATTGCTCACAACAAGTAAAAGCATTTTAGTAGCTAGAGCATCTATATAAGAGTTCATCTTCTCCTCTAAAGATTCGTTTTGGGGATCCATAGGAGAAGAGAAACCCATATATAGAATTCCCTCAATACATGGGTGAATGTCCCGAAAATAATCTAGCATGCGAGATTTCCAAACACCATAATTATCTGTGCCATTGAATATATAAAAGGAATCATGCACTACTCCTCTAGACGACATCTTTACTCTCAAGGAGGAGAAGCCTAAAGGCGAGAGACCTCGCTCTGATACCAATTGAAAGATCGCGGATGTCGCCTAGAGGGGGAGGGTGAATAGGCTATTAAAACTTCTACGAGATGGGCTTAACAATGGCGGAATAAAACTAGCATTTCTTTTGTTAAGCACAAAGCCTAGATATACTAAGGTTCACCTATGTGCACCAACAACTTATGCTAAGCAAGACAAGCAACAATACGATAGCAAGATAATTACTTCAAGCACGATGGCTATCACAATGTAAAGTGCATAAGTAAAGAGCTCGGGTACTAAGACCACCAACGCCACAAAGGCCTCACCCTATTCTCCCAAGCACCCACCACGCGGGCAAGCACCCGTTCCACTATGGGACACTTGAGGATGGTCATCGAACCCGTACAAGATTGGGGTTATCTCCACAACTTAATTGGAGGCTCCCAATAATCGCCACCAAGGCCTTAATCTTGGGGGAGCTTCACAACTTAACTGAAGACCCCAAGAACATGCCAAAAAGGCCACACAACCATCTAGGGTTCCAAGAACCCAAGAGGGGCAAACTTCAATGAATATCACCGAACAAATCCTCTGGAGAGAACACAAACCGATGCACCTAATGCAAAAGGAAAGAACACCACAAAGATGCCCCAAATCTTCACTCTCAAGTTCCAACAAGGCTACTAAAGTAATTGGGGAAACAAGAGAGGAAGAACACAAATAGGAACACAAAATCCCCCAAAGATCTAGATCCCAAAGATTCACTCACAAAGAGATGAAAAGGCTTGGTCAAATTCTAGATCTAGATCTCCTCTTTCTTCCCCTCAAATATTGGCAAGAATCATTGGAGGGATGTGAAGAAATCAAGCCAAGAGATGTATAAAAGAGTAGGCAAAGCTTGAAGAAAGAAAGAGGAAGAAGCAACAGAAAAATAAGAGGAAAAGGCCATTTAAAGAAGAGGGGCTGGATCTGCCCGTTGGGGCAATTTTGCCTAGGTGGGCCGGTAGTACCGGAATGGGCCGGTACTACCGGACCCAACCTCCCAGCAGCGGCCATGGCGATGCGAGCGAGAGCAGCGAGCAGCTAGCAAGGGCGAGCGAGGCAAGGCAGGGGATCGGGCGGGCGCGCGCGTGAGGCGAGGTGAGAGCGGTGGGCCAGCGTGAGGCGAGCAAGCACGGCAGCGGAGCTGGGCTGGCCGAGCGAGCAAGGTGGCCCCGCAGACGAGCGGTTGCCTTTCATGTGAGCCAGGGGAAGGGGATCAGGGGCGAGCGATTGAGCGTAGCGAGGCGAGCAGTAGTAGCGAGTGTGGGATCTGGAGTGGGAGTAGGGAAGGGCGGCTAGGAGGAGAAGGTTGGGCTGGGAGCACGCCTGGGCCGGCCGGTACTACCGGCCCACCCGAGCGGCAGTGTCGCTTTGGGCCGGTAGTACCGGTCACAGCAACCGTGTGGCACAAAGAATCCCAACGCGGGCAGGGCGACCGTAGGACGGGCCGGTAGTACCCATCGGTACTACCGCCTGGCCCAAAACCAGAAAACCCCTTTTTAATTTTTCAAACCAAATAGGCAAGTACTCATACGGTCATAACTTTTGACCGGTGACTCCGATTGACCCAAATACAATTGCAGTGGAAAGAGAACGACAAGAGCTACCCAACTAAGAAGTTGAAATATTGGATATCACCAAGTGAGAATACTTCATGTATTTTGGAGTGAGATACCTCCCTTGGTGAGAATCCGGAAAACCTCCGATATAAAAAATGCAATGAGGTATAAAAGGCAAATCCGATTTTGATGAGCAAGAGCTTGTTATGGATATTACCACAAGCTCTATATCCCCACATGGGTAAGATCCAAATAACAACCAAGAAGGATGATGCTAAGAATGTGAAGGTTTGAGCTCTCTCCGAACGATATGATCGAGATACTCACTCAAGAGCCTCTCTTGATAGTATGGCCATCTATCCTAAACCCAGTCTCTCAACTACCAACACGAGACCGACAAAAGGGAAAACCTATCAAGAATACCTTTGCCTTGAGCATATTTTGACCTTATCTTCATCGATCCAGAATCACCGAGGGTAGCAAGATCTTCTAGGGAGCATTTTGAGCTTGCGCAACACATCTTCTTCTTCATTTCATCAACCTTGAAGCCAACACATGCTCCAAGTGATGCCAATGGACAAATCCTACAAGTACACCTTAATACACACATTAGTCCATAAAGATTGTAATTGATTACCAAAACCACACATGGGGGCCCACATGCTCTTTCACTTGCAACCCCCTCTTTGGTGGCGATAGCAACAATTGCAGTCTAAAATTAAGTAATAACAAGTCAATATAGCAAACAAGGCAAGAAAAACAACAATCATCATTATCAAAAAATTCTACAACAAACTACCCATTTGAACTGGAGTTTACTACATGCACATGGTTTAATTAAACAAAACAAGACAAGCAAGCAAGCATTAAACAAGTGTGCTTCCATGAAACGAGAAACCAAACAATGTGTGTGTGTGGCTTAGAATTTCAGCAAATATGAAATAGGCAGGTCATTTTAGCAAATATGGAAGTAGTTGCATAGCCTGGAATGGATGAGAAGTTGGGTGACTCAGAATTTGCGGTGAACTACCAAATAGGATGCAGTTACTGTCGTAGCTAAGAATAAACCATGTAGAAATTATAATGGAATCATACATGAACTTGTAGAGCAGGGAATGTAAACCACCCATGAACAACACAATAGAGGATATTTATGTAGTTTCTTAGAACAAACCAGAACCAGATACGAAATACAAATGCATCATTTTTTAACCTGTATAACAAGATTTGCAAACCAACATGTTCAGTGTTCCATGTGTTGAGATCTATGCAAAGGAAGAGAAAATAGTTAGTGTTGTAGATTTTGAAGAACTAGATGGCAATAATAAAATTATAAACAAATTAGTACGAAGAGTTTAAACATGTACTATATGATAGAGGAAGGATGCCAGGGAGGAAGCAATAGCAAGAACTATGGAAAACCATATAAAAGTCAGCAATTGTGGATTAGGGAATGTAAACTACTAGTAATATTTTCCAATGACTTAGATTTTACAAGAAAACCACAATAGCAGGCAATTACTATTGTACGAAGTAGCTAAGAATATGTGCATGAAAAATAACAAAAATATGCATGACTTCAAAATCTATAGAGCTGGTGATGCTGACCAATATGTCTAGAGACCTCGTATGTAGCACAAAGAACAAGCACGCAGTGACTTGGTGTGTAACACGATTACAAAAATGCAGTTCAATGCGATAAGCTTTAACCTGCTATACCGCTAACAAAAAGAACGGGTTGGAAATTTGGTTACCATGGTCGGAGGAGCGTCTAAGCATCATACATATCCATAACAGTGACGTCGAGGTCACCGAGGGTGCTGCTGTTGTGGTGGTTATTGGTGTTGGGGAAGTAGATATGGGGAGATCGATGGCGGCTTGACCACGGTGGACAAGAGCATCGTTGAGGTAGATCCAGTGCAGTGAACAGGCGACACCCGTGGAGATGGTCTAGAGTGGTGGACATGGAACTCGTTGAACTAGATCACGTCCGGTGGATATCGGTGAAGCATCTTCGGTATGATTGGGTAGTTGTTGGCAGCGAGGAAGCAGAGCTTGGGCGGTAAGCGTGGATGGGATTGCTCGGGGTCCATAGAGCCCCTAGTGAACCAATCTCGCCTCACATATCTAGGAACCGGCTTCATGATTTGACCCGTTATGGTGGAAGCCTCCTTAGGGTGTGACTCAAGGTCTCGAACAAAGAAAGGTAAAGGTCGTGATCAACCATTCTTTGTCGGCCTTCCAAGGAAGAGGGCTAATGATTTGACATTAAGAGTCGGTTGGTACGTGTGGGCAAAGTTGTACACCCCTGCAGGGTTAACTTTTTTGAAAAGCCGTGTTCACAGTTATGAATGCTTGGTCAATAGATTCTAAGATCGTAGATAACTTTAACATAATCATAAAACTTAGCAGATCAATGTGTGCTTAAGGATGCTTCCTCATGGGTATGAGGGGTGGTACTAGTTGTTAGGTGATGAGGATTACTCGGTGGATATCAAATCTACGATGATCAATACTTTGGAGATGTCGCTCTCTTATCCCCTTTTGAAAATGTTCTGATTAGACGAGCTTCTACCCCTCTCATTTTATAAACAAAGATTGCTTTATGAAAAATAGCTCCACCGGCCATAAGTCTTGCGGAGTACAACCCATACTCACCCTTGTAGTGTTGATACTTTTGTAGCAGAGTAAGTGTTCACCTAAATATGAGTTCTTACGACATCGACACCAATGAGTAGATTAGGGTTCCCGGATGGCAACATGGAATCTATGGGCTGGGACGTCATCGTTATGCTTCAGGCCTCTTAGGCCATTCGTTAAGTTTGCTATACTTAATAGCATAATTTGCCTTTCGTTCTTTGATGTTTGTTGTCAGTGACCTCTACCTGTAATATTTTGGTTCTCTACTCAGTTATGAGCTTGTTGTAAGAATTTTTGAGTCGTAGGGTCATTGTTGTGTTACTGATTCTCTCACTGGGTATCCTTGAGATCTAGGTTAGGCTTATGTGAGACCGATGTCTGGGATTTGTCTATCCCTGATCCCAGGGGTGTCACATGATGATCCTCTCATCATCTCTGTAAGTTATGAGGAGATGGTGGAAATCTCTAAAACTAAGGTAGAGGAATTAGAAGAGGAAAATCTAGTGGTGTTAAACACGAGTATGTTTCCATTTATTCTGTTTGCCAGATGAATTGAACTTTGTTGTATGGAAATTAGTACAATGACATAATAATTACTTTCATAATTGTCACATGTAGGACCTTCTAGGAGGGGGATCAGAGTTTAATAGTACTGCTTGTGGGCAAACAACCTAGAACTGAATTAGTACCAATTTAGGTATCTGAAAGATTTGGTCATGGACTTCCTAGGAAAACCCATAAAGTAATATGTATGCAGGATGACCAAATTATCTTCCATGGAAAAGAAAGGAAATATGGTATGATATTTCACAAAATCTTGAACAACTGTCAGTATTAATTGTTCCTTACAAGTATGTTGAATTGTATCCTACATGTTCCAATCATACTACTAGAACATGAATTTTCAGTAGAGTTCACACAAAGGTACCTAAGAAGGTTTCTTGAAGAACCAATGAAGATACATGTAGCATGCATGACATGAAACAAGGCTTACTATGTTAGGATGAAGCTTGGAGTGGATGAAAAGAAGGATGATAGCTCCAAATTTCATCACTTTTTATCATTGGTTTTCCTCTTGTTTATTGCCAAATTTCCCTGAAGATTGCCCTTTTCACTAAAGTTAATGTCGCAATTAGCGAATCTTTGTTTTCTTGTAATAGTTTTCAGGCAATGAACATTAATTGAAGATCTAATAGCATTTATGGGCTAATTACACCAGAATAAGCAAATCCCCAATTGAAGCCATTTTCATTGGAGGCATCAGCATGCATAACGACCAATGGTACCATCAGGGCGCACTCGTACTGCCCGCCCGTACTACCTACTAGCGCCTTCCCTATATCAATACAAGAAACTTTGGTGAAAGGGGAGAGACGATAAGAACCACAGAACAGAAGTTACAGCCGCTGCAAGACATCTGGAGGGAGAGATCGGATCTGAAAGAGGAGAAGAACTTACCCTCGTTCTCCGACGACCTGCAACCTCGAAACCACACATTCCACCTTCATCCCATGATTACTTAGAGAGATAGAGAGATTGGCACTTGTAAGATTAGGGTTTGATACTTTGATATACCCTTGGTTTGTATTTTGGATATTTAAATTGCTATTGTGGTTTGCTACAATAACTTTGAGATGATTTCTATTTGCAATTCAATTATGCCTTTGATATGTCTACCTCTTATGTCTGAGTAAATCCCCATAGGCGTGGGAGATGTAGGGGATTGGTGAGATGTGACGTGCCTATTTTATTTCCATTCATTTGTGATTGTTGCAGTGCTTATTTAAATAGTGAGAATGAATATCTTTGTGTGCCTAATGCTTGTTATATAATTTAAGGGCCCAGGTAACATGATCCAAAGATCTCATAGGTATGAACTTGTATGCTAGTAATTCAGCGACCCCCAAGTGACACAACCGATATCAAAGAAGAGCTAGCACTACTTAGGACAACAAGGAACCATCAAGATTAAAGCCTTGATCCAGTTGAAAGAACTTAATTAATGCGCTGACCATGGCCGTGGTAACAAGCAGATGGATCATTGAGATGAGGAAGAATTGGCCATGAGGGCTCCTAGTTGGTATATGGGTTGCTTGCCTACTCACTTATAAATGAGAATTATCATTATCACTTATTCTGCTTACTCCATTTGGCACTTTTACACTCACCATGAACTGATTCTCTCCGCTCCTAACTTCTCATCTACAGGACCTATATACATCTTCCAAATCTTTACTTTTACGCAATTTACTAATTTCCTAAGCAAGTTCCTCTATCTTTTATTAACCACTTACACTGTCAACATTTGCAGTCAATTCACTCAAGACTTGTGACACCTTAGGTGTGACAGAAACACCTCATAAAACACTTTCCTAGGCTCCTCGTTGGGATCGATATAAAAACTAGAATTAATACTTCCGTGAAAACATTCTCTGACAAACATGTGCACTTGCAGGCCATCAAGATATTTTCTAGCGTTGTTGCCGGGGAGCTAAGCGCTAAGTGTTGTTTCTTGACAAATAGCAACCGTTGATACCATTCATGATCTCCGTTGAAGACAGAGGTAGCACTTGATCAGGAAAAACCTATTTAAATCCATATATTGCTCGTATTCTGATCGAGAGACGATTAGAATTTATTGAAAGATTTACTAATTCGCGTACTGTAGATGTGAACAGCTCGATCCCGTTGATGGCTGATTTGACCATCACCCGAGGAGCCGAACTTGAGATACCTTTGGGAGAGTATGGGAATGCATCTAGGCACTTCATGAAAATGCCTATTCTTTATCCTGAACTAGAAGGCCAGGAATTTGAAATATATCCTGAGCTAATATATATGATGAAAGAAATTGCTTTCGCAGGAAAAGAACAGGAAGACCCTAGTGACCACTTAACAAAGGTATACGACCTTTGTGTCACTCTTAAACCAACAAGTCTGCCAATAGAGTTTGTACTTCTTAAACTCTTTCGCTAGTCTTTAAAATATAATGCTTTAGCTTGGTTACAATCACTACCTAATCATACTATAAAAAGCTGGGAGGATTGCATCCGATAATTCATGCATACATATTGTTCATTTACTATAATCATGCAGATCAAACGAAGCATAACAAACTTTTTGCAAACAATTGGAGAAACCTTTTATCAAGCATGGAATAGGTATTATGCAATGGTTATGAAAGTCCCAAATCATGGTTTTCACAAGAGTCTAGTTATCCAATATTTTTATAATGGGCTTAATGACGAAACAAAATATATGATTGATCTATCTGCAGGAGGAGCAATATGCAACTTGACACTGTCGGAATGTGTTAAGATTTTTGAGGTAAGATCCTTTAATGATGAACAATATAATCCAGTTGAGGATATTATACCAGAAAAAGGTATGATTCACATACCACAAGATCTTATATCCGAAGTCAAAAAGTCCATGAAAGAAAAAGGTATAGCTTCAGAACTTGTAAGAGACATCAAAGTTGATATTCTTCAAACTTATGTAATATAAGATGATTTAAATCTTATAATGCAAAAGTTTAAATATCAACAAAATCAATTTCGCGAGAAAAATTATAAACGCCTAATGACACAAGAAAAGAATATAAGAGATCTCACAGAAGTTTTTAATGACCTGGGTCAAGCCACGAATAATTTAGATAGATATCTAATTATGGTTTAAACCTAGTGTGAGCAGATAAATGAAACCCTAACTTTGATTTTGAACCAAGGAAATTTCAATACTATTTCTACTAACATTGTTACTAGGCGTGGTACAGAAACTCGGGAACTAGAAGGGCCACCTTGGTATCAAGAAGAGAAAGATCAAAAAGCAAGAGAGGTTCAGGAGATGAGTCAAGGAGATGATGACCTAGTGGACCCCCAGGAAAATATTGATTATGAAGCCCAGAAAAGGGAAAATAAAGCTTCCAGCACTCAAGAAGAAGAGGAAGTGGGGGATAAGCACAAATCATATGATTCAGATGCTGAGACTATCGATTCAAGGGAAGAAGCCAATCTCAGAAAGGATCAAGACAAGCAAGTTGATGTCCCGCGTGAAGAACACGCCATTAAGCAAAAATCAACTACAAGGAAAATAAAAAGAGCGTTGAACCAGTGATAAAGGCAAAAGAAAAGGTAATACCTACCAAAAGGAAAATTCCTTACCCTAACCGATTTCATTACGAACATGATAAGGCTATTTATGATTCTTTTGCTGAGGCACTGGGCAGTTTGCGTTTAGAACTTCCTTTAACTAATGCTCTTCAAGTTCCTACTTATAAAAAATTATGCGAGAACTTAATAGAAAAAGGTAACCAAGACTATAGCCGTAATGACAAGCTTTGGTGATAAACTTCCTGCTTAGCTTGAGGATCTAGGCATACCAACCATCTCTTGTGCAATAGGGAAAACTAATATATTCAATGCTCTTTGTGATTTAGGAGCAGATGTTAGTGTTATGCCTTATTCTCTATTTAAGAAATTGAATCTCGGGGAATGTTCTCCTACTTCAGTAACACTTCAAATGGCCGATAAGACAACTAAACAACCTGTGGGAATGATCGAAGATGTTTTACTTAGAATAAATCATCATGTGATTCCAACTGATTTCATTATTCTTGATGTCCCTCAGGATAACAAACTATCTATCATTCTTGGAAGACCTTTTCTTAGTACAGCTGGAGCTAATGTAGATTGTTCTAGTGGCAAGTTTGTCTTCAATATATATGATGAACAGATTGTTAGATACTTTCCTAAGAGACAAGAGCACAATGGAAAATACGTTCCACCACCTAAGCGTGATCAAGCAGCAAAGTATAAATAAATAAAAAGCACCTCTTAAGATGAACACCGATGATATGGAGTTTGATTAGTCAAATCTCTAGAATTAAAATACTCAATGTGAGTTAACCCATTCTTAATAAATCTAGTTTAAGTTTTCATTTTTCCATGTGCTACTTTGCTATCTATATTGTTTAATAAGTTTATTTTGAGTTTTTAGTTTGTTTAGAGAATTTACCTTAATAAAGTTGAGAAGCAAGGGAAAAACAAATAAAAGATAGTGGGTTCAGCATGGATAACGAGCACTGGTATGGTCGGGGTACGACCGTACCGTGTGCCCATACCAAATCTCTACAAAACCTACGGCGGAGACATCGCCGGTAATGACCTATGGTACGGCCGAGGTATGACCATACCGCGCGACGGTACCACATTTCGATGAAGTCGAGCAGGTCTCCGAATAGATAACGACCACTGGTACGGCCGGGGTATGACCATACCGCACGCCCATACTAGGTCAACCAGGTTTGATATCGAACCCTAATGTTGATCCGACGGTGACGGCCACCGGTACGGGCGGGCTATGCCTGTACCACCCGCCCGTACCACGTGCGTTGCCAGGTAAAGACCGACGGCGGCTGGCTCGCAGCTAGCCTCCCTTCTTCTTATTCCTCTTTCTTCCTTGTTCTTTCTATTTCCACCTCAAACCCTAGCCTCTCAAATCTTTGATTCTTCATTGTTTTCATATTTTTGAGTTGGGGAATCTTCACATCGGTAAGTTTCTCATCCGGTCCACACTCTACTTTCTGAAATCCATGGTTGAATTCATCACATTGGCTATTTAGACGAGTTCATCATATTTTGATATTATTATTGATTTCTCACGTTAAGATTTGTAACTTCTACTGTAATCGTTTGTATATGTGATAGAAACCTGATGCCTATAGTTTTCTTCAAAAAAATTGCAGCACAATGCATAACATTGGAAGGATGTTCCGCTCGGGCAAGGGCTTGGGTACGGCAGGACCTTCGGGCTCCGCCAAGCCACCGGGTTCGAAGAAGAGACGCTAGGAGGTGGATAGCTTGAGGGCTGCCATGAGCCGAGACTATGAGAGGGTGAGCAACCGCAAGGTTATGCCCACCAAGTGGGTAGACTGTCAGTTCCTCTCTCGCCAGGGTCTCTTGGAGGACTTCGAGTAGATGACCGTGCAAGTTGGCATGGTCGACTTCTCCTACCTCTTCATCGACACCTACAAGCTCGCCATGTTCGAGTTTTTTTCATCGTTCCACGATGATCTCGAGACCCAGGAGCGAAATTGCACTATAAGTTTTGTGCTCAATGGGCAACTCCACAACTTGACCTTCTATGAATTTTGTGCCAATTTCGGATTCTCCCATGAGGGAGAACTCGATATCAGTGACAATGTGCATATGGAGGCAATACAGTCTTGGGGAAAATTTTCTGTCCATGGGGACAACGAATATTTGCGTAGGAAGAGCGGCACTATCGAGAATCCTACTATATGCTATTTTCATACCTTCCTTGTTAATTCTTTATTTGGAAAGGGATATGTTGGGGCAATGGTAGGCCCCAAAATGAGTGTAATCCATATGGACTTGCATCCAGAGATGGAGCACAAGGTAAACTTGGAAGCTTTGCTCATCCAACACCTTTCACCGCCAGAGGTCTACTTCCACGGGGGACATTCGTTGTGGTGGGTTGATCACACAGATCGCCTACGCAAACGAATTTATCCTACCGTAGGAAAGAGATGTACCTGGCAGCAAGGACCTGGATGACATCCATATGGCTAGCACCAAGTTCATGGGTGATATCCATATGGCTAGCACCGAGTTCATGGGTGTCTATAGGCCAGAGCGTTCCCTCCGTGTTTACCAGTTTTATTTTGTTCCTAACGGTGATCTCCACCAAATCTTGCTTCCTTTTGTCCAAGCTTTTGGTTTGCCAGGTAAACAAAGTTGGGTCCTTACCGAGGATGAGTTCTAGCTGACAATGTTCCTCTCAGGAAGGACTGCGCCACCAGGTGGCCATCCCAACTGGGAAGACGCAGCAGCTGGCCAACAACAGCAAGATGAAGAAGGAGGAGGCTGGCACGGCATATGATGGCACGATTTCGGCCAACAACACCACCACCAGCAGCCTCACCACTAGCATCAGCAGCAAGGTATGCCTCCACCACAGTCGAGATTCAACTATGTCCTAAGGAGCAATTTTGACCAGGTGGTGCATCGCATTGACAACATAGAGAACACGTTGCATGATGCGAATGCGCACATGGTCAATCTCACTCAAGATTTCACATATTTTATGACCGATTTTCCAAACCGCTACCCGAACTTCCTGTATCAATAGCCGCCACTGACGGTAGCGACAACTGATTCCAGTTAGGCAAAGGCCTAAGCTTGGGGAGGTTAAAATCCTCCCACCTTTATGCATTTATATTTTTCTTTCTTATTTTTATTTGTTTGCTTTTGTTTCAATGCATGTCTACTTTTAGTTTTGCATTCGATAAAACAAAACCCAAAAATATTAGACTATTCTCTAGCATTATTATGTGCAAATTTCTCTCGGCTCTTGTTGATTCGTTTTGCAGGTTACTCACTTTTAGTGATTAAGTTATGGACAAACGCAAAGAGTTGACTCAAGTAAAAGACGAACAAGTAAGAGGAGGCACCACATTCTTATTTTCTCTCCTCCTGTAGGCTTATTATGAACAATTTATGTCCGTTCGGTTGCACTTGATTTCTATTCCACGCTTAGTTCGTTATCTTTTAGAGCTTGAGCTCAAAGGCTTTTGTTACCTCTTTGGTTAAGACTTTCGACAATTAAATCAGTTTGAAAGACAACTCTTGGGATTTTATTCCAAACCTTTTAGAATAAGAGAAAGTGTCAATGACAACTTTGGTGCCATGTTTTTGTCTTAAGGATTTAACCTTAGTAGTGCTCAACCCCACATACTGATCGTTGACTTGATGATACCTTATGAAAAAGAATTACTTGATGGAACAAAAAATTTGGAGTAGGAGAGGGAGATGCCAAAATTTGTATTGCTTAGCTAAAAAAAAGAGGAGAAAAAAATAAAAAGGAAAGAGAAGAGCAAAAGTACTTTGTTTCAAATACACACCTTTGGGATGCCAACAACTCCGCTAGCTTTTGAACGATCTATGGTATAACCCTGGATTTCGGCTATCAGTTGATGGCATGAGTGGCATACGTGTCGCTATATGGGCAAAACTATTGGTACTCCCAATAGGTTGTGTAGGAGTTTACAAAGAAATATTTGTTGATCCTTGAGAAAGAAAAGAAAAGATCTGTTTGTCAAAATATGATATGAAATACTTTCGATACCTTTTGATTCTTGGCATCACCTCACTACCTAAAATGTGCAATTAGAGTTCTTGATAAGTAAGGAAAAGATGAGGTATTTGATAGCCGCGATTATTGAAGTGGGTGATTAATGAAAAAGCTGTAAGTTTATCTCTCTTTTGACATCTACATGTGCACCCTTAATTTTGATTCAAGCAGCATAGCTTAAAGATATTTTTTACTCTCATAACAAGAGCAGCGCTGAAAGAAATTGATTTGTAAAGCTTCGCCAAACTTTTAACAATCTCATTTGAGTTACAAGAACTATTAGCTAGCGAATTACTTGCATTTAGGGATCAAGCTTTAGTGCAACTGTTCGGATATATTGTGCTCATGTTCAAGGTTGTAGGATTTGAGACGATGGAACATGATACAACCTCAAACTTGTAAGTCTCTATCTTGATTTAATTTTTTACTATTATTGATTACAGCTTTGTCACTCGAGGGCGAGTAACCTCTAAGCTTGGGGATGTTGATAGCTCCAAATTTCATCACTTTTTACCATTGGTTTTCCTCTTGTTTATTGCCAGATTTCCCTGAAGATTACCTTTTTCACTAACGTTAATATCACAATTAGCAAATCTTTGTTTTCTTGTGATAGTTTTCAGGCAATGAACATTTATTGAAGATCTAATAGCCGCTTTTCGTTCATATTTGATTCTTTCTTTTACCCGGTTTCTTGTTCCGAGAGCTTTGACCAATTATTCCAATCGATCAGTCTGATCCTTCTCCTCTTCTGTTCTTATCTTCAGCTCTTGGTCTTCGCCCTGGGTACCCGGACCCCAGCCGAGGCTTTAATCATTCCTAGTGATTCGGTGCAGACCGTCCTTTTATAGGACTGGATCCTCTTACCGTTGACAGCAAGAGTTTCTTATTTTCTTTTTAGAGGACCTGGCCAACTCTAATTCCAATGCTATGGGCTAATTACACCAGAATAAGCAAATCTATAATTGAAGCCATTTTTATTGGAGGCGTCAACACGCATAAAAACCAACGGTACGGTCGGGGCGCGCCCGTACCGCCCGCCCGTACTACCCACCAGTGCCTTCCCTATATCAATACAAGCAACTTTCATAAAAGGGGAGAGACGAGAAGAACCACAGAACAGAAGTTACAACTGCCGCAAGACACCTTGAGGGAGAGATCAGATCTGAAAGAGGAGAAGAACTTCCCCTCGTTCTCCGACGATCTGCAACCTCGAAACCACACATTCCACCTTCATTCCATCATTACTTAGAGAGAGAGAGATTGGCACTTGTAAGATTAGGGTTTGATACTTTGGTCTACCCTTGGTTTGTATTTTGGATCTTTAAATCGCTATTGTGGTTTGTTACAATAACTTTGAGATGATTTCTATTTGCAATTCAATTACGCCTTTGATCTGTGTACCTCTTATGTCTGAGTAAATCCTCATAGGCGTGGGAGATGTAGGGGATTGGTGAGATGTGATATGCCTATTTTATTTCCATTCATTTGTGATTGTTGCAATGCTTATTTAAACAGTGAGAATGAATATCTATGTGTGCCTAATGCTTGTTATCTAATTTAATGGCCCAGGTAACATGATCTAAAGATCTCATAGGTATGAACTTGTATGCTAGTAATTCGGCGACCCCCGAGTGACACAGCCGATATCAAATAAGATCTAGCACTACTCGAGGACAACAAGGAACCATCAAGATTAAAGCCTTGGTCCGGTTGAAAGACCTTAAATAATACGTTGACCATGGTCGTGGTAACAGGAAGATGGATCATTGAGATTAGGAAGAATTAGCCATGCGGACTCCTAGTTGGTATATGGGTTGCTTGCCTAATCACTTATAAATGAGAATTATCATTATCACTTATTCCACTTACTCCATTTGGTACTTTTACACTCACCATGAACTGATTTTCTTCGCGCCTAACTTCTCATCTACATGACCTATATACATCTTCCGCATCTTTACTTTTATGCAATTTACTTATTTTCTAAGCAAGTTCCTCTATATTTTATTAACCACTTCCACCATCAACATTTGCAGCCAATTCACTCAAGACTCGTGACACCTTTTCTGCGATAGAAACACCGCATAAAACACTTTCTAGGCTCCTCGTTAGGATCGATATAAAAACTGGAATTAATACTTCCGCGAAAATATTCTCTGGCAAATTTGTGCACTTGCAGGCCATCAAAGGCTATAATAACAAGTAAGTGGCCAAAGGCTGCCTACAAGTTCAACATAGAAGAAAATGACCTCTGCATCTTTTGCTTCATTTACGGTGAGGATAATGGGCTGGAACTTCTCAGCTACCATCTTCTCCCATTTGCTTTTTATAGTGAGGAAGTTTAGTAAGTACGAAGACAAATGGTATGTCAAATCTAGTAAGTATGGCTGAAGGTTTGAACTATCATTTTGGACTATAAGAGTGGTCTAGTAATGTTAATATGTCAGATTTGGTATGTCAGATCTAATATTTTGGACTGTAAGTATGACTTAAGGTTTGGACTGTGAGTTTGAATTCTAGTAGCAGTATGTGTATTGAACTATTATTATCATGTAATGGTAATATGGACTTTATTATCCTGGACTAAACTAGTAGTCAATATGAACTGGTATCGTATGAGTGCTGATAGTTGCTTTGGTTACAGGAGTAGTGCCTCTAAAGGTTAACATTTAGAGGCATTCTCGATACTGCTCTAGTTGTTAACCTTTAGAGGCACTTTTGTAGGATTGCCTCGAAAGATTTTTGCCTATTACGAAAGTGTCTTGAAAAGTTACCATTAGAGACAATATCGGTACTGCCTCTAGTTGTTAACCTTGAGAGGCACTTATATAGAATTGCCTCAAAGATTTTTATCTACAAGTTGTGAAAGTGCCTTCGAAGGTGATCTATTAGAGGCACTCTTAATTTTTGCCTTCAATAATGTATTTTTGATGGCACGTCAGAAACTGCCTTGCATTTCTTTATCTTTTGAGGCATTATACATCAAAGTGCCTAGGCAGTTAAAAAATGGTCCACTATCCTAGTGTCTTTGATTCCAGGACGTGAGGTAGTGCTCGCTCGATTCTCGAAAAAGGACGCCTCTCCTCTCCTCTACTCTCACGCGTCTCGTATCACCCCCCGCGCGGGCGATCGAGACGCAACCATATTACCCCGCTGCCGCCCCCACCTCCTCCTCCCCCCACCTTGCTGCCACCGTCGGCGACGAGACTTCTTCTACCCGACGTCAGAGCTCCAACGCGGGAGGTAACTGCTGGTGGCGGTGCGCTTCGACGGTGACGACGGGCTCGACCGGCGGCGACGCGTGAGGCGCGCTGTCCCCGTGTCGCGCAGCAACGGGGCCTCTCCTAGAGGTGGCGTGGGCCGTAGTTGGCGCCGATCTCGGGAAGTGCTGCAGCGGTGGCGCGACTGAGGGCGTCCGGTGGTGGGGCATGGCGGCGCGACCTGTGCGGCGACGACGGTGGGTGGCTCGACTCGAGGCGCAGTTCACTGACGACGTTGTGGTCTGGCTGAAGCAGCATGGTGGCGGAGCGGACGGGCCCCGATATGGGCCTGATCCGGGCCTGTCCGTGCATGATCTGGCCTGATCTTGGCCTAGTTGGCACTACTGCGCGTCCGAACGACACTCATAGCAAGCTGACGGAGGGAAGATCCCCTCCCTTAGGTTGATGTGCGGCTTGATGACTGCAAGCCTGAGTTTTTCCCTACACCGTCCTTCTCGCCGGTTGTGCGATGTGGCGTTGGCCGGAGCCTTTGGCTCGAGTTCATGGAAGCAGGGGTGGAGGCCTCGGAAGGTGGACTGCACGGGCTCTCTTCGGGGAGCGACGTGGCGGTGGTGGTGGTTCCTATCTTCGGTCATGTGGATAGCAAGGAGCGGACGTTGGGAGGATTTGGTGTTGACGTTTTTTTCAGCTCCGGCATCTCCCAGATCATGTGTCGGGGGTCAATCTCAGGGACAACAGGCGCGAGCGGTCAACGGGGAGAGGCTCGAAGGTTTTTCCGGGCGAAAGCTCTATGTGTCGGCACCAATGGCGGGGATGCCTGCATGTACCGTTACCCTCTTGGGGCGCCGCTGCGGCTACCTTCTCCGCTAGGGCTCTGGGTGAAAACCTTTGACCTTCGGTCTAGACGGCGGCGGCACGGTGCGTCGTTACCCTCTTGGGGGCGTCGTTGTGGAGCCCCAGTTCACCCCGGTCTCAGCTCGTTGTCCTTGGTGGCAAGTGTTGGACTTTCGTGTGTTTTTTTATCTTGATCTGATTTATAAGGGTTTCCCATCACTTGTATCATGTTCCGCCGAGGTGATTCGAAGGTAGTGCTCGCTCGACCCGACCGCTGGCTTCACTGTCGGCGAGGTCTCGGACGACCGGTTCAAGCTCCACAAGTCGTCCGACCTGCCGCCGGAGCAGCGGTACTAGCTAAGCGACGACAGCGTAAGGCGGGGGCGGCTCGGGGTCTACTGCGACGACAAGCCCTTCCGCTTCGGCAGCCCCACCAAGCCGCCCGCCGAGATCCCCCTCAACGTAAAATCACATCTGAACTTCTCAAACTGAATTTTCGGATCCAACTACAGATTGTATTTTTTGGGTAGTTTGAGCAGAGTTGATACTACTATTTGATCTTTCTGGCGCTGTCAGCAGAGCACGTACATCTCCAGGGTGTGGCAGTTCGAGGGGTACGGGTACGTGCCGGCCGGCACGACAGGGGTGTCCGTCATGCAGGTGTTCGGCGTAGCGGGGCCGCCACGGAACACGACGCTGATGCTGCATGTCTAGGGTGGCCGGCTCGTGTACTACCGCGACGAGACGAAGGTGGTCGACGGCGACATCTACCAGCGGTGGTTCAGGCTAAACGTCGTCCATGACGTCGAAGCGTTGGCGCTCACCGTGTTCGTTGACGGCCAGCGGAGCCGCAGAGGCTGACCGTGCCAGGTTAGGGCGGCCAGCAACAATACTTTAAAGTTCGGGGTGTGCAGGCACCAAGAATTCCTACTGATATTTGGAGATGCAGGATTTCAGGTGAAATTTGCACAAATTTCAGCATTTTTAAATACTGTAGTACTACTACTACTGGACAGAGTGACAGACACTGGGAGTAGATATTTTGTTTTGTTTTGCGAAATGACACTGTGAGTAGATTTGATTGGCAAGTGAGATGAAAGATTTGGATGCAATGTGATGAGGCAATTAATACATGGATTAATGGATACAGTACATCATATACCTACCTGCCCTGAGAAATGCAGCAGCAAGTAAAATACATCACCTGTTGGACCGAATTAGAGTAATCCCCGCTCTTTTTCTTTAGCCAGCAAAAACGAGATCAAAACGAAAAACGATTAATAATAGGAGTACATACATGTCTTAAACCAAGAATCAGCTCGGTCAAATGCTCCTCCGATCCCCTTTCACTTTCCCGCTCTCTCTTAATAACCGACGATCCATGTGTTGGTGATTTGGTGCATGCACGCGGCCGGCGCCACTGTTGTTGGTTGCTTCCTGGGCTTAATTATTTACTACCTCCTCCTACTCATCGACGAGGGGTTGCCGTCGAAGAGATCGTCGATGATCCCCTCCAGGTCCTCTCCGCTGAGCTTTACGTACTTCTCACTCTGCCTCCCGGCGCTGAACGACTGCGCGAACCGGCCCAGGAACGACCGGTACGCCGGAACGACGACGGCGGCGATGGACACCCGCAGCTCAGACTGCAGCTGCTCGTCGCTCACCACCCACGCGCCCTGCGTCTTGTGGATATCGTCCATGGCGGAGTTGAACTGCTTGAACCTCTCCTTGACCAAAGGCTTCTGCACGTGGCCCTTCACGGTGAGCACGCCGTCGTCGCGGAGCAGCGTCAGCACGCGGTTCCACGTCTCCCTCTGGTAGTTCTTGTGGTATTGCCTCAGGTTCGTCGACTGCTTCCTCGCCCACGTCTCGCCGAGCATGGCGTTCGTCTCCGGCGACCCTCTGATCTTCTGCAGCATGTACCGCCCGTTGTTCATAAGGAAGATGTTGCTCAGGGCGGGGTCCTTGTACAGCCGCGACTTCCCTTCTAGGTTCGTATTCAGGAGCTCCATCACGTCTGTCAGCTGCGCCGCGAACGGGTTGCCGCCGTCGTCGTCCCGCCGGCGGTGTTGCCGGAACACCTGCTCCAGCGTGCTGTTGTACTCGCACGTGTACTTGAGGTAGTTCATCACGTAGCGGGTCAGCGGGTGCACGGCTCCGCCCGGGACGGGCTGCCTGCCGGCGTCGGCGCGGATGGAGCTCTCAAGCTCGCAGAAGATGCTGGCCGCCGACTCGCCGATCCGGGAATGCGCGGCGGCGATCTCGACCTTGAGGTCTGTGAGGGCGTTTCTGTGGCTGTCGGCGGCGGGCTCGTCGTCGGCGGAGGCCGACAAAAAGGCGTCGATGACGGGGGACGCGTCGCGGATGGCCTCGTACATGTCGAGCACCTTGAAGAGCTTCTCGGCGGAGCACTTGGTCATGGCCACGGCCTCGGTGAAGTTGAGCATGTTGACCATGACGCAGCGGGCCAGGTCGGCGAAGACGGCCCTGCCGACGCTGGCGTGGCGGCCGGCGAAGACGCGGCTGCAGAGGTCGTGCTCGGTGGAGAAGCCCACGTTGATGGTGTGCCGGAACGCCTTGATCCACGTCGCCATCTCCGTCTCCAGCGCCTCCCACGTCATCCGCACCACGTCGTCGATGCTCGCCTTCTCGTATCCGAGCCCCAGCAGCGACATCTCGAACGCGCTCCGGCGCGCCACCAGGAACATCTGCGTGCACTCCGTCACGTACCCGGCGCCCACCATGGCGTCGGCGATGGACCGGAGCCGGTCCACGGTCTCCGGCGGGTACGGCGGCGTGGTCTCGGCCGTGGTGTTGGCGACGCCGGTGTCGGGGGCTCGGAGGACGCACCGGTCGGCCTCGTGTCCTCCCTGCTCGAAAGACGGCGGCCGTCTCGCCAACTTGCAGGTGTCCTTCGCCTTGGGCTCGAGCAGCCCGTGGAACTCGTTCTCGAGGAACGCCATGGCATGGTGCATCACGGTGGTGACCCGGCGCGCGCCGGAGGTGTACTTGGTGCTGGCCTCCGGGTTCTTGGCGAGCGCGGACGCGAGCGCCGCGACACGCGCGATGGCCGCGAGGAGCAACTCGCCGTTACCGTCGGCGGCCCACTTATCCCGCGCCTTCTCCGACTGCGCGATCTGCAGCTCAACGGCATCGGCGAACTTCACGAGCGTGGTCTCCGGTATGCTCACGCCCCCGTGGTGTATGAAGGCGTCGATCTCCCCCGACAAGGCGGACACGCCCGGGTCGCCGCTTCCATCCTCCTCCTCTTCCTCGCCCTCCTCCTTGATCTGCTCCCAGGTGGCGCCGGCGCCGGACCTCCTATTGTGGTCGCCATGCCGGAGGGCGCCCAGGGAGAGATTGCGGTCGACCTCCCGGGACGCCTTGTTGGTGGTGGCCGAGGAGAAGCTGCTGGACTTCTGTGGTGCCTGGCTCCGGCTGTCCATTTCTCGCCGGCCGTAGGAGACGGGGGGCAATGGGGATCGATCCGCGTCGTCATAATGGTCAATAGTTGTTGGTGGTCGGCGCGCGTGGCTGGGTTGGCATGCAGAGGCAGAGAGAGAATGGAGGAGCAGAAGAGAGAGCGAAGGATGGCCGGAGGTTGAGGACCGGGGGTGCTCTCCATTAATCATTTAATCCAGCATTTCTTTGAAATGGTCTCTTTTATCGTTTCTGCTTCAGTACGCACCTGTGTGGAAACGAGAAGTTTGGAAAAACACATAGACGACTGCGATAGAGCGCGGGAGAGGGGGGGGGGGGGGCACGATCGTCCTTTCAAAATTCGCGTCGTTGCTCTGAAAAAAAAGAACCATAGAAGCCCGTACGGCCCGTTCACCGGCGCGTATTATACACGTATGCATGTGCGTACCGAACCGTCGGCTTCCTTAAGTAGCATAGTCAGTGGTTGGTCTGCGTTCCAACCACTTCGAAAAATTCCCCAAATCGAGAAGCAAACCCTAGCTAGCCGTCTCTCCACAAACCCTCGATCGCGGCGGCCGTCCATGAAGAAGGGGAAGCAGGTGGCGACCCCCGCTGACAACACGGAGAAGGTGAAGCAAGTGGCGGTGGGCGCTGAGCATGCGGAGAAGGGGAAGCAGGTCGCGGATGCAGAGGGCAGAAATGGGAGCTCCGGCTAGGGTTGGCCGACCGTCTACTCCGGTGTGCATCCAATGAAGCGGAAGTTCGAGACGGAGGCACAGATCAGGCGGAAGAAAAAGAAGAACCCGAAGAATAGGCCGCATTAGGAGAGGAAGGAGAGGGAGGAGAAGATCTACTCGCCTGCTGACGTCAAGACCTTCCGCGAGTCCGACAACGATGACAGCGATGAGGTAAGTCCAGATCTCGCTCCTAGTGTTCTTGCCGTCGAGGTCTGCCTCGTCCTGTTCTTGCTAGGGTTTGTAGTGCTAGTAGGGTTAGATGCGCCTAGCGATGCTAGTTTGTGCCAGGTTAGATGTGCCGTAGATTAGCTACTGTTTTCCCAGGACCCCTTTGGCGACGTTCTGATGGATGCAGGATCAAGTAGGCTTCTGTTTCGGCAGGCTAGGTCGTCGAGTGGTTCCTCTTACTTTGAATGTTATGATATCTGTAATCTGTGCCAGGTTTACATGCGCCTAGATGCTGTAACTTATGCTTGTCCTTTGTGCCTGAGTTTTTGGTCTTAAACAATCTGACAAGTAAGAACCTGGTATGTCATTTGTAATGAAAATAGAATGGGGCCGCTGCCTATTGATCCACATATTAGCTACTCATGTGTTCTCCCTTAGTGCTAGTAATATAACTGATTTATGGGTTCTACTTGCGACCTTTTCAAGATTGTAAATTTAGGTAATGTGACCATGGATAGTTCAAGTTCATATTAGGTGTTACTTTCTCAACATTCTTAGAAAATTTAGCAATGCTAGTTTGTGAATTTGACTGTAATAGTTAAGTAAAAGAGACATGGGAATCTGTACCAGGTGCTTATCAATATACTGTTGTACTGTTGTGTAGAATGTATTTGGTGTCATTTAATTTTCTTATGAATTTAGTTCATTAGATCATCTGATCACTTTATACCGAGCTTAATATACTTAGTCTATGTACTCATAGTCAGAGTGTCTGCCTTAGTAATTTGCTAGTCTTTTGAAATGCTTGTCTCACATAGAACATATGATTCTAGTACATTCATGATAGTTGTTAAATTCAATACTTTTGTTTTGTATTTGTAAAATATTTATAACATATCAAGCATTTATGTCGTTGCAGTTCTGAAGCTGAAAGGTTATGTGTCTTGTTACAGATGCATAATTTTCTGGTTGTAGTACTGCTAGTAACAGTTGTTGTTATGTTGCTTTATTGGTTTATTATTTTTCTTGCACTACTACTTTCAGCAGTTGTTTTCTTATGCTCCACACAGAAATTAGTAGTTAATGCTGATGTGATCTAGCTTAAGATTATTACGTGTGATACAACATTTTGCTTCATAGGATTATAATTTTTATTTCACTACTGCTTTCAGCACATGGGTTGTGCTGCTGCAAACTTAAGTTGGTATTTAATGCTTGAGTGATACAACTTAAGATTAATAAGTGTGATAGATTAATCTGCTTGTAAGGCATAATTTTTTGTTGCACTAATGCTTCTAGCATATGTTTTGTTTTGCTGCACATATTTGATTTGTACATAATGCTGCTCTGATCAAACTTCATATGTGTGATATATTAACTATTATGTTATGATTTTTAAATATTCAATTAAAAAGCAATTGTCCAAGTTTCCCGTTATATAATATGTGGCACATATAATCATATTTCACAGAGTAATTATTGTAAGCCCTATTTCATTTCACATATTTCCACAGGAGTTAGACGGTGTCGGTAGTGATGTGGAAGACAGGGACCGCAAGAGTCGTGTTGTGCTGAAGAAGCTCAAGGCTAGCGACATCCCCTATCTTCTAGGCCTAGGGAGTACAAGTGCCTGTGGTGCTTTCGAAAGGAGATGCCAAAGGACTACATGGGAATGCTGCAGTATGCTACCTACTATGGATCTGGCAGCCAGAATCATAAGCCGCACCTGAAGGGCAAACACGCTGCTTATGGCATGTTCCTACTGAAGCACCTCCCCTAGCCGTAGAGGAAGTTGGGTTGATGCTTAATTAAGTAGATTATGTCATGTGTCTCTATGTTAATATGGTTGTATGTTAAGACTATCTTTATCGGTGTTGTGTTGAACTTGATACAGTTTGTTCGTGTGGTTGAACTAGTGTTTGAACCATCTAATGTTTGTGCTTAAGAAGGTTGTTTCATGTTTAACCTGGTTTGATCCTGATATTTTTAATGCTATGCATATGTACTTTGGTTGTGTATTTGCGGAAATTGGTGGCATAAAGGGAGAATAAGGAAATCTGGGGAATGTATATGTGTTTGGGTTTCTTGACCTAGTTGATAATGGGTTAAAATAAATGATTAGCTGCATTATATTGATTAAAGTTTCACGTACTTAGAAATGACTCTTTTAGTGTGGCATCAACAGTGCATTTCTAGTCAAAGTCTATGTGAGACTCTAGATGATAGTAAGATTAGCTGGCGGTGGTAGCCCTGGTTTACGGAAATGTATGTCAGTGCAGGGATAGCTTCGGGTTTTATAAGAGAAAAAAAACTATGAAGGCCGGCCCAATAAGACACCTAGGTAATCTGGCCTGGCTATTTATAAGTGAAACAGAAACCCTAACATCCTCACACCGCCTTCCCAAAAGAATTGTGGCGCTACCGCCGGAACCATCTGCCGTCGGAGTTATCGCCTTGGTCGGGATCCTTAGTGTCCACCATGTCTATTTCAAGGTCATCCCGCACGTCGCATAATCGACACCGTCCGCCCTACATTCCCCATGTTCCCGGCTCCGACTACGACGTCATCGTCAATAGGCACGTCTCCAGCACCGATGACCATGATGGCCGAGTCTTTTACAAGTGCAAAACTCATGGGTTAAGTATTCATTTGATTTGGTTTGATTTTCATGCAGTCGATGGCGCACGTAGCTACAATATGAGCAGTGTTCATACAAAATTCAATGTATGTGGAGTACCATACAGACTGAATGTTACTAATTTTACAAACCGAATGCAATTTTTGGCGGTGGGAGCTGAAGTACGTGGAGTACTTGTTTGATAACGGTATTCTGACTGGTGATGCAGCAACATATGCTTATGGATAGGCAGAGGAGAGGAGGGAAACTCTGGAGCTAAGGAAAAAAGAAAGAGCAGCACTAAAGCGCAGGAATGAGGAACTGGTACTAATGAAGTTGGTCTCTACGGTTGATCTGCTTACAGAAGTAGGGCTTCTTCTAAAATTTGTAATTGGGTTGTTAGTTGCCCTTTGTCTGATGCTTATTCAGCAGAAATGAAGATCTATGTACGTTGCTGATATAATGATATATCCTTTGTGTGTCTCTACTGTATCCGTGTGCTGAACAATTTTTAAATCAAGTGAACGTATCTCTGTGATGTCTCTGTTGTATCAATTTGCCGATGTAATGGTATATCCTCTTCCTTTGGTACGGCAGACATGTCTACAAAATTTAGGCAAATTTAAGAATGTTGAAAAAAACACATGTCTACAAAATAGACCGTTTATGCCTACCTGAGAGGGCTATTTGTAATAAGTCAAGATTTTCAATTAGTTTTAAATATTCTCAAAAAAATACTCTAATATGTTCGTATTATTAGAAACACAAACGTATATTTTTTTGTCATTTTCAAACAATATGGTGCTTGACCATGCACTTCCCACACTGGCCAGCTTCGATCTAGGCTAGTAGGGTGTAACGCGTCTACCCGTTGGGATAGCGGCAGTACAATTGAGAAATGGCTTCAAACTTGGCACAATGGCTCACAATGACACACCACACACTTATATCACTTCAATGAGCAATGATGGTATTCTTGGGCATGCCTTCGACATGGTAGACGGCTAAAATCTAGGGTTTTAGGGCAGTTTTGGACAAGTACAGACGAATCGTCAGGCCAAGTGTTCAAGGAATGTGCTCTCCTTTTGAACATTGCTCCACCATGCCCTCACAAACACTAACATCCCTTATTTTACAAACAAGATGGTCTTGGCCATGCACTTCCCACACAGGCTAGCTTCGGTCTAGGGTAGTAGGGTGTAACGCGTCTACCCGTCGGGATAGCGGCAGGACAATTGAGGAATGGATTCAAACTTGGAACAATAGCTCACAATGACACACCACACACTTATATCACTTCAATGAGCAATGATGGCATGCTTGGGCATGCCATCGGCACGGTAAACCGCTAAATCTAGGGTTTTAGGGCAGTTTTGGAAAAGTACGAACGAATCGTCAGGCCAAGTGTTTAAGGAATGTTCTTTCCTTTTTCAAATTGCTCCACCATGCCCTCAAAAACACTCACATCCATTGTTTTACAAACAAGATGGTTCTTGGCCATGCACTTCCCACACTGGCCAGCTTCGGTCTAGGGTAGTAGGGTGTAACGCGACTACCCGTCGGGATAGCGGCAAGACAATTGACGAATGGCTTCAAACTTGGCACAATAGCTCCCAATGACACAACACACACTTATATCACTTCAGTGAGCAACGATGGCATGCTTGGGCATGCCATCGGCACGGTAGACGGCTAAATTCTAGGGTTTTTGGGAAGTTTTTGACAAGTACGGACGAATCGTCAGGCCAAGTGTTTAAGGAATGTGCTCTCCTTTTGAACATTGCTCCACCATGCCTCCCAAACACTCACATCCCTTCTTTTATAAACAATATGGTGCTTGTCCATGCACTTCCCACACTGTCCAGCTTCGGTCTAGGGTAGTAGGGTGTAATGCATCTACCCGTCGGGATAGCGGCAAGACAATTGAGGAATGGCTTAAAACTTGGCAAAATGGCTCAGAATGACACACCACACATTTATATCACTTCAATTAGAAATGATGGCATGCTTGGGCATGCCTTCGGCACGGTAGACGGCTAAAATCTTGGGTTTTAGGCCAGTTTTGGACAAGTACGGATGAATCGTCAGGCCAAGTGTTCAAGGGATATGTCTCCTTTTGCACATTGCACCACCATGCCCTCACAAACACTCACATCCCTTGTTTTACAAACAAGATGGTGCGTGGCCATGCACTACCCACACTGGCCCGCTTCGGTCTAGGGTAGTAGGGTGTAACGCGTCTACCCGTCGGTATAGCGGCAGGACAATTGAGGAATGGATTCAAACATGGAACAATGGCTGACAATGACACACCATACACTTATATAACTTCAATGAGAAATGATGGCATGCTTGGGCATGCCTTCGGCATGGTAGACGGCTAAAGTCTAGGGTTTTAGGGAAGTTTTCGACAAGTACGGACGAATTGTCAGGCCAAGTAATCAAGGAATGTGATATCCTTTTGCACATTGCTCCACCATGCCTCCGAAACACTCACATCCCTTGTTTTATAAACATGATGGTGCTTCGCCATGCACTTCCCACACTGGCCAGCTTCGGTCTAGGGTAGTAGGGTGTAACGCATCTACCCGTCGGGATATCGGCAAGACAATTTAGGAATGGCTTAAAACTTGGCATAATGGCTCACAATGACACACCATACACTTATATCACTTCAATGAGAAATGATGGCATGCTTGGGAATGCCTTTGGCACGGTAGACGGCTAAAGTCTAGGGTTTTAGGGCAGTTTTGGTCAAGTACGGATAAATCGTCAGGCCATGTGTTCAAGGAATGTGATCTCCTTTTGCACATTGCTCCACCATTCCCTCACAAACACTCACATCCCTTGTTTTACAAACAATATGGTGCTTGGCCATGCACTTCCCACACTGGCCAGCTTCGGTCTAGGGCAGTAGGGTGTAACGCGTCTGTCCGTCGGGATAGCGGCAAGACAATTGAGTAATGGATTCAAACTTGGCACAATGGCTCCCAATGACACACCACACACTTATATCACTTCAATGAGAAATGATGGCATGCTCGGGCATGCCTTCGGCACGGTAGACGTCTAAAATCTAGGGTTTTAGGGCAGTTTTGGATAAGTACAGACGAATCGTTAGGCCAAGTCTTTAAGGAATGTGCTCTCCTTTTTCCATTGCTCCACCATGCCCTCAAAAACAATCACATCCCTTTTTTACAAACAAGATGGTGCTTGGACATGCACTTCCCACACTGGCCAACTTCGGTCTAGGGTAGTAGGGTGTAACGCATCTACCCGTCAGGATAGTGACAAGACAATTGAGGAATGGATTCTGTCGTGGAAATGGCCACGACAGTCGCTGCAGTAGGCAACAATTGATTGAAACAGGGGCGAGAGCTGGCGGCCATCTGCGATGCGAGATGGGGGCGGATGCACATGGGTTTACCCAGGTTCAGCCCCCCGGAGGGTAAAGACCTACTCCTGCTAGATTATATTATTGGAGAGAGAGTTACAGGGGTGGCGAGCTTGGCGTCTAAGCAGTGAGTCGCTTGAAGGGGTGTATGATGGAACGTAAGTCCTCAGGATACCCTAGGGAGGTTTATATATGAGGCACCTCGCTAGGGTTTACAAGTTGCAACCGAACAAGATATGGATTCGGAGGCTTTGACCTAATCCGACTAGGCTTCTGATACGCTTCTAGGCCTCCAGTCTCGAGTCGCCGGGCCTCCCCTTAGTCGCATACCAGTCGCCGTCCTGTAGGCCCACTCATGAGACCTTTTGGCCTAATCTGAACGTCCTACTAGGCATACCCCATTCGGCATATGCCCATCAGTAGTCCCCGAGGCCATCGTTCAATCAGACGCAGGTGGTCATTTGGTAGTCGAAGTAGGCGAGTCCAATTTGGACGCCCAGTCGAATCAGCGATGGACTCCAAACCAAGGAAATTTTCCCTAGGCTCCTAGTCGCTTCTCCGGTGAATATCACAGCTGCCAAGTCACTGCTTCAGCGAGTGGACAGGGCCAGTTGCCAGTGACTGGAATGGAGGAGTTGGACCGTCAACTTGGTCAAACTATCCGTTGGATATTCCAATAGTAACTTTGGCGTAATTACCGCAGGTAACGGCTATCCCGAATATAGCGGGTAGCCCCCCCCTTATAAGGGGAGTGACGAACCAGCCTCGCAGATCCTTCCCTGCATTCTTCATTCTCGCGCCTTCATTTTTCCTGTCTTCCTTCGATTCGATCCTTTCACTCCGAGCAACTCCACATCCTTCCCAATGGCACCTCCAAAAGGTTCATGAGGGGGGGAGGGATCCAAGTGTACCACGGCCCAGCTCAAATCCTTCGAGGATGCCGGAGTTCTCTACAAGGGGAACTGGTAGGTTCCCGCTCGCTCCGAGACCGAGCCGAAGCCGCGAGCCGGCGAGTTCATTTGCTTCCCCAGCCACCTAGAGAGGGGTTTGGGGTTTCCCACCTCACTCTTTTTCCGGTGCTTCTATGCGTATTACGCAATCAAGCCATCGGATCTCGGTCCGCATAACATCGAGCAGCCGACAATCTTCGTCGCCTTCTACGAATGCTACCTCGGCTGCAGGTCGTATTTCCCGCTGTGGCTAGAGCTCTTCCACGGCCGCATCGGGCGCGAGACGTCTGGCGGCGTCACGTTCCAATTGAAGCTAAAGGGAAACTTTGTCAAGCTCCAACCGCCGAAGAAGGCCGCGAGCGAGTGGAAGAAGAGTTGGTTCTTTGTGAAGGAATCCACTCCCTTCGGTGAAGTGGCGCTTCCTGAGTTCATCGCTGAAAGGAGTGAGCCTTGCCGGCTGGCGCCGAAGAAACTCCCCGAAGACCAGAGGATGGCCATCGCAGAGATGATGGACCAGATCCAGAGGTTGAAGGACCAGGGGTTGTCTTCGATCAATCTCTACAACTGCTGGCTCGGGCGGCGTCTGGTTCCGCTAGCGGCTCGGCCGCATTGGATGTATGAGTATAGCGGGAAACACGATCCCTCCCGGACTAGCAAAGAGTTGTGGGAGACCAAAGATTACAAGGACGCCCTGAAGAAGATCACCGATGCGGAATTCATGACCGCATCGGTCGGGCTCGCCCCGTATACTCCCGTGAAGAACGAAGCCCCCACAGTAAGTTTTCCTTCCAGTTGCAATCTCTGCAATGTTACTCGTAGTCACGTCGTTCGATACTCATTGGTGGTTGTTCTCAGTTGTTCTAGGTGCTGGAGGGTTGGCTCCCTCCGCTTGACGAAGAGGTTCCCCGGGAGCTCGAAGAGGCCTCCGAGGGAGATTCCTCCGGAAGCGATGAGGAGGAGGAGGAGGTTCCTCCCCCCAGTGCCTACGGCTCACAAGACTTGTATGCAGAAGCAGCGCGAGTTCGAGGCGAGTCGCAAACTTGATGAACATGAAGGGGGCGACGAGATCGTGCAAGAGCACATGTCTTGGTGCACAACCACGCCGGCGAACCCCGTTTGCAAACCAAAGTCACCAGCGAAGAAGTTATGGTCGCCGCCAAGGTCGGCGGTGGTGTTTGAGTCTGATGACGACTCCGATGATGATGACGCCCCCGATTCTTCGCACAAGATCTCGGAGGATGCGATTCCAATGAAGGGATTGCGGGACGAGGACACCGAGGCGGCAGTAGAAGTTCCTCTGGCGGTGATTGCGCCCATAGCTTCGAGGGCGCCAAGCCAGGAGGCGGCTGAGGCCGCGGCGTCAAAATCACCGCAGCCTTCAAGGGCGGCCGCGTTTTTGGAGCCGGAAATTCCGGTGACCGCGGCTTCGTCCTCAAGGAAGCCCGCGGTGTCATGGGCTTCAGATGTCTTTGAGAGGGGTCTCACGCGCAAGCTGGGGCCGGAACTAGACAAGCCCGCCCACATCAGCACCGGGCTACGTGTTCTCCCAGTCGCCAAGTAAGCATTGACTTCTCCATTCCAAGTCGCGTCTCATTTTTGTGCTGTCCCTGTGTTGACTTTGGAGGTTTTGGTAGGTCTGGAGCCAAGAAGATTGGTCGCCCTTCAATGGCGAAGATTCCACCGGTCGCCACCACGGGAGAGGGCGACCTTCTCAAGAAGAGGAAATCTGCTGAAGATGCGGCGACTGTGGAGGGCGCAAAGAGGCAGAAGGGCGGTGCCGACGATGTCATGGCGATGGATAGCGCCAAGGAGTGCGATCTCGCTGCAGTCGTTGAAAAAGTGGCGGCGGCGCGGTCAGAACCAGTCATGGTCGCTCCTGCGACAGAAGCGCCGACTCCGACGACCAGTGCCCTAGATAGAGCATCGACAATGTTCCCACGCTTCATGGCGAGGGGGTTTGCAGGCGTGGCGGATAACCAGTCTACACAGAGCCCGGAGATCGTTGATGAAGACGTTGGGTCCCGTCGTGGGAGCACCTCCTTCATGGTCCCATCGGCTGACGTCGGAGAGCTTCACAAGATGCTTGGCGCCGCCATTAAGGTACGTCTAGTCCCTGAGTGTCTAGCTGCTGAATTTCAGCGGCTAGGCACTGAGTTTCTTCTACTCTCCAGTCCTCGAGTTCCTAGTCGCTGAATTTCAGCGGCTAGGCACTGAATTTCTTCTACTCTCCAGTCCCCGAGTTCCTAGTCGCTGAATTTCAGCGGCTAGGAACTGAATATTGTTTTGGTAAGTACTAAGTTTTGTTACTCTTGCAGGGCTTGCAGAGGGAGTCGACCGATCGACAGGCCGCGAGGGAGCGTCTGGAGCGTGATCTGCGCGTGGCGCAGGAAGCAAACCGGTGACTCCAGGAGACTGTTGGTAAGTACTTGATTTGTTTTCGGCTATGAACTATTGGTGTGCTGGCGTGTTGATGATTTGTCTCTTTTCTTTTCAGATGGTCTTCCGGCTGCGATTTCCAAGGCCCGTGAAGGGTACGTTCCAGTTGCCGAGCTGGACGTGGCGAATGGGCGAATCGCCTCGCTAATCCAGGAGTTGGAGGAGGCGAAAGCGGCCTCAGTTTATTCTGAGGGTCGAGCGAAGGCTGTAGTCGCTGCGGCTGAAGAGGAGCGCAAGGCCGCGGACTCGATCATCCTAGGGCTGTAGAATGATCACGCCGCCCTGGAGAAGCACATCACCGAGAACTGCCGCAAGCTTATTGGTGACTCTCTGTTTTTTGCTTAACATGTTTGGCGAGTCCCCCAGTGGGGAGATTCATAGTGTCACTGACGTCCGATGTTGCAGCTGTGATAGGGCAAAGCGACCCGGTGGTTCAGACCTTCAACGCCTCGCAGTGCGTGACTACCGTGGTGAACGCGGCCACTGCCTCAGCATTGTGCGTTCAAGCGGTCCTTCAAGGGATGTAACCCACCGAGGTTATTCCTGGGGGACTTACAGAAGTGTGGCGCTATCTAGAGGAGGTGCCCGGCGTCATGGAGTGGATGGCATGCTCGTCTTTCAGGCGCGGGGCCACCACGACATTGAGCCTGGGTCTTGCCCACTTCCCCGACAATCTCAACCTTGACGACGTCACCAGCGGCTACCCTTCGGCGACTAGTACGGTGGAGATGTTAGAGGTGCTGAAGCTGACTGCCAAGGCCGCCCCTTTTGCTGATCGGGTGTTGGCGATGGGGGACCTTCTGCCATACCAGGAGACGGTATTGGCGCCTGGCGACCCCGAGCCGGAGAATCGCGACATGAAGTCGGAGCAACCTTCCGGTCGGTGTTGTCGAAGTCGCTGACGACCTACCTGACGAACCCATGGTAACCTTTCGTTCATGTCAAGGGTGGTGGGGATGCTTCTTCGTCAGGGCCTGCGAAATAGATAGTATCGTTGGGCAGTTTGTAATATATGCCAAGTGGCGACTTTTGTAATATGAACAATATTTTGAGTAAGGGGAGTTAATCGACTCACAATGCAACCATGATTGTGTGGTGTGTTTATTTTTGCTTGAGCGAGTCCCCGAGCGCGTCGATCCTTTAGTGGGGTATAACTCGATTGTATACATATGTGTTTTCTTTTATGGTGCATTGTTTGTCCCTTGCGTCTCCTGAAGGGGCGAGTCCCCGAGCGCGAGTGGGTTTGTTTGTAGGCGAGTCCCCGAGCGTAGTGCTTAGCCGTTTTGGGCGTGTGCCTGTTGTAAGTTGCTAATGCGTTGTTTGTAACGTGCCTCCTCCCCTGGCTCAGAGAGCCAGTCGCTGGACAAGTCCAAGGCAGCTCTCTTACTTGGTGTGTTCTCGAGCCGCGTGGGGGTTCCATTTTTGCGAAGTCCCCGTGCGTGGTACTTAACCGTTCTAGTCGCTTTGTGCGAGGATGGGAAGGACATGTCGCTGTGAGAAGCATATACCGGTCGTCTTGGCTTGGTGGGCCACTCGAGCTAGGCGACTCTGATGGTGGCTCTGGGTTGGCGTATTCGTGGACGTCCCAAGGCCCGAGTATTTCTGGTGCCCTTGGGCCGCACTACTTAGTCATGCCAGTCGCTCCACCAAAGGTTAACTTCCGTGGATAGCGTATTGCTGATTGTACGAGTGCGAGTGGCACAAGGATATGGCGAGTAGACACAATTTTGTGAACCGAATGAATTTCATTATATATGTCAGCTGAGTACATGTTTCAGTTCTATGTATAGAAATTTCGGAGGAGGTTTACATTCCATGGCCTCCCAACCTCGAGCTGTCTGTCGCCTCGTATGTCGATGAGGTAGTAGGCGTCATTGCCGAGGACTCGCCTTATGGTGAACGGCCCCTCCCATGGGGGGGGAGAGTTTGTGCATGCCCTTCTTGTCTTGAGCCAGTCGTAGGACCAGGTCGCCCTCCTGGAAGGTGCGAGTCCGGACTCGGCGGCTATGGTAGCGGCGGAGTCCCTACTGGTAGCTGGTTGTGCGAGAGTGAGCCAGGTCGCGTGCCTCATCGATTTGGTCGATGCTGTCTTGGCGGGCGGTCTCGTTTGTCGCCTCGACGTAATTGGCGACTCGAGGTGAGTTGTGCTCCAGGTCTGTTGGCATTACGGCTTTGGCGCCGTACACCATGAAGAAGGGTGTGAACTCGGTGGAGCGATTGACGGATGTGCGGATCCCCCATATGACTGAAGGGAGCTCTTCGACCCAGCATCCTGGGGTGCGCTCGAGGGGCACCTAGAGTCTTGGCCTTAGCCCATGGAAGACGCTCTGGTTGGCGTGTTCTGCTTGGCCGTTCGACTCCGGGTGGGCGACTGAGGCAAGGTCGAGTCGTATGCCGTGCTCTTCGCAGAATTCCGCCATGGCCCCTTTGGCGAAGTTGGTGCCATTGTCCGTTATGATGCTGTGCGGGTAGCCGTACCGGTAGATGAGCTCGCGTAAGAACTTGGTGGCCGTCTTGCCTTCGCACTTTTTGATTGGCTTGGCATTGACCCATTTGGTGAACTTGTCGACCACGACTAGGAGGTGGGTGAAGCCGGATGAGGCCTTCTTGAACGGGCCTACCATGTCAATGCCCCATACAACTAATGGCCATGTGATGGGGATGGTCTTGAGTGCCGAACCAGGGAGGTGCGTCTGGTTGGCGTACTTCTGGCACCCGACGCATCGTTGGACGATGTTTGTGGCGTCGGCGTGCGCGGTGAGCCAGTAGAAGCCGTGCCGCATGGCCTTGGCGACCAGTGACTTGGCGCCGGCATGATGGCCACAGTCGCCGACGTGAATGTCCTGGAGGATCTTGCGGCCTTCTTCTGGCTGTAACAGCGCTGGAACACGCCAGTCATGCTGCATTTGTGGAGCTCTTTGTTAATAATGATGAAGGATTTGCAGCGGCGTGCGATCATTCGTGCCTCCGTTTCGTTGCTTGGGAGGATCTTGTGCTCGAGGAAAGCAACGTATGGTGCCGTCCAGTCGCTAGGCTCCACAACCATGGCGACTAGGGCCGGTTCTGGTTGTAGTGGTATCCCAACGTCGATCTCCTTCGGTGGGCAGACCGAAGGTTTGTGGATGATGTCAAGGAAGATGCCTGCTGGCGGCGTTTGTTGGGCCGACTCGATGCGGGAAAGGGCGTCTGCCTCCTCGTTCTTGCCTCTGTCGATCCACTCGACGAAATAGCCGTCGAAGTGTCCTCCCAGCTGGTCTACCGCTTGGCGGTACGCGGTCATTGTTGGAGAGACGGCATCGCATGTTCCGGCGACCTGGCTGGCGACTAGGACGGAGTTGCCGTAGCAACGTAGGCGGTTGATGTTCATTTCCTTGGCGGCCCGCATGCCGTGGAGGAGGGCCTCGTATTCTGCCATGTTGTTGGTGCAGGGCTTGAAGTTGAGGTGGAGCACGTATCGGAGCTTGTCCCCTTTGGGGGAGGTCAGTATAACCCCGCCCCTGCGCCGTCGGCGTTCTTGGAGCTGTCGAAGTGTAGCGACCAGTAGTGGAGATATGGTAGCTTTTCCGGCTGCTATGCTTCTTCCCAATCTGCGAGGAAATCAGCTAGGGCTTGTGATTTGATTGCTTTGCGGGGCTCGTATTTGATGTTGTGGACGCCGATTTCGACGGCCCACTTTGTGACTCACCCAGTCACCTCGCGATTGCGTATTATGTCCTGTAGCGATGCGGATGAGACCACCATGATTGGGTGCTCTTGGAAATAATGGGGGAGTCGCCGCTGAGCTCGGAATACCGCGTACACCAGTTTCTGGTACTGCGGGTAGCGCCGTCGTGAGTCCGTCAGGACTTCGCTGATGTAGTAGATGGGGCATTGTATGGGGCGCTCCTTTCCCTCCTCTGGCCGTTCGACGACCATTACGGCGCTAACGACTCGATTGGAGGCCGCCACGTAGACGAGCATGGGCTTGTTTTCGGTTGGAGCGGCAAGTAGTGGAGCCGTGAGTAGCACTTCTTTGAGTGCTTTGAGTGCATCGTCCGCCTCCGCGTCCCATTGAAACGTGGGGTTCTTGCGCATCAGGCGATAGAGGGGCATGGCCTTCTCGCCTAGTCGAGGGATAAAGCGACTGAGAGCCGCGACTCGCCCGACCAACTTCTGGACGTCGTGCAGGCACTCGGGTTTTCTGAGTCGCGCGATGGTGTTGATTTTGGTGGGGTTGGCTTTGATGCCTCGCTTGGAGACTACGTATCCCAGTAGCTGTCCGGTGGGGACGCCGAAGGTGCACTTTCCTGGGTTCAGCTTGATGTTGTACCTCCGTAGATTTGCGAAGGTTTCGGCCAGGTCGGCGAGCAGGTCGTCCTGGCGGGTGGATTTTACCACCATGTCGTCGATGTAGACATGAATGTTGTGGCCAATTTGGTTCGCGAGGCACTCCTGCATGCACCTTTGGTATGTGGCGCCAGCGTTCTTAAGGCCGAACGTCATGGCCATGTAGCAGAAGGCGCCGAATGGCGTGATGAACGTCGTCGTCTCCTCATCCTTGACTGCCATTTTGATCTGGTTGTAGCCTGAGTAATCGTCGAGGAAGCACAATGACTCTGATCCTGCAGTCAAGTCGATGATCTGATCGATGTGCGGTAGGACGAACTCCTCCTTCGGGCAGGCGCTGTTGAGGTTGGTGTAGTCGATACACATTCTCCATGTGTTGTTCTTTTTCAGGACCAGGACTGGGTTCGCCAGCCACTTGGAGTGTTTTATTGGCCGAATGAAGCCTGCAGCCAACAAGCGTTGCACTTCTTCGGTGATTGCTCGGCGGCGCTCTTCGTTGAAGGGCCGCAGTGACTGCTTTATCGGTCACACTTTGGGGTCGGTGTGCAATTTGTGCTCAGCGAGTTCCCTCGGGACACCTGGCATGTCGGAAGGTTTCCATGCGAAGATGTCGCGGTTCTCACGGAGGAACTCGATGAGCGCACTTTCCTATGCAGGGCTCATATGCGCCCCAATGGTGACCGTCTGGCTGGAGTCGCCCGAGACGAGCTCGACGGTGCAGGTATGCGTGGTTGCCTCGAACGTGGAGTTCAGGGCGGTTGGCTTATTTAGTATGGTGGGGTCGTCCTTGTTGATGTTGCCTGCGTATTTCGTGAGCTCCTCCGCATGGTCAGTCTCCACGGCGATGACGGCGTCGGCGAGCTCAGCACCTTTGTCCTCGCATTCCACAGCCATATCAGGGTCGCCGTGGACGGTGATGATGCCGCTCAGCCCTGGGAGCTTCATCATGTTGTACGCGTAGTGGGGGTCGCCATAAATTTGGCAAACGTTTGGCGTCCCAGGACGCAGTGGTAGGGGCTGCGGAAGTTTACCAGCTCGAACTCGATTTTCTCGGTGCGGTAGTTTGCCGGTGTGCCGAAGGTGACCAGTAATGTCATTTGTCCGATCGGGTATGCCTTCCGGCCGGGGATGATGCCGTGGAAGGTTGTCAAGGTCGGCTGGATTGCCGACTCCGGGAGCTGGAGCCTTTTGAACGTGTCTAGATACATGATGTTGATGGAGCTCCCGCTGTCCATCAGTGTCTTAGGCAGCCAATAGTCGGCCACTTTGGGCCTGACCACCAGGACGACTCGCCCTGGGTACTCGATCTTGGGAGCGTGGTCCTGGCGACTCCAGGTGATGCTCTGCTCGGACCAGTTGAGGAAGCGTGGGATGTCGACCTGTGTCACCACATTGACGACGACTGCGCGGGCGAGCACCTTCCTCTCTCGCTTGGTGCTGAGCCTGGTGAAGGTGTGTAGCGAGCCAACAGCGTTGCCGAAGCCGCCGGCGTTTCCGTTGTCCCAAGGTGGGTTGTTGTTGGGGTCTTCCCTTGCTCGCCTTGCCTTTTCGATCTCTTTGAGAGAGTGGCAGTCTGCGGTGGTGTGGGTGGCAGGTTTCCCCTCCCTACTGTGGTAGACGCAGGGCTAGTTGAGCAGGGCGGCGGGGTCGAATTTCAGCCTCGCCGCGTTGTTGGCGCGGTAGTTTCTATTGTTGCGGTAATTTCCTCCATCGCGGCGGTAGCTTTTGGGATCGTGTTGGCCATAGCCGGCATTGGCGACGAAGTCGACTCGCCCGTCCGTTCGGCGCTTGCCGGTGATGCGGGTGTTGCTGTAGCGCATGTCGCGCTGTCGCCCGCTGTCGTGGCCCCTGGTGCGACGTCTTCCTCCCGACTTGTCGTCGAAGTCTTGGTTGGGGTCCTCCTCCGCGTAGCGCTTGGCGATCTCGAGGAGGTCTGGGATGTTGTCGAGCGTCCGGTAGACCTGCTTGATCTTAGCGACCAGGGGTTCGTACCGGCACGCGTTCTTGAAACAATGTATCGCCGTGTCTGGGTGGATGCCGGAAGCATTGATCTACAGTTCTTGCCACCTTTGAATCCAGTGGCGGGTCGACTCGCGTTGTCCCTGGATGTACCGCTCTAGGTCTTCGATGGTGGTGGCGCGGGTGTAGGAGCCCTCGAAGTTCCTGACGAAGGCATCCCGCATTTCCTCCCAGGAGTCGATGCTGTCAGCGGGCAGGGTGTTTATCCATTGCCGGGTCGCACCCTCCATCATTAGGGAGAGGTAGCGAGCGACGAGCAGGTCGGTGTGGCCGGCGATTCCCATCGCCATGAGGTATGTGTCCAACCACACTTTTGGGTCGTACGTTGGATCTTACTTTTCGATCTCTTTGGGCGCCTTGAAGTTGGTAGGGTACTTTTCCCCTCTGATCATAGGCCCGAAGCATTGGGGGCCGACACGGCTGAGCGAGCCCCTGGGTTCGGGGTCGCCGCGATTACTAAGGGTGTGCCTCAAGTCATTGGGCTGGTGCGCCCACCAGGCCTGGTTGTTGACGATGTGCATGTGGGCGTCGATGCGCTTCCCATTGGCGGCGACCGTGTTGTTCACCGGTCGCGGTTCATTGGTGGAGAGTGCGCGGTTGGCGGCCCGCGGCTGGTTCGCCAGTGGTTGCGGTGATGGGCAGGTCACGGCGTTGGTGATGGTGGGGTGGCCGCTTGAGGGTGCCCTGCTTGCTGAGGAGCGGGAATACATCCGACCCCGTGGGTCGACTCCCGCGACTTGTTGCTCGACGGCCCTAGAGAGTAGGGCCTTGGCGTGCGGGATCTGCAGCGTGTCGTCTCCCTGGACGTCGAGGTTGGTGACCGCGGTGTCGGCCGCGACGACATTTTCCATCGGGGTGGAGTAGAGTGGGAGTCCGTTGGTGTCACGGGTTTGTGGCAAGATGATGATCCGCGGCTGGTCCGGCGGGGGCGCACGGCCAATGGGTGGTGGAGGGGCTCCGGTCGCCGGTGCGCCGGGTGGTGGTCGGTTGCTTCCACCTGGTGGCGTGTTCTCGCAGTACTCGGGCTCGGCCGCGCGCGCGGGTTCGCTTTCATCGTTGAAGTTCAGGACGTGGCCCTGGACGTTGGAGTTCACGCGGGTCCTGATGCGGCGCTGGTGATAGAGCGATAGATCCCGCGCCGTTTCCTGCTCGAGGCGATATTTCTCGCGCTCGGCGGGCTCATTGCGCTGCGCCTCCGTGAGTCGTAGGTGGGTCTCCTCCACCTCTGAGGCCGTGGAAGTCGGCGGGATCGGTGTGGAGAATGGATCTGGCGGGGCGGCCGTGCTGCCCACCATGTAGATTGCGTTAAAGCGATTGGATCTGGCGCGGAAGTCTTCGGGTGACTCCGAGCCGGAATCGGAATCGAAGATCCCGAGGATAGAGGAGTTCTCAAAATCCTCAGGGTTGGAGACACGCGTGATGCAGTCCTCTCGTGATGCCGCGGTGATAGATCCGTCGACCGAGGCAGAGGTCGCGGAGTTGGCATCGTTGTTTAGGGCCTCGTCGTTCGTCGCGGCATTGGTCTCGGCCGCGTTGCTGGCGGCCGATTTGTACTCGGTGACGAGGCTCCTAATTGAGTGGACCTGCTCCTCCGAGAGCAGATCGCGGTGCGGCGGTGACCCGCCAACGATCACCGTTGCCGCTGGGTCGACCACGCCGGTGAAGCTGACAAAGAGGTTGATGGAGCCGACCGGCATCACCGTGCCATGAGTGACCGGGCGTGACGCCGGGATTTAGCTGCTGGGCAGGATCTGTAAGATCCCGCCGATGGCGATCATGCGACCGGTGGTGAGCGGCCGATCGATCAGCGAATAGGGTCTCCCCGCAGAACTCAGGCCAGTCCTGCTAGGCCCCACGATGGGCACCACTATCATGGAAATGGCCACGGCAGTCGCTGCAGTAGGCAACGATTGATTGAAACGGGGGCGAGAGCTGGCGGCCATCTGCGGTGTGACATGGGGGCGGATGCACATGGGTTTACCCAGGTTCGGCCCCCCGGAGGGTAAAGACCTACTATTGCTAGATTAGATTATTGGAGAGCGAGTTACACGGGTGGCGAGCTCGGCGTCTAAGCAGCGAGTCGTTTGAAGGGGTTTATGATGGAACATAAGTGCTCAGGATACCCTAGGGAGGTTTATATATGAGGCACCTCGCTAGGGTTTACAAGTTAGAACCAAACAAGATATGGATTCGGAGGCTTTGACCTAATCCGACTAGGCTTCTGGTACGCTTCTGGCCCTCCAGTCTCCAGTCACCGGTCCTTCCCCTTAGTCGCATTCCAGTCGCCGTCCTACAGGCCCACTCATGAGACCTTTTAGCCCAATCAGAACGTCCTGCTAGGCATACCCCATTTAGCATATCCCCATCAGATTCAAACATTGGCTCACAATGACACACCACACACTTATATCACCTCAATGAGAAATGATGGCATGCTTGGGCATGCCTTCGGCACGGTAGACGGCTAAAATCTAGGGCTTTAGGGCAGTTTTGGACAAGTACAGATGAATCGTCAGACCAAGTGTTCAAGGAATGTGATCTCCTTTTGCACATTTCTCCACCATGCCCTAACAAACACTCACATCCCTTGTTTTAAAAACAATATAGTGCTTGGCCATGCACTTCCCACACTAGCCAGCTTCGGTCTAGGGTATTAGGGTGTAACGGGTCTACCCGTCGGGATAGCAGCAGGACAATTGAGGAATGGATTCAAACATGGCACAATGGCTCACAATGACACACCACACACTTATATCACTTCAATTAGCAATGATGGCATGCTTTGGCATGCCTTCGGCACGGTCGAAGGCTAAAATCTTAGGATTTAGGGCTGTTTTGGACAAGTATGGACAAATCGTCAGGCCAAGTGTTCAAGGGATGTGCTCTAATTTTTCACATTGCTCCACCATGGCCTCACAAACACTCACATCCCTTGTTTTACAAACAAGATGGTGCTTGGCCATGCACTTCCCACACTGGCTAGCTTCGGTCTAGGGTAGTAGGGTGTAACGCGTCTACCCGTCGGGATAGCGGGAATGTTCGTTTGCGGTACCAAACTTCCCGGGTGAGTGCTCCGCAGTACCTGAGTTGTCATCAATCGCGCGGAGGGGCCGTAGTAGAATTGCGAATTTTCCAGAAGGGCCAAATGGGGGTGAATACAAATCTAACGGCCAAACGGTCGTTTGAACCAGACGAAAAATGGTTGAACTCAAATACCGCCATTAGGTCAACTCTTCTTGGCCCTCCATGTCAGTATTCCCCATTATCTTTTGTGGTCGTGGACTAGCTTACCCCTGCGTGGACCAGATCCCTGAGTGGACCAGATCTATTTCTTTGCTCTGCTCTGGTCTTCTCCCCTGCTCCCCTCCCTATAACATTTGCTCAGCTCCGGCTGCTTGTCTCAGATCGGAGCTCACACTTGCTCTAATTTGCATCCCCGCCATGTCCGGTCAACCTCCCACACGAAGCTCGCAGTCGTCGCCGTCGCATCGTCCGCCGTATCGGAGCTTCGCGTCCCCGGACTAATATCTCGCCTCTGGCTAGTCCTTCTCGCACGGTGGAGCGCGTCCCGTCGGGCGATCCAGGCCGGCGACCGGCCTCGGGAAGTTGCGTGCTGCCGCGCACCCTAGGCACGGTAGCCCTGGCACAGCAGTTCGACGACCATGCTCTCATGGCCACCGTGCTGGGCGTCCGTCCCGCCGTGTCGCTGGCGGAGTTGCTGTCAGCTTTTAGGTCTCGTTTTGAGATCAGACGAAATGAGGTCAAGATTGAGGTATGCGCGCCGCCATTCGATTTTTTCATCTGGTTCGAGCACAGCTCAGACACCAAGCGTGTTCTGCATTCTTCCCATTCTTTTGAGTGCTGCGGGGAGAAAATGAGCTTCATGCATTGGCATCGTGCCCGTGGGTGGGATGATCGCTTGGGGCAGCTTCGTTTCTTCTCCAAACTCGGCTTTGACGGCCTCCCATTGGATGCTTGGGAGCCGGAGGCCCTCAAGCAGGTCGTCAGTAGCCTTGGCGGCGAGCTGGTGGAAATCGTGCCACCGAGGGACAGATGGGTCATCGAGGTAAAGGCGTGGATGAAAGATCCTAACGCCGTTCCTAAGATGTATGAGGTGCAGATTCCAAGCAGGGTAGGGCGATAGCTTTGCTAGAAGCACCCGGCCATCATCCACCTGGAGGAGGTTCTGGAATCGGTACATGGCATTCAGGGCCCCGAAGAGGCTGCCAGAAAGCATCCTCGTCACCTGTAGTGTTGGCCTGGAAGGATCGATGGACTAGGACCACCATCGTTTTGCGATGGTGCACACAGTTTTGGTGGGGGAACCGGGCTTGGATGAGCTGGTGGTTCTGATTTCCCTTGAGTGAAGACAGAGCTCTAGTGAATTGCCATGGTATGTGTGGCTAATGAATTTGTAGTATGGAGAGCATAGCAGGAAGTTAACATTGACTAAAAATCTGTAATAGTTTGAATCGATGTAGTACATGTGTGTAATAGTTTGAAGTAGTATGTGTGTGTAATAGTTTGAATTGTTGTAGTATGTGTGGGTAATGAATTTGATGTAGTGTGTGTGTAATAGTTTGAATCGATGTACTTGAACACCATGCTTTATAATTTCTGTGAATAACCAAGGATAACCTCATGAAAAGAGGGTGGTCTGGCAATTCTGTGGATGCCAGGAAAATGTAGTCCATCTCCTCTTCAAGTACAAGGTAGCTACATTTGTAACACGTTGAACTGTAGGAACATTTTGCAGGCAACACAAGACAAAGTAAAAATGGTTTACAGCACAGACAGCAGATGCAAAATCTGTAGTCTAGGATAAAAAAATGCCAGTTAATTGGATTTAACCATGACTAGTAATTAAAGGAAATAGATACTTGATAGTATTTGCTTACAACAATAGTACTTCCATACAAAAGGGTCTTATACCTGCACAAAAGTGGGCTAAACTTCCTACTAGTTTATAGAACAATTCGTTAGCATTTCATCTACAAAAGCCATTCTCCAGTCTGAACTTAACTATTCTACACTAAAGAAACTTCAGATCTCCACCAGAAAAGTTGGCTGGACAATTGCCTTGAGAGGACATAAGTTCTTCGATCATTTCACCTAAACTGATCTATTGCCTTCCTGCCAAACTATAAGAAATCTGCATCGTTCATGCACGAGCAATTTGCGTGTGCTAGTCCCGGTTTAGTTGGACCATCCGCGTCGCCGCAACGATTTCTTCGAAACTGAAATTCGGCATCTCCTTCTTTGGATCATAGGTCCGTGTGAACTCGAACCTGAATTCCAGGGCTGAGCTGATGCCCGCCGCCAGCTCCTGCTGTCGAACAATCCAGCATGCTGAGTGTAGATGCTTGGTCACCGCCATGGTATGGCCTCCAACGGTACGTAGGATGGAGCGTCTTTGCTGCAGATGGGTGTTCCCAGCCTCCCCCACTGCGGTAAGGTAGTCCGTGCTGAAGCGTGGACGCGAGAGTTCCTAGACCTTGGTGCTGCCCTGTTCGAGGGTGTGTACCCTCGGCGGCATGCTCTCGTGAACGATTTGATATGTCCCTTGTTCCCACTGCCTAGAGCATGCCGTAATGCCACTGCGCGATTTCTCCACATCGCTCTCTTGGCCCTGCTTGTCGCATCTGGCGCCGACGATGCCGCCGTCGCCACTATGGATGATTCGGCACATTCGAGGAAATCATCCGCCTGGCAGGGTAATGGGAGACCAGACTTGAAGTAGAGCTTCATGGCCTGCCTTAGAGGGGATACATACCCTAGTTTCGGCAGCTGTCGTGGTGGCGGCGGCTGCTTAGGCGGGGCCATGTTACCCTAGTTGGTGCGGCACGGAGGAGCTGCGCAAGGTGAACTATGGTTTTTCGGAGAAGGGGGGGTGAAAGACTGACAGTAGGTTTGGACTACGGGCACGCATGAAAATAACCATCTCCCATTTCCTTAGAGGGTAATAATTTGACACTCGTTGCATTAACCGCTTAATCTTTATTCCCCTTCTCAGCATAAGAGTGCGAACGTATTAAAAAGATTGGTCGTGGCTATCCACCTCATCGAGCAATGTACCAGGACAGGTAGGAGACGGGACCGTGTTTCATTTTAAAAATGTTGACGACTATGCCCTTATGTTTATACGATATTATTTATATGCCACCATGTACCATCGATTGTAGCAACACCATCAGAAATAGGGGATGACGACGTGGCGTGTTTTCTTTTTTTAAAGGGCATCAGAAATAGGGGATGCTGACGTGGCATGTTTTCTAACTGGCGGGCCCGCCTCCTCCACCTTCGACAGTGTGCATCCCAGGTTTGAGGGCTGGTGCCGCCCACCAACACATTATTGTGCAATTTTTCATGTGGAACCTGAATTCCAACGCTGAGCTGATGCCCATGTCGAACACAGAGAATTCTGAAAGAAGCTACTAAAAATAAATACTTTGAATTCTGAAAGTACTAAAATTAAATACATTACAATTTTGTCTGAAAGGTAATACGCATACTGCTGATCAAAATAATATAAATACAGTACAAATTTCTACTTCAAAAAATAGACCTGAAAATGCTAGCAAATAACCTAGGATGAATATAGGATTCATTCTCCCCTATATATTTCGTTCTCGTTGGCTCCTACGTGTTGCAACACATATTCAGAGAACTCTCTTTGTCTGCAATATGCTGCCAGTATCTCGTCTAGAGGGTAAGGCCTCGATGTATGTTCCAGACTTAAGCCATACGTCATTGTTGGTTCCTCTTCCCAGGCTTGAACCTTATGATCGTATAGTCTGATACAATTCCTATAGTATATGCAACCGGGTTTGACTGTGGGGTGTAACCTGGTGTCAATGGAGATAGACCGATTATAATCAATAAAGAGGGCACGACTTCCAATGTCACCGACGGCCTCGAGAGAGCGGTTCTCCGTGTTCACCCAGTACAACACCGGTTGCCCTTTGGCAAAATCCCCGTTCAACACAAGAAGCAGATCACCATCTGACTCCACAAGGTAAAATTTGTAAGTTACGTGTACCTGTTCAAAGACTGGGGCTGGAATTATTTTGGCCATTGTGACAGTGCTCGCGTGCTTCTCTAACTAGATGTTGGTCGACAAGATGTCTCCATTCTTAAGTAATGCATATACTTCCCCTCGGAATGCCGTCATGCAGTCCAGAAGCATAGTAGGAGGTTGCGAATACAATCCTTCTCCAAATGATTCATTGATCTGTCCCGTTGGGGTGCTCTCATCGGCCCATGCAATAGGATCTAGATAATTAGTGCAAACAAACACTATCGTCGGGGACTTCATCACGTCGACAGATTACAGAAGATCAGATGGTATGTGTGCTTGAAACTCAGTGTTAGACTTATGAGTGATTGGGTTCAGAAGCCGAATCTAGTACGACTCCACCCTCTAAGCAAGCACGATGACGCCACGAGAAACACCGATGAAGTAGAATCTTTTTGGAAGAAGAGGGCATCCGTTAGCACTAAGATGTTTACAATGGAAAATACCAATAAATATCGGATGTGAATGTGAACCTGCGATGGACATCCATTAGATTTGTCCTAAAGCAACGACCAGTGGCGAGGTTCAGGAAGGTGAAGTCGCCAACGTCTGGAAGTGTGTGATCTATCATGATCCAGTTGTTGAGATGGAATTCGGGCACCTTTAAAGTGCGGCGCCAATCGGTGCAGACTTCCCTACAAGCAGCATAGGTGTCGACGTACTCCTCTTTCTCTAGCAAGTAGTCGGCGATCTTGCGAAGTGGGTAGGTCAGGAGATCGGACCGGTTCCTCTTCATCCGGCTACTGGCCATGGCTTACGTGCGGGAATGTTTTGATCGAGGAAGAAAGAAGAACTACCACTGGGAGAAGAAGAAGAGGAGAACAGACGAGGGAGACGAAGTGGAACTACCACTGCGAGGAGACGAGGAGACGAGGGAGAAGAAGCAGAACTTGCCACTTCAAGTTTGGATCAATGGGCTTTTTTTCGAAACTAGCGCGTGAACCAGCCATCCACTGCATGCAAGTTTTGATCAAACAGACTGACATGTGGGACCTGCTAAAATATTCCGTGAAGTGCTACCGTGCATAGTGCGCTGAAAGGTGGCATGTTTTCTAACTGGCGGGCCTGCCTCCTCCACCTTCGACGGCACGCGTCCTAGGTTCGAGGGCTGGTGCCGCCCACCAACACATTATTGTGCAATTTTCCATGCTTTGTCGTAACCAGCTCCGCTCCGCTCCGCTCCTCTGCTCCTGCCGCCGCCACTCCGCTCAGTCGTGCACCACTTTCGTCGTCCCCTTGGGCCGTCGTCCTCCCGCCCTCCCCTCCCTGCCATCCCCTCACGTCCCCTCCCCTCCCCTCCCTACCCTGTCTCCTTGCCGCTGTCCATCGCCCAGGCGTGTCTGGAAATGAAAACCGAGAGTCGGCCATTGTGTTAGGGGCCCAACGACACTGGTGACCTGGATCCCGCTTGGAGATGGATCCTGCGAGGCTTGAGAACACAGAGATGGGTCCTGCATGGCTGGAGTGCACTGAATCTCCTTCAAGTCTGGAGAGCACAGAGGACAACGAAACAGGGGGAGAGGAAGCTGGGTGCAGAGCTTTGGAGGTATGGAGCCCGGAGAAGGTGCCGTGCGTCCACATTGAAGGGTAAGAACTGTGATTCCTTTTCTGCATACCCCAAATAGCGTTTCTAGTCCCGTGGTGATGGCAAAGATATGTGTTGGTAACCGCATGACGTCTGTACAACTTGTCCTTGAGCATGATGCTTTGTCAAGCGAGCATGAAGGCACTGAAATGTGTGGCGGTGCGGATGATAATGAGAAAGCTTATCCAGACGTGGCTGCTGACCCTGATAGGATGGAGAGTAGGGAATATTTGGTTGATTCAAACTTTGATCCTGACTATGGGACTGACGATGAAGAGGAATGTGAAGATGTGGAAATGAGATGTAGATACGACGACGAAGACAAGGACAGGCCAGTGATACACTTTGACAGGGACAATCCTACAATTGATGAGGGGACTGTCTTTGATAATGTGGAGGACTACAGATATGCAGTTGCAACCTATGCAATCAGAGTTGGGTTCGAATTATCATTGAAAAGAGCGACCAAAAGAGATTTAGGGTGCACTGTAGGGAAAGTAATGTGTGTAAATGGAGATTACATGCATCTCCAATGCTGGGTGGACACCCATTTCAGGTTGCAATAGCTACATTCAGTTTCAGTCTTTCTCATATTTATTCTGCTGATAACTATCTCTAAATTATTTGGATTCTTATCGAATGTAGAACAAAGTAAACACGAAGAAACACAACTGCCCTAATACTTCTTTAAGTGATAAAATTAGACCGGTGACTACCAAGTGGATTGCTGCTACTGTACTTGACTGGGTAGGCAGGATCATAACATTGGAACTGCTGAACTCAGAGCAAAGATTAGCAAAAAGTTTAACGTTCTGATTCCTTACCACAGAGTCTTTGATGGGAAGGAGATGGCTCTAGACTTCATTCAAGGCAAGTGGAATGACAGTTTTCATATGTTGTATAGTTTCAAAGCTTAGGTAGAGAAAACATCACCTGGTAGTGTTGTTGGCATCGATTACGAGGTTGTGAAAGGAAGAGAAAAGGTCTCGAGGGTGGTCAGGTATAAGCAGGCAGATAAGATATGCTTCAGGAGACGTTTTGTCTGCCTGAAGGCATGCTGGAAGGGGTTCCTAGATGGCTGCAGGCTATACTTGGCAATAAGCGCAACTTCTTTAACAGGGAAGTTCAGGGGACATGTTGCTTCTGCTTGTGCTTTGGACGCGCATAATTGGCTTCTACCCGTAGCTTACGCTGTTCTTGAGGGTGAATCAAATGAAAGCTGGACATGGTTCATGCAGAGACTACGAGAAGTAATTGGTCACCCTAAAGGCTTGGTGATATACACCGGTGCATGCGAGGGTCTTGAGAATGCTGTTGATGCTGTGTTTCCTAGGGTTGAGCATAGGGAATGCATGCGGCACCTTGCTACTAACTTCACGAAGAAGTTCAAAGGAGAGATCTTTGAAGAGGACTTGTGGTGACCAGCATACACATACACCCCAAGCACGCATGCTACTTACTTGCAGAACATGTATGTAGTGCCAAAGGTGAAAAAATACCTTGAAGAACATCACACCAAGCTATGGGCCAGAAGCAAGTTTGGTGAGTTAAGCAAGGTGGATTTGTTTTGCAATAATTTGGCAAAAAGTTTCAATGATAAGATTTCGGGCATGAAGACACTTGGAATTGTTATTTTGTTGGATGCAATAAGACAGTGCATAATGGTGAAGATATATTTAAGGTAAAGAATTTGTGCAAGAATTTTTTTGGCTATAAAATAGTTCCAAAGGGAGGATGACTAGTGTGAGCGCGATCTTCAGGAAGCGCGCGTTTCGGCCGCGCGCATGTTTCCGGCCGCTCGGCAGTGCGCGTATTTCCGGTCGCACGGTAGCCCGGCACGTGGCGTGTGGAAGTTCACCCGTGCGTATTTCCGACCGCTTAGCGCGTGTATTTCCGGCCACACGGCAGCCCGTCACGTGGCTAGCTGCTCATGCAGTGCATGCGACAAAAGGCAGTTTCCACGCGGTGCAATAAGGCAGCGCACGAGCGGTGCAACTCGTTTACTGTCGATCGAAAGCAGTGCATCGCAGTACAACAAGGCAATACATGGACCGTGCACTCTAAGAACATCGCGCATTGCACTACGACCTTAGGCAGCGCAACACAGTACAACAAGGCAGTGCATGGACGATGCACTGCCTGAACAGTGCGTAGTACACTGCCAGGACACCGCGTAGTGCACTGCAAACTAAGGCAGTGCAAACAAAGAACAAGAAGGCAGTGCATGGATGGTGCACTGCCTGGACAGTGCGTAGTACACTGCCTGGACACCGCGTAGTGCACTGCGAACTAAGACAGTGCAACACAGAACAATAAGGCAGTGCATGGACGGTGCACTGCCTGGACAGTGCGTAGTACACTGCCTGGACACCACGCAGTGCACTGCGAACTAAGGTAGTGAAACACAGAACAACAAGGCAGTGGATAGACGGTGCACTGCCTAGACAGTGCGTAGTATACTGCCAGGACACCGCACAATGCACTGCGCACTAAGGCAGTGCAACATAGAAAAACAAGGCAGTGCATGGACAGTGCACTGCCTGGAAAGTGCGTAGTACACCGCCTGGACACCATGCAGTGCACCGCGAGCTAAGGCAGTGCAACACAGAAGAACAAGGCAGTGCATGGACGGTGCACTGCCTGGACAGTGCGTAGTACACTGCCTGGACACCGTGCCGTGCATTAAAACCGAAGGCACCTTGTAGTAGACCAAAAGGCAGTGCAACCTACACATCAAAGGCAGTACGAGAAAAAAGTTTGTCGAAACATATCAACAATGGATCTAATTTTGAAGATCTGGACATGACTAGCAAGGCTGTGAAAACGGATATCGATTTGGACTCTCCGTTTGAAAGATATCGCAGTTTTCATGTTCAAATCTACGAAAAGAAAAGGAAAAAGGACCCGTGACCCTCTCCGCATCCACCACGTGTTGCATGGGAGAAGGCTGGTTCATCGCGTGAGGCACTTCGTGCCCACCACGTGCAGGCAGCAGCAGCGACGCGGCGTAACCTCCCAGGCGTGCACCCTTTTTCTAGTCTTTTCGGTTCCAAAGGTGGTTATGTTACTGAATGCAAGAACCAGGGCAATGAGAAAGATAAAGATGAGGATGGTTAGAAGTTTCAGAACATTGGCTGATGTTTATGCAGAATACAAGCATGGAAGTGAACGGAGGTACACTGTAGACATTGGAAACAAGACTTGTTCATGCAGGCAGTGGCAGATTACTGGTCTGCCATGTCACCATGCAATTTACTTCATCTTAAAGCTTAGAGGTAGCAGAGCTGAAATAGTGAACTATATTGATAACTATTTCTCTATGGACAAGTTTGCTGCAACTTATGCAGAAAACGTACCACCTATGGCCGATGAAAATGATTGGGAGATTATCAATCCAGGGTTCAAACTTCAACCACTAGTTCTTAGGAGGCCACCTAGGAGGCCTAGAAAGCTAAGGATCGAAGCCTCCACCGATAAAGGTTCAAGGCTGGGATCTAGGAAAAGGAAATGCAAACGTTGTGGCGGATTCGGCCATATCAAGAGGTTGTGCGAAAACCCAGTTACACATGATATTGTCCCTGTTCACACCCCGGTGGCAGAAAATGAGGCTTCTCAGCCAGAACTGGAGGAAGAGCAGCGCGAAGACGGTGATGAGCACTCACAGGAAAACGTACGTAAGCAGCCAATTTATGAAGAAGTGGAGGTGCCGGCGAGAAAAGGGTGTGAAAAGAAACAAAAGGGTAAGCAAAACAGGGAGGAAAGGGCAAATAATGGAGGTGTATTAGAATATGAAGAAGTTGCAGGGGTTATTGAGGATGTTCTTGAGGATCTTTCGGCTAACTGCAGGAGCAATAATAAATCCCTTCCAATTTCATCTTTGTACAATTCTCTAGATGAAAGGTAAGCTTAAAAATTGTTTTATTTGCCATTTATCATTTTTTATCCTCATCAACTGATGTTTAATGCAGCGTGGGCTAGTGTAACACCCTCGAATCGGCCCTATGCAGATTTCAGAGCTTCCCGCCAAACCCGCATAGAAACGATTCAAGGACGCCCACCAGGCACTTGCGTGCGGGCGGAAAACGAAGCAATACCATTACACAATAGTTCACGATGGAACTCATAGAACATATATATACAACAACGACTCCACGAGTCAAGAATACAGATATAATATACAAAGATCAAAATCACCTCGAAAATGATAGAGCGTCCGACTAGGACAAGATGCAAATGGGGCTAAGAGCCCTGAAGAATAACCAATGGCGTCCATAACCCTGCCTAGGCCAAGCCGGAAGGGTAACCCTGCTAACGACGTCAATCTCAAACCTGCTAAAACAAAAGGGGTGCCGACAAAGGGCAAAGGAAAAAGAGGAGCGTCAGTACTGAGGCCAGTACACGGCGAGGCTAGAATTCGGCGGCTCTCGCCTACATAGGTATGGTGGACTAAAGCGGCAGCGCAGCATGCACTAAACAACCTATAGAGACTCGATTAACTGTCGGCTATTAGAGAGAGATAAGAAAGACCTATTCGGAACCAACCTTATACTAACACCAATCATACCCATCCTAGTATTCCCCCTCGAGACCAAACGAGGAAGTCAAACCGAGGAACTCACACAGTTGGCAGTTTTATTCATTCCATTATAGTTGAAGCACTTACTAGTCAGATATAGATAGCATGAGTCATCCTGATAGCATAAGTAGTGGGTAGTTTTAGTTGACCATTTAGTTGTAGTTGTGGTACTTACTAGTCAGATACAATTAGCATGTGACATCCCAAACCCAGCAGTTGTTGGCACTTTTATTTCATTCAGTTGGAGTTGTGATACTTACTAGGCAGGTATAACATGACACGATACACCACAGTTCCACCAGTCGTTGGCACTTTTATTTACTCATTCCATTGTAGTGAAGCTAATTACTAGTCACATATTAAGTCAAATTTATATCACTACTTTAGTTATGCTTGTCTATGATCGAGATACTATGCTCCAAGTCGTCCATAACCGCGGAAACGGCTTTCAGAAAGATTTACCCTATAGGGGTGCACAAATAGCAACACACACACGATCAACCTCGGAAAAACCAAATCAAAACCCAACAAGGCTTTCACGACAAAGCAATCACAGGATTCATAAAATATTTCAGGGGCCACCCCACTAAGCTACCCGCAACGAAGTTGGCCGACTCCAAGACGGACCCAGGGTTTGTGACAATGGTTGTAAACGACTGGGAACTAGAAAGTGTGACTGGGCTTGTCGATATCGCAAAAACATTCCACGTTCCAAAACAGTACAGGTGCTCCACGCACAATCGTAAATAAAGTAGTAAGTATGGCATAAGTATAGGATAGTAATAAAGCCCCAAACTACTTGTGGCCCCAAGAAATAAGAAATGAATCAAGATCTGGCTAAGGGGGATTCATAGAGTCTCCCGTATGTGGATAGTGCGAATAGTCAAGGAACATGTATCAAGTACTCGGGGCCTACGAGACACAAGTGGAGATGAAAAACCAAATAGCATATATTTCCCACCGATGCCTCTTTCATTAGTTATCCCAGCAATTTAATAGTTGTATTTAAAGTCATGATCCTCTCCACCGTCAAGCATCTCCACCATTAAGCATGTGCCAACCTTCCAATAACGATGGAACAACAATGACGTGAAGCAGCACCTGAGCAAGCAACTACGACTCGCAAGGCCGACTATCTATCAAACAATAGGCAATAGGATGTGTCCAAGGCAATATAGAGGCTGCAAGGTATATAAATGGTGCACGAAAACTAAAGCATCGCAATACGGGTAGCAATAGATCAACATGAGGGAGTAAAGACTAGAAATGCAAAATAGGTAGAAGGGGGAGAATGCTCGCCTGGAAAACATAGCCGAAGAGACATTATCCGAAGAACTTGTCGATACTCGCATCAACTCATCGGCCTAATCCACGAAGAAGCAAACACTAGAAGAAACACTAGAAGAAACACCGGATGCAATATTTAATACTACAGCAGAAGATCCGGCATGCTTATGATATGATGCATGGCATGGCACAAATGCGGTGCAATTAGGCAATATTAAGCGGAACCGGGGTCCCGACAATTAATTATATGGTTCAAGTTGTTTAGCTACTCCGCAATTTAAATGTTGATTAAACAAGGCAAAACATGGCATTGGTTCGCTACGCAAATTTAAATGGAGCCAATACAATACTAGAAAAGCTCTCATATAGTCTCCATATTTAATTTAGGTGAATCATCGAAATACCCTCAAGCACCCACAATATGTATGCAAACATGCTAAATTAATATGCAACTGTATATGTCATATATTATAAAAATAGGGGTCTCGGAAAGGCGATCACATTGGGGTTCAGATCCGGAGTCTCGGGGTTTCGAGGGTGTTCGGGTTCGGTTTCGGTGTGACCAGTCTTCGCATTCGGGAACGGGGCCTTGGCGTCCTTGTCGGTCCGTGACGAAGATCCACCTTCACGTTCACGGATCAGGGTTGCTAGTCGAGGTACTCGAGGTTCTGGTCTTGATGTTGATGACGGACTTGGTCGGGTGCCAGTTTTCTCGAGCCAGACGGCACCATCTTCATACGGGCATCACCTCACCTGAACTCTGGTACCCCAACACACATCCAGCACCATCACCACTCCTTACAGACAGAACAGACATGGACGAGATGAGGTCATACACGCGCACTGGGCCGGAGAGCGTCGAAGATGAGCTAGAGGACGTGCAACACCTAAGGGTCGGGTGGAACACATGGAGGCCGAAGATAGGGCCAGCGCAGGTGCTGCTCGCTAGAGGACGGTGCGCGAAAGAGACGAGCGGCAGGGCATGCATGGGCTCGCAGACGAAGCAGCTCGGGGAGGACAGGGCTCCGACGAACTTAGAGGCGGGGTTGCGGACAACGGGAGGAGGCACGACCGGGAGAGGTGGGTGCCACCGGGTGACGGGGTCCCGCGGTGGAGCGCCAGGGAAGGATGGCGGATGGTCGCGCCGGGCTCTGGTGGGCAGAGATGGGCCGGGTGCGGAAGCCTCGCCAGGGAGAGTAGATGAAGGAGGCGGGCGAGCTCCTGTCGGCGGTGAGGAAGGACGACCAGGGCGGTCCTCACGCAGGCGGCGACACGCACCCGTGGGAAGCAGACAATGACGCCAGGGGACGAGGGCGAGCTCGGCTCAGCGATGGGACAAGGCAAACGGGCCTCGGGCGGCGACGGACGCGGTCGATGGAGAGGCGCAGCGAGGAGGAGGCAGGGTCACGACCTGGCTAGTGAGCGGGAGAGAGAGGTGGGGAGAGGAAGGTGGGGAGCGAGCAGCGACGACGGAGCGCAGTGCTCTGGAGGTTGCTGTGGGGCTCTGCCTCTACGGAGGAAAGATGGCGAGGAGAGAGGGTCACGCACGACGAGCGGGTTGTGGTGGGCCAGGGCGGAAACGACAAGGGGGAAGCGGGGATCGCGAGGAGCGGCGAGCGGGGCGTGTCGATAGCGTGGGAGTGGGGCTAGATCGGGGTGAGGGAGCGATTTGGTTGGGTTGCGTTGAGGGGAGAGAGAGGAAACAGGGTGGGCGTGGTGTGCCGCTACGTGTACCGCGCGTGAGTGCGCCGCAGCGGGTGGGTTGGTGTGGCGGCGGCAGGAGGCTGGGTGGGTTAGGTTAGAACTAGGTTAGGGTTTGGTTGGGAATGTTTTAGGCTAGGGTTTGGAGGTGGCCGGCTGGGCTTTTGGGCCTTGTTGGTTGCCTCCCAAAAATAATATAACTTTTTATTTATTATTTAAAAGGCTTTTGTAATCCGTTTTTAGACAAATAAAATATCCAGGAAGACATGGTTTTATGATTTGAAATTAAGGAAGGGTTACTTAGAAAACAAAAATAGGGTTTTTACAAAGTACTTTTATAAACAAACATGCATGATGATGTCATGATGATGCACAAAGTAGAAACAACGAGTGATTTTCTAGTAGTGGTTTTATCGGGGTGCTACAATTCGACACCACTAACAATGGATCTCGCCCTCGAGATCCGCCTCATGGTACCAGGGAGAAGGCTGATGATCGGATTCTTCTCGCTTCGTGTAGGTCCTCGCGACACCACTAACAAAGATCCTGCTCCATCTTGAATTTGGCGACACCACCATCAAGAGATCGTCGCTCGCGTTCGTCGAGAGAACACTTCGTAGAAACAATGGCGAAGAAAGAGGTCACAAGGCTACCTCTAACTTCAGTGGAAGGAATACAATTGCTTGATCCACCGATTCAATGTACAAGACCGAATGATAAGAGTAGTGGTATGGTAGCTACTCCATCCCGCACTCAAAGCATTACTCTGTACATGAACAGAAGAATCATGCAACCATTCTCGGAATTCGGACTGAAGATCTTGACAAGCGATATTCAGATAACAAAGGAATGATGCATGCTCTTCATTAGATCTGACGTAGATGATGTGGTCATATTGGGAAACACTAGAAGGCACAAGAAGGAACAAAGAGAAGTCCAACAGATGAAGGATTCCTCAGATAGGATGAAGACCGGATGTAGAAGCACCGTTACCAAAGGAGGAAGCGAAACCCTGAAGGTACGACGGAAACCCAACCACAAGAATTCCTAGACTTGAGAAAAAGATAAGAGAGTAGATTCAAATCAGACAGAGATAAGAGGAGAATAGCATAGGGGTAAGGAGTAAAATCAGACCTAATCAGATCTATCCAACCGATTTGGATAAATAGTTTTGACACTCTACAACGTCCGTTAGCTAGGTTATCCTACAGGCTGGACCAGTGGGGTATCGTAACTGCTGGGCTCTGATACCACTCTATAACACCCTCGAATCGGCCCTATGCAGATTTCAGCGCTTCCCGCCAAACCCGCATAGAAATGATTCAAGGACGCCCACCAGGCACTTGCGTGCAGGTGGAAAACAAAGTAATACCATTACACAATAGTTCACGATGGAATCCACAGAACATATATATACAACAACGACTCCATGAGTCAAGAATACAGATATAATATACAAAGATCCAAATCACCTCGAAAACGATAGAGCGTCCGACTATGGACAAGATGCAAATGGGGCTAAGAGCCCTGAAGAATAATCAATGGCGTCCATAACCCTGCCCAGGCCAAGCCGGAAGGGTAACCCTGCTAACGACGTCGATCTCAAACCAGCTAAAACAAAAGGGGTGCTGACAAAGGGCAAAGGAAAAAGAGGAGCGTCAGTACTGAGGCCAGTACACGGTGAGGCTAGAATTCGGCGGCTCTCGCCTACATATGTATGGTGGACTGAAGCGGCAGCGCAGCATGCACTAAACAACCTATAGAGACTCGATTAACTGTCAGCTATTAGAGAGAGATAAGAAATACCTATTCAAAATCAACCTTATACTAACACCAATCATACCCATCCTGGTATTCCCCCTCGAGACCAAACGAGGAAGTCAAACCGAGGAACTCACACAGTTGGTAGTTTTATTCATTCCATTATAGTTGAAGCACTTACTAGTCAGATATAGATAGCATGAGTCATCCTGATAGCATAAGTAGTGGGCAGTTTTAGTTAACCATTCAGTTGTAGTTGTGGTCCTTACTAGTCAGATACAATTAGCATGTGACATCCCAAACCCAGTAGTTGTTGGCACTTTTATTTCATTCCATTGGAGTTGCGATACTTACTAGGCAAGTATAACATGACACGATACACCATAGTTCCACTAGTCGTTGGCACTTTTATTTACTCATTCCATTGTAGTGAAGCTGATTACTAGTCACATATTAAGTCAAATTTATATCACTACTTTAGTTATGCTTGTCTATGATGAAGATACTATGCTCCAAGTCGTCCATAACCGCGGACACGGTTTTCAGAAAGATTTACCCAGCAGAGGTGCACAAATAGCAACACACACACGATCAAGCTCGGAAAAACCAAATCAAAACCCAACGAGGCTTTCACGACAAAGCAATCACAGGATTCATAAAATATTTTAGGGGGCCACCCCACTAAGCTACCCGCAACGAAGTTGGCCGGCTCCGAGACGGACCCAGGGTTTGTGACAATGGCTATAAACAACAGGGAACCCCTCTTGAAGCCCTTCTACTACCATAACCATATTGCATATCCTCTTGTTATTATTATTTCCTGAGGTGGTTTGCGAGTACATTCAACGTACTCACTTGCATTGTCCCTGGCTATTAACTTGGTCAGATATCAAGAAGAGGATGAAGTTAACGGCTATGCGAGCTAGGACGTTCTCCGAGTCAGTTGCATGTAGGTTAAGGCATGGCTCGGGCTCTACGCTTAATGAAGTTCTGCTGATGTTGATCGATGTAGCCGTAATGGCAACTAAGGTATGACTTGTATTCGTTATGTATTAGATGTTTACTTTGATACTTGTCCGTTCTCTACCACGACTAACTGATCATGGAATCGTGGTTGTATGCATAACAGGGATTCTCAGAGGATTAATCCGGGGGCCCACAGACTTAGCTCACTCTTGTAAAAGCAAGCTACAGGCTCCAGATCCGAAGAACTGTTAGCGCCTGCTTGGAATTCAAGGGATTAGCACACATTTCAATGACACTGGTGGATCCATATGTGTGAAGGGAATATGCCCGAGAGGCAATAATAAAGTGGTTATTATCTTATTCCATGTTTATGATAAATGTTTACTTTGCATGCTATAATTGTATTGATCCGAAACATCAATACATGTGTGTTTAATAAAAAAAAGGGATCCTAGTCATTCCTCTCTTATAGACTAGCTTGTTGATTAACAAGATGATCAAGGTTTCCTGATCATGGACATTGGATGTTGTTAATAACAAGGTCACAACATTAGTTGAATGATGTGATGAACATTCATCCGAAGTATAGCATTACGATCAAAGTCATTATGTTTATATTGCTATAACACCATACGAAGTAATCTTTATCCTTAGACCATGAGATCATGTTAATTGCTAACACCGGAAGAGTATCTTGATAACATCAAACGTCACACCGTAACAGGGTGACTATAAAGATGGGTTCAGTGCTGCGAAGGTGTTATGTTGAGGCTCATGGATCAAGAGTGGAATTTGTCAATCCCGATGACGGATAGATATACTCTGGGCCCTCTCGGTGATATCACATTAAGATAGCTTGCAAGCAAGTGATGTGATCACTAGAATGTTATATCACGGGAACGAGAAAAGAGTGCATGTTGGCAACGAGATCAAACTAGGTATGGAGATACCAATGATCGAATCTCAGACATGTAATATATCGTGAGACAAAGGGATTTAGTTACTAGCGTTAAAGGTTCTCACGATCACAGAAGTCATCGTTGAATGTGTAGGAATCAGTATGGATCTCCAGGTCCCGCTTCTGATTATTGATATGAGAGGAGTCTCAATCATGTTTGCATTATTCGTGAAATTACAGAAAGTGGTTCTGCATGTGATATTGAAATATTGCAAGGGGTTATATGTGAATGTTTGTTAATTAAAGTAATTAACAAAATTCTGAATAAATTTAATAAAAGAGTTTTATTAAATGAGAGAGCATTAAACTTAGAGAATTTTAATGCATTTAAAGTGGAGATTTCAAAGGGGAATGTGAAGAGGCATTTTAATGTGGAGGGGTTACCACCACATGAATGGAGGAGGTGAAGAGGCACCTCCCCCATGCGCCGGCCATGAAGGAGGGGCACCCCCCTCCACCTATAAAAGGCCACCCTCTTCCTCCTTCTTCCTCACACCTCCTTGTGAAGGATCTCTCTCCCCCTCTAGAATTATTCCCCCATGGTCTCAGATTAGCGAGATACATGTTCCTGGTGGCATTTCGTCTGGAAGGAGTTGCTGCTTCCGCTGGATCGCTGGAGCGAGGAGGTGGAGGTTGTCTGGTGGCTTGAACGTGTGTGCGAGTACGGATGTGCTGCTGAGTTGCGGCGCTCGGACTTCCTCACGATCTTGAGATCGGCAAGTGTACGACTACATCAACCACGAGTTCCTACTCGTTAACAAAACCCGTTGTCTACGAGGGTAAGTTCTCGATGGATGTATGTCCACCCGTTTCTTTGTACCTAGTAGATAGATCTTGGCGTGTAGTTCTCATCGTAGGAAAAAAAATTTCAGTAAAAAGAACACACAAGCAATGACACTGGTGGATCCATGTGTGGTATCTGAAGAGAACACACATTTCAATGACACTGGTGGATCCATATGTGGTATGTGAAAAGAACACACATGCAATGACTCCAGTTGTTGTTAGTAAAAAGAACACACATGCAATGACACTGGTGGATCCATGTGTGGTCTCTGAACAGCACACGCATCCAATGACTCTGGTTGTTTTTAGTAAAAAAGAACACACATGCAATGACTCCAGTTGTTGTTAGTAAAAAGAACACACATGCAATGACACTCGTGGATCCATGTGTGGTCTCTGAAGAGAACACACATGCAATGACTTTGGTGGATCCATATGTCGTATCTGAAAAGAACACACACACAATGACTCAAGTTGTTGTTAGTAAAAAGAACACACATGCAATGAAACTGGTGGATCCATGTGTGGTCTCTGAAGAGAACACATATGCAATGACTCCGGTTGTTGTTAGTAAAAAGAACACACATGCAATGACTCTGGCTGTTTGTTACTAAAAAGAACACACATGCAATGACTCTAGTTGTTGTTAGTAAAAAGAACACACATGCAATGACACTCGTGGATCCATGTGTGGTGTCTGAAGAGAACACACATGCAATGACTTTGGTGGATCCATATGTGGTATGTGAAAAGAACACACACGCAATGCCTCCAGTTGTTGTTATTAAAAAGAACACACATGCAATGAAACTGGTGGATCCATGTGTGGTCTCTAAAGAGAACACATATGCAATGACTCTGGTTGTTGTTAGTAAAAAGAACACACATGCAATGACTCTGGTTGTTGTTAGTCAAAAGAGCACACATGCAATGACATTGGTGGATCCATGTGTGGTCTCTGAAGAGAACACACATTTCAATGACACTGGTGGATCCATATGTGGTATGTGAAAAGAACACACATGAAATGCCTCCAGTTGTTGTTTGTAAAAAGAACACACATGCAATGACACTGGTGGATCCATGTGTGGTTTCTGAAGAGAACACACATGCAATGACTCTCTTTGTTGTTAGTAAAAAGAACACACATGCAATGACACTGGTGGATCCATAGCTGGATTGTGAAAAGAACACACATGCAATGACACTGGTGGATCCATATGTGGTATGTGAAAAGAACACACACGGAATGACACAAATTGTTGTTAGTAAAAAGAACACACATCCAATGACACTAGTGGATCCGTATGTGATCTGTGAAGAGAACACACATTTCAATGACACTGGTAGATCCATATGTGGTATGTGAAAAGAACACACATGAAATGACTCTAGTTGTTGTTAGTAAAAATAACATACATGCAATGACACTAGTGGATCCATGTGTGGTCTCTGAAGAGAACACATATGCAATGACTCTAGTTGTTGTAAGTCAAAAGAACACACATGCACTGACTCTGGTTGTTGTTAGTAAAAAGAACACACATGCAATGACACTCGTGGATCCATGTGTGGTCTCTGAAGAGAACACACATGCAATGACTTTGGTGGATCCATATGTGGTATGTGAAAAGAACACACACAATGACTCCAGTTGTTGTTAGTAAAAAGAACACACATGCAATGAAACTGGTGGGTCCATGTGTGGTCTCTGTTAAGAGACCACACATGCAATGACTCTGGTTGTTGCTAATAAAAAGAACACACATGCAATGACTCTGGTTGTTGTTAGTAAAAAGAGCACACATGCAATGGCATTGGTGGATCCATGTGTGGTCTCTGAAGAGAACACACATTTCAATGACACTGGTGGATCCATATGTGGTATGTGAAAAGAACACACATGCAATGCCTCTAGTTGTTGTTTGTAAAAAGAACACACATGCAATGACACTGGTGGATCCATGTGTGGTCTCTGAAGAGAACACACATGCAATGACTCTCGTTGTTGTTAGTAAAAAGAACACACATGCAATGACACTGGTGGATCCATAGGTGGATTGTGAAAAGAACGCACATGCAATGACACTGGTGGATCCATCTGTGGTATGTGAAAAGAACACACAAGCAATGACTCTAGTTGTTGTTAGTAAAAAGAACACACAAGCAATGACACTGGTGGATCCATGTGTGGTCTCTGAAGAGAACACACATTTCAATGACACTGGTGGATCCATATGTGGTATGTGAAAAGAACACACATGCAATGACTCGAGTTGTTGTTAGTAAAAAGAATCACATGCAATGACACTGGTGGATCCATGTGTGGTCTCTAAAGAGAACACATATGCAATGACTCTAGTTGTTGTAAGTAAAAAGAACACGCATGCAATGACTCTGGTTGTTGTTAGTAAAAAGAGCACACATGCAATGACACTGGTCGATCCATGTGTGGTCTCTAAAGAGAACACACATTTCAATGACATTGGTGGAACCATATGTGGTATCTAAAAAGAACACACATGCAATGCCTCCAGTTGTTGTTAGTAAAAAGAACACACATGCAATGACATTGGTGGATCCATGTGTGGTCTCTGAAGAGCACATGCATCCAATGACTCTGGTTGTTGTTAGTAAAAAGAACACACATGCAATGACTCCAGTTGTTGTTAGTAAAAAGAACACACATGCAATGACACTCGTGGATCCATGTGTGGTCTCTGAAGAGAACACACATGCAATAACTTTGGTGGATCCATATGTGGTATGTGAAAAGAACACACACGCAATGACTCCAGTTGTTGTTAGTAAAAAGAACACACATGCAATGAAACTAGTGGATCCATGTGTGGTCTCTGAAGAGAACACACATGCAATGACTCTGGTTGTTGTTAGTAAAAAGAACACACATGCAATGACTCTGGTTGTTAGTAAAAAGAGTACACATGCAAGGACATTGGTGGATCCATGTGTGGTCTCTGAAGAGAACAAACATTTCAATGACACTGGTGGATCCATATGTGGTATGTGAAAAGAACACACATGCAATGCCTCCAGTTGTTGTTTGTAAAAAGAACACACATGCAATGACACTGGTGGATCCATGTGTGGTCTCTGAAGAGAACACACATGCAATGACTCTCGTTGTTGTTACTAAAAAGAACACACATGCAATGACACTGGTGGATCCATAGGTGGATTGTGAAAAGAACACACATGCAATGACACTGGTGGATCCATATGTGTTAATGTTAAAAGAACACACAAGCAATGACTCCAGTTGTTGTTAGTAAAAAGAACACACAAGCAATGGCTCTAGTTGTTGTTAGTAAAAAGAGCACACATGCAATGACATTGGTGGATCCATGTGTGGTATCTGAAGAGAACACACATTTCAATGACACTGGTGGATCCATATGTGGTATGTGAAAAGAACACACATTCAATGACTCCAATTGTTGTTAGTAAAAAGAATACACATGCAATGACACTGCTGGATCCATGTGTGGTCTCTGAAGAGAAGACATATGCAATGACTCTGGTTGTTGTAAGTAAAAAGAACACACATGCAATGACTCTGGTTGTTGTTAATAAAAAGAGCACACATGCAATGACACTCGTGGATCCATGTGTGGTCTCTGAAGAGAACACACATTTCAATGACACTGGTGGATCCATATGTGGTATGTGAAAAGAACACACGTGCAATGCCTCC